>VZRF01005148.1:8500-145304 GCA_013396875.1 Vireo altiloquus | reverse complement strand
CCCTCCAATCCCTTAGTGCAGCAATATAGGATTCTGCATATTCTTTGTTGACATACACATGCAGGCAGTGGCACAGATATACAACTCACACCATCATTTGCTTATCCTCATTAGTACAGCCTGCTGTGCCTTGAAATTTTGCTCAACTGTTTGAGTCCAAGAAGAAAAATTATATTATTTGGTAACTGCAGAAAAGATGCTCAGCAATTTGAAAATTCCAATCGATTGAAAGTGTTTCAAAGCCATTATGCTGATGATTTGTTAGTGTCAGGGGCAACCTTCGATGTCGGAAATGCAGGTCCTGCATTAAAAAACCAAAAGTAGCTACATTATTTCTAATGCGTTTAGAAATGGAACTCATGATTTTAACACTTCTTCTGAAACAATTTTCCCCTAGGATGTGATTACAGGCACTTGAGGAACAAATTTGTGGTCTTAAGACATAACATCGCTTAAACCTTTCTAGTGCTTTACAATAAAACACATAGCACTGTATTCACAATTCTCCATTGTACCTGCTCACTGTGATCCTGTTAATGTCACCTTCCTCACAAAAAACAGACAATAAAATGAATTGCAAGAACAAAAAAATCCTGTTACAAAAGAAGTGCATTTGTAGGAAAATTCAATATTCTGCCCATGAAGACAAGAACTGGGTCAGAGTTTCTCCCAAAGATATACCTGTCAAAGCTATGTTACAAATATACAGCTATAAAATGAATTAAGCAATCAAAAGAGACAAGATCTAAACTTTGTTATCCTTGTTTCACTCTACAATAGAGAGAATAATGAAGGAAGAGATAGATGCTATTGAATAAGGGACGCGTCATCTTCTCCCGCATTATTCTTCATCATGACATACCACGAGCAGAGATTAAATAGAAGCCCAGATAAGTTCAAATGATACAGCTATCAAACTCAGGTGTTTCTAATAGGCCCTTCACATGGGTACTTGGACTATTAAAAAGAGGTAATGCAAAGACTGTAAAATGGATGAGAGAAGAGAGACAAAGAAAAGGAGCTAATCTGAATCTCTCAACAGGAAACTACAGAGAAATGAGGACAAAAAGGAAGAGGCAACAGTGTATTCATTTTTTTTCTTCTCCTGGTCAGCAATGCACATAAGAACCACTTTATCTCTCCTTTATACCAATGTAAATGATAAGGTACTCCACAGAAGAACATAAAGTTACACCAGTATAAATGAAAGAGATTTTAAGCGGTCTTAGATTATTTCAGATTGCCCAAATTAAGTTCTTGCTGAAATGAAGGGGGCTTTTCTCCACAGAGGAGAAGCCACTTGGCTTTATTAACACTCCTTTCCAGTCATGGTCCAAGAGGCCTCCACACAATGAAGCAGGAGGAAAGCTGGACTATCACGTTATTGGTGCCTTTCCTGAGAGCAAACATACCCTCCAACACACCTGACTAGACATCTGAGAACCTACCAAGATGCAGACTATGCCCAACCTTTCCCAAAGACAAAAATCCACAGGGAAGCAGTTTTCATTATTGCAAGGGCTGCTGCCTGTGGACCTATGCGTCCTTTTTAAGAGGATGGTGTAGGAGCCCAGGGCCACTGTTCTTCCTGTCCCAGTCACCCTTTGTTACTACTCCCAGCCACAGGCAGCAAAATAAGGGGATGCCTCTGAGATCCTGGACTCCAGTATTAAATTTACAACAGCCTGGTGTTTAATAGCAACCCTGATTTTAACTACAGCATATGGTTCTTTCCCTGTGAAATGGGATTTCTTTAGGACAGAGATTATAAAGTATTGTGTTTGTTAAAGAACCACCACAGTCATATCAGCAATAAAATAATACAATCAAGCAGTAAAGCTAATAGTGCCTTCTAGTCACAGATCTGAAGTTTAATGACTCAAACCTGGCAGCACCCTGGGAGACTTGAAAAGAAGAGGTTTCCTTAGCTGTTAGAAGAGGGAAAATGAGCATGCACAGGCAGATTAAATCATGATCCTTTCAAAGGCAAGACAAGAATCTGTGGCTTAGTGGGTAAACTCACAAATTTTAGACCCATGGCTACATGCTGCCCTTCTCAGTAGAATCATTTTTTCAAGGAGAATGTATTACTGAGCATTTGAATCTGTGCCACCCAGAAAAGTTATAGAAGCATAAAACAGAGAGCTGAGTTAGTTAGAGATACTCCACTAGGACTCCCAGACTAAAATGATACTTCTTAATTTACTTTAGTCATTCTAAGACATATAAGCTCTGTCAAATAGTCATCATTACACTGGAACAAAAGCATCTATGCAAGGAATGATGTTTCTAACCATCCTGCTATAATTATGCAAGTACGACTGGCAAAATTTCCCAGTATGAGTGAGCTCCTACTGTCTCTGGTAATAAATTTAAGGAATTGAATAAATAGGAATTAAATCAATTTCCAGGCGAATTAACTATTTAGCAGAGGGGCCCAAGTGTTAAATGTTTGCCATCATTGTATTGCTCTTCCTTGATAAGTGTATATTATATATATGGTGCCAAAAGCCATCAACACAACAAGCTTTGACCTGCACCTGTGGGGAGCTGAAGCAAGTTAAACTCATGGGGTGCCTTGCTTGTCCTTGGGATTCAATAACTCTGCTGTCATAAGCTGAGCTACTCCAGAGTCAAATGACAGGAACCCATTTCCAATCCTATTACATGTACTAGGTCCATAATGCCTTGCTTCACCCTCGGCTCCATTTAAACTCTTCTATTTGTAGATACTGTGCTTTAACTTGAGGTGCAGCAAGTCCATCACGTGCGGGGCCACCTGACAGGGAGTTTTTGTGCTTTCTGCATGTAGGAGGAAGACGTGGTAGGACATGCTACTAATAGTCTCATAGAATTACAGAATCATTTAGGTCTCAATGCATGTCACCACAATGAGCCAAATCCAACAAAAAGAAAAGAAGAAAATACTTTTCTGAAGTTATTTACAGCCGATGTGCTTATAGTCTCCCACTGCAGTTCAAAAACTGTGCATTTTACAGAGTGAAAAAGGAAGTGGTGAGGGGGGTTTCTGGGCTATCCCATGCCAGTGGTGTAGGTTGGGGTGTGCAGGGCTGGCTTAGATGCTTCCTCCTCCCTGTCCAAAAACACAGCAGTCTCACTGACAGTTTTCAGCATCTGGGAGACAACTACAGGGACAGAAATCCCAAGAAACATTCAAGGTCAGGCTGGATGGGGCTGTGAGCACCCTGACCTAGCCTCACTGCAGGTGGGGTGGGATTAGATGACTGTAAAAGTCCCCTCTAATTAACTATTCTGTGGAGGCCAGGGAGGATCTGCAGCTCCTTTTCACCATGGGGGGCACACCAGAGCATGCCACATCATGCCATTGTCACTGACACTCACCCCACATGGCCTCATGACAGCTTCAGGGCTGTGCTCTTGGGGAAAACCAGACCACAGTGCATACAGCCAACAGCAGCGTGGGGTGCCCATTCTGATACTACTTGCTCATGTCCTGCTACTTCCTCACCAAATCTCTCTGTCCAGTGGACTACAGGACAGGCAGAGTCAGACATTATTGGAGAACAGGAAGAGGCAAAATTTATAGCATTTGTAGCTCTTTTTGGCTATTAAATATCCTTTATGCATAATGGCCATATGTGCTGTAAAGAAGTGCACATGGGGCAACCACCACACTCAGCCATAGATTTTTAGGTCCAAGTCTCCTGTTGCTAGATTGAAACCATTTAAATCCCCCAATACCAAGGGACTCAGTGACAATTTAGAGTGAAAAGCAAAATCAGATCTTAAAGAATCAATGTGAAGCATTGCAGGTACAAGAAATGCATCTCAACAGTCCTGTGCTTCATTACCGAGAGAGAAGAGGTTTGGTGGGCTCCTACACGCAGGACTTGGCTCGCAGGCAGCTGGGCACAGCACCACACCTCTGTACCATGCCTTGGGCCACCAAAGTGGTTTACACTCTGTCTCAGTGTTTCCCAGTCAGCAGGGAGGGAGAGTGTGCAGGAAAAGAGGAGTTACAAACTCGCTGTCATGGACCAGGAAGATGTAATGTGTGGGTCAATATGGGGCACGATTGGTTTCCTTTCCTTGAAGCAGATCTCTGCTTTCAAGCACCAGTGAAATACTAATAAGCAAAATACTGCATCTATAAGTACCCGGTAGCAGTATCAGCCCTTCTGTGGATACAGCCCTGAGGGAAGGTGGCTAAGGGTCACTCTTAACCCAGAAAATCAGCTGGCATCACAGTGAGTGAGGCAACAGCTGAAGCCAGAGGGCCAGACTCAGCCTGCCTGCTCCCACTCCATTGCATCTTGCATCCCCTTTACTCAGAGCTGGTGCAGGAGCCACCAGCTACCCCCTTGGCACCAGAGGTACTGATCTCAGGAGGCTGAATCCCACCACTTGGCATGGCTGCTTGTGCCAGGGGTATGAGTGTGCACAGACCCCAGCACAGACTACACACGAAGGATCAGGAATTTGAGCTCAGTGTGTTACCTGACAGCTTGGTCTTCAGCAACTAGACCTGCTGTCCACCTCAGAACACATGTGATGGTAAGGCAAGGACTGGGATTTCAGGAGTCCTGGGATTCTGACGTAAGAGCCTTACCTTTGCCTTCACCACCCAAGCTCAGAGCCAACACAGTGGGAGGAACAACTAGAGGGAAGACAGAGCAAAGCCCAGATCCAAATAGCTGCCAACAGGGACTTTGAAATAAAAAGATTCAATATATTAAAATTACTAAGAAAACACACCTGTAACCTCTAGCCTTTGTGAAATCAGAGATGTGTAATCATATAGACTGTTGACTACTAGTTACAGAGCCATAGCAGAAACTCATTAATGCAGTTAGAAAATTTCTATTCTTAGTCTGAATCTGGATGCTCCTCTCTTGTGCACATAGACTTGGTTGGGAAAGTTAAATAAAATCCATTGCCTTATATAGCAGAAACCATTTAGGCTACAGGCGTCCCATGCCAGGGGAATTTTCAGCCTAAAAATTAAATTATAATGACAATTCAGATATTAATTCTTTGTTTAAGCCGATCGGATTGAGTAATTCTTACACACAATTTTTAGAATAAGAATAATAATGAAAAATAAATCCACGTATATATAGAAAAGAATTATGGAAAAGTCTCTCTTTAGGAGAGAGAAAAAGAGTTGAACAGACTTTACTGAGAACTTAAGAGTATCTTATAGTCTGTGTTGCATGTTTCTACTATTGTTCTTTAAGATAATCCTAGAGTATAGTGGAGACTCTTTTCCCTACTACTGTGCATGGTTCAGAAAAGCCTATATACAGGTATACTTTGGTATATGAAAGCCCACTTAGAAAAAGAAACAAACAAGAGCTAGAATTCAAAACCAAACCCAGTAAATTTTCTAGAGGTGCAGTTGAGTGTGGAAGGTTACACTTTCTAAAATACCAGGAAACAGAGTTACAGTAATGTTCTTCTACGGGATGTACCCACTTAAGTTCAAGTGTCAGCACACAGAGGGAGCAAACATCCTAATTAATCTGCAGGCCATAGTCCCCACCCATTACCCACTGAATAGGTAGTCAGAGCTCTTTTTCTCCCTGACATCGATATAAGTAATGAAGAGCAACAGTCTGATGAGCAAAGGCTGACCTGGCAGAGCTGGGCAATCTGAAGAGGTGCTCTTTCCTTCTACAACACCTTTATCCGAAAAACAAAAGCTCCTTCCAGAAGCAACTACTGCAGACTGTTTTAAAGAGGAGGAATAATAAAAACACTAAAAGGTTAAACTAGTTGCTCACATTTTTACACTGAATGAGTGGCAATCTGAAGCTTTACGGTCTCTCTTCTAGTCACTATACTTGCTGGCGTACTCAATATGACAGGAATCTCACAGATATTTACTTGTATGTAAGCATCAACAAGAGCTCAATAGTTCACAAAAATGTAAAAAACAATTACAATCAAACTAAACATGAGCACAGGACTTGCATCTCCACACAGACAAATGCATCCTGCATTTGATTCTGAGCCCGGGAAAGTAATTTTTAAACAGTTCTGCTAAAGATGTCAAATCCACACATACAGTTCCTGTGATAATTCTGACCCAATGCTTACACAAACCTCTACAGCTCCATGCAATCCCACCAGTGCCTGTGGTTCTAAGCACATTCATACTGGGAGCCCAGGTCCATGATAACCACAGGGCATAGACAAAGGTATTCTCCTCTGGCACACCATCATAGTGGTCACAAGAGATGCGGAAAAATCCCTTGTTTGCAGGCTAGCTTAGCAACCCTTTGCTGACAGGGATCAACTACACAGCTCTATGATGAAGTTTCTCCATCTGCCCCTGTTTAGGACAGGGTCTTCCCACATCAGGTACTTTTTGTGTCCAGGGGTGTGCACATAGAAGGCAGTAAAAAGATGTTGCCCACCCTTTACATCTGAAGAGACATAAAGCTGATGTTGTGGTATTCAAGAAATTCATCCTAAGACCTCTTCCTAATGGTTTTAAGAGGCTGCAAATCTGTAGCAGGAGACAAGGAGCCCTAGAGGGCTAGAGGACAAAGCAGGTGAGAGCACTGGAGCTGAAAGTGCTGTTACACACTAGCACCTGCCCACAAGAGGGTGGAGAAAAATGGCCAGCAGGCACTGCCATAAACCCTCCATGTCCACCTGGCAATCACACAGGCAATCGCTTTTTTATCACCGAGTATAAAAGTAATGTAGCAGGCCCAGGAAATCATCCACAGAGCATAAAGTTAAGCCACCAACACTGGCCAGCAACACAAGATGCTGAACAGAGCTCAGCCTAAATGAAAACACAGTTCAGCCCCACAATCTTCTTTAATGCTTCAGGAAGGCACATGAGAACTTCAAAGGTAATTTAGGGGGGATTACAATTATTTTTAGTAATTTTTATTAAAAAAAACCCTAGAGTCAAAAATCAGGTGAGAAAATTCAAACCCAGCCCTGTAGTCTTATCACAGTGTATGTTAAATATACAATAAAATAATCCAGCTCCTTCATTATCCCCAACAGCATCTGTGAGTTTCTACAACTGACATTTCTGTCAACATCTGAATTGGTCACTGGAGGTGGTAAATAAGATGATTTGCCACAGATGCGAGGAACCAAATCCCAGAGCTGTGCAGAGAACAAATGAGAGCTCTGTTCGAGCCACAGCAGAGCCTTCTTTCCTCCCCGTTTGAGGCCAAGCGCACCCACAAACAGCTGCAATAAAGCCATCACATCAGTTACGGCCCTACTGCTGCAGGGGAACTGCACAAAGTTGCATTTACTTGTTAAAAATGATTGATTTTAGCTGCCCTCCCTATCCACGCTCCACAAAATTCCCCTGCACGCTGTACCATCTGCTTAATTCTCTCAGGTTGGCTGTGGCATACCGTGACATACAAAAATCAATCAAAATCACTCGATTCGTCAGCAGCCAAGGAAGAGGGGCTGCACATCTGATCTCACCACTTGTTTTGCGGAGCACTTCTGCTGCCTGCCCAGCTAGTGTGGAGACAGTACACTTCTCCCCTTTCCAACAATGTGATCTTATCTCCGGCAGCTGGCCTGCACTCTGCACTTTCATTTTTATTGTGTGGGTTCTCAAACTCTGATGCAAATAGTCTGCTGAACATCCTCCCTCCACGGCATGTAGAGGTTTTTTTTCCCCTCTTCAACCTCCTTCCACACGGCGCACTCCAGCGTCAGGCTGGCTCCGGCCAGCTCCCATTGTTCACATTGTTATTTTCATGTCAAGGGCGTGAGAGGAATTTTTTTTTTTTTCTGCCAGAACAGCCATTTAAAGCCTAGGCCTTGAAAATACACACACCATTTGCAGGAAAACAGTTACTGGATTCTCTGCAAGGCCAAAGGTGAGGGACAGAGCCACACGGTTAAAAAAGTGAATGCTCATACAAATGAAAAGCTGAACCAAAGAAGGAAGCCATGTGCAGAGGAAAATGAAAACACCGAAAGTTTAATTTGTTCTGCAGTGGCCTACATAGAAGGCGAACTGCCACAGCAGATTAGATGAGTGGTCCACTGGGGCTGCCGTGCCAGCACCACCGTAGCTATCTCTAAAAGCGTGAGAGAAATGATGTGTGTGACCTGGAGTGACAAATGGGAAGGGGTAAGTAGCCAGCTAATTGTGCACGGCTGTGCATGAGCTCTACAGGAGGCTCCTTCCCAATACCTGCTTGTGAGCAATACCATCACTTACTCCTTCAGGTAAAAATGCTGCTTTGTGCTGCAAAATTGCCAGTGTTTCAATGGTAAATCCACAGAGCTTATTTCATGTGCTTCCATCTCTTGCAACTGCAGGTTGCAGCGGCTGACTGGGTGCTGGGAAAGGAAGTATATACTTTGATTAGCTCTACATTTACTATACTAACTTTACAGTAAGGAGTGTAAAGGGGCTCCATTCAAGAAGAAAACCAGAAAGGAAATGAAAATATTTCACTATTCCCTTCACACGTTTTGGGGTTTTTAAAATATTTTTAGATATGATCTCCTTCACAGTTCAGAAAGCCTCAGGCCTGTCTCCTGTAACCTTGCTTTAAAATCTCTTACACACTGATCCTGCCTCCTCCTGTGACCGCTTTTATCACATCTTTTCCAGCTGCTGCCACTGAAGGAGATGGCAACCTTTCACATGATATTCCTGCCTGCCCTCAATTC
Source organism: Vireo altiloquus (assembly GCA_013396875.1). Classification (NCBI taxonomy): domain Eukaryota; kingdom Metazoa; phylum Chordata; class Aves; order Passeriformes; family Vireonidae; genus Vireo; species Vireo altiloquus. The sequence goes on along the minus strand of VZRF01005148.1, from coordinate 136,646 downwards.
TATGCCATGTAGGTTTACACCTTCTAGTTGAATTTTAATCCCCTCTTTAATATAACCGAGTATCCTAGCAACTCTGATGGCTACTGTGGTGTCCCTAAATACCCCCACCAAGTTACTCATAAGACACTGTAAGTGTTTGAAAGAAGGAAACCCATGAGAATTCATGGAAACCCCTGGATGACAGTAGGGTTTTCAGCTAATATGGAATCTCCTGCCTCTCTCTGTACCTTCAGTGGTCTTCATGCTCAGAGAACCAGCTCCCAAATTACTTTCTACTCTCTTTTAGAAATCCTTCAAATCCTTACAGTGCTCTTGGTTCAAGTAGCAGCTTCTCCTAATTACAAGTTCCCTCTTAACTTTCCTCTGCTCTGAGTTGCCACCAGTCATCATTTGTTTATTCTGTGGCTTCAGAGCATGCCCCTTGTTTGGAATAGCAGATACCTGCACTTCCAAATCTCACCTCATCAGTTCAGGATAGGCTCCTTGCCTAGTAGCTCTGTATTTGCTTTCAAAGTTTTTATCAAAGAGGTACACTAAAAAGGTCTTAAAAGACAGAGGCACTTGGCCAGGAACTGCTTCTCCAGGACTCTACACTGGCCTTTCATCTCCCTAATTATGCTCTAAGTGACTCAGCAAGCAGTCAATAACAGGCACTATAACAACAATTTCCCCTCATCACAAACAGCTAGTTATAACTGGCTAAAATAAAACAGTTATTCATAAAGCTGTCTGGTCCTTTAAAGAAACCAACAAGTCTATTTCTTACATGCTTGGGATATCATCCTCCATCTGAAGAAGCATGCTGAGACCCCTCTGGACTTCACCAGGATTGGGGTGAAGCCCATAGTTCATTATTTTTGTGACTCCACACTATATATTCAAAAAGCCTTAGATGTCTACTGGTATCTTCTAGTCCTGGTAATTTTTTGAACTTCAGCCTCTCAGGAGGCTTTAAATTTCCCCCCTTAGATACTTCAGTTTCTGTTAAAGAGACACAGATAACTAAAAAAATTATTTACAAAAGTCAGCTCTCCTCTCCTGTACCAAGCAGCTACTGATATGGCACTTGGAGTTTTAGCTCATTTTGAGCAATCCCAGGTTTCAATCATGGTCTTGTGCATATTTTAGCCAGACTCCATTCTGTCACTTCTGATGATCATAGCAGGCCATACTATTGACATTTCTCACCTCTACTGGCAACACAAGCATCTTAACTACTCATCCCTTTCCAGAACAGAAGCTTTTTGCACACTCTTCCCTCATCACATCCAGCAAACCTTTCTCTTCCACTCGTGCTGCATACATCCCCCCACCATGTTTTCTGGATAGCAGCCTACAGAGCTGTGGCAATGGTACAAGGGCTGGCAGCAGCCAGCTCTGACAGGGCTGAGTAGATCAGTCCCAAATGTGCTCACGGTGGCTACCTCAGGCAAACAATCAGTCTTTATTTCGCCCTTCCAGGGCTCAGCCCTTCCAGGTGGGAGGGAAAGCAATGCTAGGTACTTCCTCACTAGCACAGGGTTGGGAAGGTAAGTTTGGAGTGAATGCTGGGTAAGCCAGATGTGAGGCAGACAACAACCATTCCTTCCTCAGAGGAGCTACCCACCATCAGTGTGCAGCCACAACTATTGCTGCAGTCACGTCTCTCAGGGAAGCTTCCCTGACGATCCCATCCTCTCACCCCACAGAGAGCATATGGAAATTATGCCATTTGCCCCCAGAAGCGTAAAGGAGTCAACACGTGTGCACAAGTGCATGTAGGAGTTATCAATGGAGCTCTGATAACTCTAATGCAGCTAGAATTATCAATGCTCTCTCCTAAAACCTTCCCTCATGCTGGGGAGAGGATGACCAAGAGACTGACTATAGGGGAGGAGCAGTAGATCTTCTCAAAGTGCTTTACTACTGTTATTAAAAATAAGACCAGCAACATTATAGAGGAAATTGAATTCCCCCAAATTTTGAAGAATTTACCTGATGTGGGAAGAGATCAGGTCATCTCCCTCAAATAAGTATGTCCAACACAGCCTTTGAGTGAGATGTACTAAGACAGCTAGGGAGGCACCTCACTTTAAACAAACACTATAACCACACAGTTTGTTCTTACAACTGCCTTCTAAGCACTAATACTTTTGTCTTGGGCTTTGATTAGTAAACATTGCTTTATTTTACTGCTAAGCCAGTCCAGCTCTATGGAACAAGATAAATTATGTTAGAAAAACAGTAAGGGAAGAAGACAGATACAGTGCTGAACAATGTGCAAACTGGATGTATGCTGCAGGAGTTTGAGGGGCAGGTGGAGCAGGATGCTTACCCTTTGCTGTAAGAATACAAATCTCATCTAATCCATGCCTCCTCTCCACATTCGTCCAAAGCAGCTACTGGGGTACAGACACAGAGCTCACAAGGGACACCTCCTCCACACCCCTTCCTTCATGGTACTGGTCACAGCACTGGCAGAGGCAAGCCAGGACATCCATTCATTTCCAAACCTTAAAGAGGAATAGATACATTTTGGCAGGCATCAAACAAGCTGTCCTCCATGCACCTTGTCTAGGTGACACATTTCTCTGATGGATGTCAGGGACACCAGCTCTCCCCCACACTCTGAACACATCCAGAGGACATACAGGACTCTCCCACCCTACTCTCTTTTAGCAAACTTTGCTGCTTCTTTTAGCCTTATCCTCTGTTGTGCTCATAAAATTCAGTTATGGCCACTATTGAAGTGTTAGTAATGACTTAATAGTAATTAGCCACACTAGCAATGGGTATAGATCCCCAGAGAGTACTCTATATCTTCTTCCTTTCAGACATTTTTGAAACTCTCTAATTTAAGAATTATTCCTCAATAAACCTGGAGCTAATATTTCTTGCACTTTAACTCATGCCCCAGAATTTTGAGCATGCAATTAATAAAATTGGAGGGGAAAAAACCTCAAAAGAAACCAAACAAAAAAGGGCTGAAAGGAATCAAGATGAACAGTAAAGAGAACTGGATTACAGTTTCAAAACTTCTACTAAATACTCCTTGGATTTTTCAGCCCTCAAAAATAACTTGGGCTTAAAAATTTGCATTCTTTTTATTCCACTGAGGAATTGTGCCCTTGACTACTCTCTTATGTATTTGTTTGGGGTTTTTTTTGGTGAAGCTTACGTGAACAATCAGAAAAATTTATGAACTACCCAGAGAACACAATCATTTACTCACCAGCAATATGAAGAACACATGCAATCAATCTGATGCATTCACTGCAGACCAATTCCTGTCTAACTAGCTCTTGGGAGGCCTAATTGGCAAGGGTTCCCTTATGAGCTAGAAAGCAAGAACACTGAGCACTACTCCAGGCTTTGGAGGCAATGACTCTTATTTCCTTGGAGGACTGGGTTTCTGACCCTTAAAAGACATAATAGGGGAGAATGTTAAGAAAAACGAAGAATGAGAGTGGACCTGACCTGTCAGGTTAGGAATTTCCCATGGGAAGCTAACAAACTCCCCGCAGAGGATTTGTGATTTCTCCCTGTCCTCTCAGGTAACACAGTGATAACCAGAAGCATAGTCATGCCTCTCATTAATTTTCTTCTTCTTTGATACAGAAGACTTACATTCTCAACCTCTGCATTTTACTAGCTGCAGACGACAAGGCATGTTTTGTGCCAAATAATGACTTGATGTGAAAGGGTTAAGTTTAACAGATGCCAATATCACTCTTTAAAATCACATCCAATCCTTAATTGCTGGTAACAAGGACTATTTGCAGCACACAGGGTTGCCGGGAATACTCTTCTGCTTCAGAGTTGCTGGCAAGGAAAAGGCTTGTCAACAATGCTCATTTTTCTGTGGCACACTTTGGTTGGCTGATGCCGCCAGGGTGGTAATACTGATGAGAGGGGCACACAAAATGCCTAGAAGGTAGCACAGAAGGCTACCTAAACTAACTATAAAAATAAAAAGACCATGGCCAGAATAACCATCTCCAGACACTCCAACCCCATGACATTGTGGGCTGAGGAAGGCATCTAAGCAAAATGCTTAGTCCCACCTTTGATGAACCAGTTGCTAGTTAAGAGGGAGCTATGGAGGTGGAGAGAGAAGAGTGAAGAAATGTGGGGAGATGTAATAAGGTATGCAGACCAGGTGGTTGGGGCTGTCTAGAGGTACCTACTGAGCAGCCCTGCCCTTGATTCCTGCAGCCTGGGCAGGGCAATGCAACACACCAGACCTGTTGCTCAGACCACACACATCAAACTTGCTAAGCTATCATGAGGAGCAAAGGGAGGCAGCTGACTTCTCTGACTAGCAGAGCAACATCCAGGATGGACAGAGCAAGCGTGCCATGGCATCAGCACCCATCCAAGGGACCTGTCTGGCAAGCACCCCTGTCTTCTGTGCCCCTATTACATACAAGCGTAGCTGGCCCCTGAACACCTATTCATTCTCATCTTCCCATATTATTTTGGCTCAAATGGGACATCTTACCCAAACATCAACAGGAAATCTTGGGCAACATAGTCTCCTCACAGAATAAAGCAGCAGGTAAAAATTTAAAAAAAAAAAAAATTATAACATCAATATTTTGGCAGCATTCATCCCTTGTAAATTTTTTTTCTCACACAGGAAGTTTCCTGAGAAACAGAGACATACACAGGAACCATCACCTTTCATCCATCATGACCACGGTTCTTCAGTCCTGACACCATGTACCCCAGCCCAAACACACAGACACTACTTTTCAGAGCAAGGTAATGCCTTGCCCCCAGGAGGGCACTCTATATACTTAAGAATTTGAGAGTCGCATTAGTCACCTTTCTTTCCCCTGGACAGTGCTTTGTCCTCTTACATGCTTTTTCTTGCCCTTCCTTGCTCATAATCTTCATGGCCTTCATTTTCCCCTCCCACAGCTCATCAAAGAGCAGCCCTGCCCCATGTGAAGGCCTCCTGTATCCCATTACTGATCATGGGTACCTCCTAATCCTTTGAGACCATTACAGATACAATGCAGATTGAGGCCTCTCAAGGCATCACACTAAACACATCCTGTGACTTTCAGCTAACCTTCCACTGAGCAGCACTGTAATACTCACTTACAGACACTGTAAGTGCAGAAGCACTTTTTAATAGCAATAAAAATAATGTTCTTTTCACCCCGCTGAAAACATGGAAGATTTCCAGCAGCAAGTCAGGCAGTCAGCCTCCCTTCAACACCCACTCCTGCAGGAGTGCGTAGGGAAGTTCACTTTCTGACATGGAAGCCTGTCATTCCTCCAACCCCTCTCTCTTCTCTGATGCCCACATACACACTCTTACACTTTTTTCCTGGATACCTTACCTCCCTCAGAGATTGACTGAACCACCCAAGCAGATCACAGGCGTCCGTATTCAAGGTGCAGCTCAAAAAGTAAAAAGAGCATCTTTTTATAAGACCATGGTAACACACTAGGGTCTGGCTCAGTGAAAGAACAGATCTGTCACCCTCTCCACACCATCATAAATTAACTTAAAGTGATAAAATTATTCATTCAGTCTTTACTACCTCCTCTGATGAAGACTGCATTGGCCAATTATTTCAAGGAATGCCACATTACAAATGGGAACTCATTCACTGAATTGTTTTATAGGCCAGTGTTCATCAATTTTGCATAGGCTGCTTTGTTTTTAGAGCTAATTTCTAATCCTAACTCACATCAAAGACACATATCTCTGCTTGGATTAATTAAGATCTCAGAGAGAACCTTCTGCTCCATTACCCTCCGTTACTGATTTATAAAAGAGGCCATGAAGCAATGTTCTTAATGGTAATGAGGAGGATATTTTATCCCTTAATTCCATTCCAGGTTCCTGTGCTTAAAATGCAGAGAGACGTAGATATTTCAGGGAATAAGGAGAAAATCTTTATTAGCTGCATGGCATCCTTCATTGGGAGATGCAATCCTTAATTTTTCTCTCCATAACAAGCATTTTGGTTAGTGATCCTTCACCCTATCAAACAGTGACTAAAAAGAGGAGAGAGACCAGCAACACCCAACAGTAAGGAGACAGACCATCAAGAGCAGGAACTCATTTTTAACACAATTGACACAAAACAGCTCCAAACAGGACCCAAAGTAAAAGTCATAGTAAACCAAGGCCAGTACAAACAGATGGAGACAGGATGGCTATGCAAGCCCCAAGAGTAAGGACAAGAGGAGTGTGGAAAGCACTGAGGAAAGACATCAGGTGAAGTGAGTTCTCCTGCAGGCACTAACCGAGCTGTTTAGCCTCCTCAGATGAGAGAAGCCACCTAGGTTTATTTTACACAAGCAAAGTAAAAATGTCCATATCAGCCGTGAGCCACAGACCAAAAATTTCAACAAGGTGGGTAATGTAACATTGAGGATTTGCCCTACCAAGCCTACCACTGTTTGATGGGACAAAAATCCAGCTCCTGGTAGGAGAAAGCACCAAAGGGAAGGCGGAAAAACTGAGTTACAGCAACAGGACTGGATTACTGAAGTGGTCAAAACAGCCACAGTTCTCACTCTCAGAACTTTTCCTTCGACTTTATTTGAGCTGAAATCCAAAACAATCTTATTCCCACTATTAATTTCCCATAGAAAGGAAGGAGCAGTGACATTGATAAATATGACAGCTTCACAGCACCATGGAGGGGAATCCCAGGATGCTCTTCTCACAGGCAGTCACTGCTCTGAAAATGTGGGAGAGCTGCAGACCTTGGGAGGACAGTTGGTATTTCCATGGGATGAGACCTTGGTAAAGAGATACACTTTTTCCCCAGTGTGTCCTTCATTGCCTGCTTCTCTGCACCTGCCAGCATCCACCCACAGCTACTTTCACTTAGAAAATTAGACTATCAGAAAAGGTTATCTTCATTTTAAATGGTTTACCTAATCTCATCCAACCCTAATTTTAATCATGTTATTTTTGTAAAGATGAACACGATTGGCAAAAAAAAAAAGTGTTTATCTTTTACCTATCTACAACATTGTCACACACAAAATACACTGCCAAAAGCAGGTCTGATCTTTCCAAACACAGCAAGCTAAGTGGGTAGCCCAAAGAACCTACTGGAGGACTTACCTGGACTTATCTCTGGGGCACCCAGGAACCATCCAGGCACCATCTGTCTCTACATTTTATACTAATTGGGCAGAAATATGAACCAGAAGTGATTTCCATTATATCACACAAAAAATCTAACAGAACAGAGAAGCCCTGACTCCTTTAGAACCTGTAAGTTCCTGTTACCTGTAAGTAACATCAAAGAGGTGAATGGGCCATGTAGGTAGTTGTGTGCACCATCAGGCTTATTGAAACTTTATTCCACTTGCCAGTTTGTACAAGTCTGCTAAAAAAGTTTATCTCTGAGTGGAAACTGATATTTGGCATTTTTAACAAGAGACTGTGTACCATGACTCAATTAATGTCCTTATTTTCAGTCTCAGGGATAAGAGATTTTATGATTTCTGGATTAAATACTTTGCTGTATAGAGAAATTTATTCTGCTCTGCTACATTTTTTTACATATTTTTTATTTCTTTATACCAACTTAATTTTGGTAAATCATGCCAAGAGAGGCATAAACTGAAGCATACAGCATTTACATTAGTAGCTATAGAACAAAAAAAATATAATCCATGTTGCCTAGCATATTTCTCGACAAAAATGAAGGCCAATTTTACTCTTGCTGAAGCCCTAATCCTGTATGAATCCCTCAAAAGACAGTCAGAGTTGCTCTGTCTTGTACCATGCTGAAGATATACATACTCACAAGCAATTTGGTAAACAAATTATTTTGCAATTAAGATGAGTTTGACAGATACAAATGGAATCAGACTAATTGTGTCTGATTGGGTCAAAATAATATTATATCTTGGCTGCTAAAAGAAAATAGAAGGAGAACCTGCTTGCATTTTACAGAGTACTGCCTGAAGGCCAGATTTCCTTCCCACCAGTGCCAAGATGCAGAACTCTGATTCTGTAGGTGTGCAAAGCCAGACAGGACCTTTCCCTCAGACTGCTCCCTCAGACACAGCTTATGAGAGCACCACTCTGCTACAGAGGTGACAAAAGATGATGGCCTTTATTCCACAGGACTGTTTCATTCACTCTGATGGCTGTGACTTCTGCAGCTGAGTAAAGACAACAAAGATACATAGACTTGTAGAATACTGCTGGCATTCATTTGCCCCCACACATTATTACTTCTTATCCACCCCCTGTCCCTGCATCTGAGCTAGAACCTCTCAGCTCCCAATAGCCAAGTCTTTCCATCTGTTGCTGAGAGCAGCAACTTGTAAGAAAGCTGTTGAGTAACCAGGGACCTCACAGCAAGGAAGTACCTGCAATATAAATATGCGTACACATGCAAACAGGTAGATGGTGAATCAGTGCACACCCCACGAATCCGACACTGCCCATATGAAGCATCACACAGCAAACACTGAACTACCTAATCTCTGCATGGAAGTCCTTTTCCAGCTTTAGGGAAATGCCTGTGCAATATGAGGTGAAAGCTGCTCCTGAATCAGTGCCTCAAGCCTTTCCAGGACAGGAAAGTCAAGGCCAGAACAACATATTTGAGAAACCACTTCAAGGGATCAGACACAGCAGCTCAGGGACAGATCTATGAGATGAACACCAAATCAGACCCCACCCTGCCTACAGATTCCTGGAGACCTAAGGACTGCCCAGCTACCTGGGCACAATAAGCCCAGGGAGAGAACTGCACCTACCTTTTCCAGATTCACTATAATGGTGGTAATTTCTCTGCCATGATAGCTCAAAAGCCTATCAAAAGCTGAGTAAGCAGAGCTGAAAACACCCTTCCTGGCTTTATTACTACATTGTAAACAATCACCTTTGCTTCCATTATATTCCTACCCGGACACTCAGAATTTTTTTTGTTTTATTATTTTAATAGGAGACATACACATGCTCTATTTTCCATTAAGCTCTTTACATACATATTTTCCAGACTCTTCTGATGATCACGATTCATATCTTCCTTCGCAAAGACAAGGTTATTAAAAAAAAGCGCCATTCACTCTCCCCATATTTACCGCATTTCTAAGGCTGAAAGTTTTTTCTTCAGGGTTGATTGGGGATGAAGGGGTTTAGGAAGTTATTTGTTTGTTTTAAAATGAAAACAGGCAGAACTAGAGAACAGAGAGAATGAAATCTCAGAGGGTTCAAGCAGCCTTTAAAAAATTCCTCACAAGCAGTTTAATGGCACTAAAGGTTGATTCATACAAGAAATGATGCATCAAAGGTATATAATTTTTCCTGTTACATCAAGAGCTCAGTCTACATGTATGTCCTCATGCATAGTCAAGGCCTGAACACAACTTAAAGCTGAGTCAGACTGCAAAAAGGCTTTTTCATTCTCTAACATGAAACATATGTTAAAAGCATGCTCTCTTTACAAATTTCAGCATAAATATGGAGTACATTGATTCAGATACCAATATGAATTATGACATGAATTGAAGAAGATAGCTCTATTTGAATCTTTAAAACTTGTGCTGTAAGTGGCTGCATCCCAGCAAAGAGAGAACGGGTAGCAGAGTGTAAATTCTAACGCCAAAAGCTTAAAAGTATTTAGTAATTTTAGATGCCCCCTCTGAGATGCTTTGGGTGTGCCAAAACTGCAACAAAATAAAAGCTCATAGTTTTCTAAATGTCAAACTCTCTCCAAATTCAGATGCAGCTTTGGTCCCTAGACCTATATTTGGTCACAGTCAAGTGTAAATACTGACAGTTTCAGCACACAGTAGTAATTCATACTCCTTCACAAGATCCTGATTCCTATAGTCAATGTAGTTGAACACTTTAATCTATGGAGCATGATGTCCTAGGTTTCTTTTCAGTTGTATTTGCACCCCATCTCTGAAAATTGTGCTATTTCTACTTAAGAGTCCTGAAACAGAATGAGAGGTAGCATGATATTTAAGAGCCATACAAGTCCTACTGTCCAGAGGTTTCAAGAGTTTGTCAGAGTAAAGAAGTATTACAATCCTTTCACAGATAAGAAAAAAAGAGAAAGACATTTTATTGCAATGGAGATGGTCTTAACAAAAAAGAGTGCTGCTTTAAATGGGAAATGTGCAGACAGATAACACATTAAAGACCCTTCAATAGCCAAACATGTCACTGAAGGCAGGCAAGAAATTAGCCAGATACTTAGCAGAAGCAAGGCTGTCTTGGAAAACTAAGAAAGCTGCAATTTCATAGCAAGAGATCTGAATGCTATCAACTAAAAGCAAAAAACCCAAATGTTAAACAATTAACCTTCTGACAAACAGTCCTAACAGGGAATTTCCATAACAGAAAACATGTGGCTCAAAGTTGAGCAGCAATTATTTCCACTGGTGCATACAAAATAGCAGTCAAAGCAATATATGTTTCAGATCTTACTTAAAGTTATGCTGAAACAGCCAAATACCAGTTCACTTACGTAGCTTGCTGATTTGCTTTCTGCATTTCCACATTTCCAGTTGAATGTGAAGATGTACTTTTCCCAATTTCTCTGCTGCTTCATCTTCTGCATAGGGGACAGCACATCAGCGCAGCTACATCCTTCTTCTTTTCAAACTCCAGGCCAAGATTCTGTTTACACATGTTGATAGAAATTCTTTTGATAGGTAAAATTTTCAATATTAAATGAACAGAAGCCTGCCATCCTGATGAAAATTTGCAAATGATAAAACTAACTAAGAGAACTTGGCCAGAGAATCAATGCTTAACAAATATGGCTTCAATAACAGCTCCATAAGAAGTTGTTTGTTTTGGTTGGCGTCTTTAGAAAGCAAACCCATGAATTTGAAAGTGGTATATTTTATGTAATTGTCAATAGTTTTCTGTTTCTTTTTGTTTTGCTGCTGTTTTGTATAACAAAGAATGATTTGTCAGGGAAAAGCTGAACTTTTGGTGCAAAAGAGGTACCCAAGAGCCTGTAGACTACATAGGATGGGAAAATACTTGTCTAACTTGTAACTCTGTGGAGTGAGAGAACAAGAGCAAGGTGGTTCTTGCTTCTGCAGCATCACCACCCCAGTTCAGGAAGCCCTCACTCTTCATGGCTCCGAACAGCTCAGAACAGGAGTCAGTCTTTGCAGTAGGAGGCCATCTCCCCACACAAATCAACATATTCAGTTGTTAATTCAACTACTTAAATCTAGATTAACTCTAGGGACCTCAGCAGACATACTGAAGATCCATGTTAACAAATATGAATACAAAACCTCTTGTTCTACACAGGTGACCAATTTATTAGAGAGAATGTAGCAAACTAGACACAATGCCTTATTTGCATTTTTTCCACACAGGTCACCACCCCTCACACTAAATCTAGCCCTGAGAGCTAACTAAATACTTCTACTCTGGAACCCAGGTAGGAAGGTTGGTTCGTGGCTCACTGGCTGGCAACCCCTCTGCCGTGTTTAAAGGCCTTTATAAATAACGTCAATATTCCACATAATTGTTTTTTCAACCTGGTCAGGTTTCTGTGCACTCTAATTGTTCTATATCAATGTGGTAAACACTTCCTGCAGACAATTTGTTAGGAAGTTTGGATTTTATATAACCCAGGAAATGAAGTCACCAGACCTGTGGGCTGCCTGTAGTGATTCAGCCCCCTGGTTCCTGCAATAAGGAAATCCAGAGGCAATGCCAAACTGGTGGAAAGAAAAAGGGCACATACCAGTTTCTCCATACGCTCTATTCATACTTAAAAATTCAGAAAGTTGCAAAGAACTTCCACAGACTTTCAGCCATTTATTTTTATCCCTGGTGCTAAAATTATAAATAAATTCTGATCCCGCTTCTCCTCTTTTCTTCATTGCATTGGGGAACAGAATGGGACATGATGTGTAGGAGGGGATTGAAGTTTCTGTCTGTATCTTTTCACTAAGGGAGCAGTACTTTTTCTTCTTTACTTCATATTTCTATTGGTTACAAAATACATGTGTCACTTTCTATTAACTTCCCAGTTTTTGCATCATCAATCACTTATCAATGCTCTCGAAAAATGCTACATAGCTGCAACTAACACAGCATTCCCTGGAATGGCCTAAGGGTTCTGAAAAGTTCATAGCTTTTAGTTCAAAATTAACTTGGATTTGGAGCTTTCTGTTGGTCTTGATTGTTTCAGAAAACCTGTGAGGAAATTCAGGAAAACATAAGATCTAGACAGTGGAACAGACTACCCAAAGAAGTTGTGGACTCCTCGTCCCTGGAAGTGTTCAAGGCCAGGCTGGATGGTGCTTTGAGCAACCTGGTCTAGTGGAAGCTGTCCCTGACCATGGAAGGGGAGTTGGAATGAGACGATCTTTACAGTCCTTTGCAACACAAAAATTCTACAATGTAATCCTCTTCCTCGAAAGTTTATTTTACCAATCTTTATGAAATGTACAATTTGTCTCCTTCACTGTGAGTGGACCTCCTGAGCCATGTTCTTTGGCATCCATGAAAGTTCTTGTCTAGCCTTCACCATCATACAGCTGTGGAGTGTGACCTCAACATAGTCTTCCACTAAAGTCCTCTAACTATGCAGGACGAACCAAAATATTAGCTAAGCAGAATAACATTTCCTTCCAATGGTTGTAACAAAGGTCATTGCAAAGAAGAAGGAAAAAGAGACACAAAAGAGAAAATGTAAAATGTCTAAAGGAATTTCACACTGCACACAAAGGAATAATCCTTGGCTGCAAAATATCCTGGAAAATATTCCCCATTTAATAAAGGTTTAAATCAGGAAATCTGTTCAATCCATATATGTTCCAGTGGTAAGACCAAACCACAAAATCATCTTTTTCTGAACTGACTGGCTTTGGGGACAGTTGCTGGAACATGAGGACTTCTGCATGTCTAAGCTCTCTACAGAGGAGCGATTACTCTGTAAATCACCGTCAGTTCCTCTTCCCATACGATCCTTATTGTTGATGTGGGTGGGCACACATCAAGGTATTGTTTCCTTTATCCTTTCAACACACAGGCAGAGGGTTGAATTGGTACAGCTCCCACCACCAGCCACCCTGTTGCTGCTGTTTCGCCCTTCTCCCACTGCAACTGCAAATCTGTGTCTGTTGCTGGCATATACAGCTTAACAGTGTTACATTACCCTCACTGCTGCAAACAGCATCAGGGATTAGCACAAGCCAGTATTTACCTGTGAACTCTGACTGACTCCAAATTCAGCAAAATGTAGCCACATCTGGCACATTTCTTTTCCGGCAGGGACCACAGAAAAGTCTGTGTTGGCGATGAGAAGGAGGAGAAATATGAATAATAACACATGGGCTAAACAACCAGAATGGTAGCAAGCAGATGAGATGAGGAAAGGTGTGAGTCTCCTTTTGTGCACTTAAATACTGATGGGTCAGATCGGGCTTTGTGCTATCCTCATCTCTACACTGAGTAGGAAGGGAATGAGTAGAAGACAAGTACTTCTGAGTTTCTTGAAAAACAACAGTAAAAGCAAAGAGCAGAAAAAAACAGGTGGGCCTACCATGTGTGGAGATAGAAAACAGTTAGTGAACGATACAGCACCAACAGTCTCAGGGGTATAAGGAAAACAATAGGACTTTGGCTCCCCCCATCACAGAACATAATCATCTACCATTAGGCACCATTTAGATGTACTTACCCTACTTTGATTAAATGCATGTAACCACTTTCCTTTTACTGTCTTTGATAGTTCAAAGCTGTTAGATAATACTGCAGAATTTACTTTATTTTGTTCACTTTTACTCTCACTGAGGTTTTTTTTTTAGAGGTCACTTGATCCCAGAGCCAATGATAACATTTATCTTCAAAAGATGAGTGGAAATAAAATTTTAATTTAAAAATAAAATACTTCTGGAGACCATCCTGGTGACAGCCTGTCCCACTGAATTTAATGGGAATACCCCTGGAAATTAATCAAGCCTGGTTTATCCTTCCATTACCCTCAATACTGGCATTTTTTAATTCCCAAGAATAACAACAATTCTGCTAAATGTTTTTACATATTATGCATGCACTCACACTGCTAAGTTCCTCACAGTTGGAAAAGAGATTCAGAGCTTCAAATGGGTAAGAGAGGCAACAGTCATAAGAAAATCCCAAGGGAGAAACAAAAGGACTTAATAGCAGGCTATTATTAAACTCTATTTGATATATTAAAAAATCACAAGGAAGCCTGTCAAAAAAATTACCATGATCAAATAAATTGCAAGGCAAAGCTGCCAGTCATGTCTTGCGAACTGGTACGGCAAAGGGAAGGGAAATAAAATGCCCAGAGCCCAGCACAAAATCAGGTTTGCACTGCCAAACACACTCCCATCCTGCTTGCGGCCCTCTGCCTTCATCCAGCCTGCACCAGCTGCCCCCTTGGCACCTCATCCATTCCCACCTGGGCATGCAGCGGCTAAAGGTGCTGCAGAGGCTCAGCACTGGGGCTGAGCCCCACTCCCACTTCATTCCACCTCCTCCCCAGTGAAACTGTTCTTCTCCTCAGCTCCTTGTTATCTCCTGCCTACGCACACACTGTATTCATATGTACTTTGCCACTTTGAAAAGTGCTCTTGGGAGTACTTAGGTATTGCACCAACCCAAAGTTGCTCCATTTTGCAGCGCTAAAATCCTGGCTTCATAAAACTCAACCTCACACAGCAGAGAACTGCCAGAGAGATTAACACCAAAATGCTCTCTTTAAAGCGCACAGTGTCAAAACTCCGCACACTGCATCGCAACCAGTGCTTCTTCAATGCAAAAGCCATTCCTCCTTCAAGAGGTTTGGTTGGTGAGGCACCTAAGGGACAGACATGGGAAAAGCCAAGGCTGGACATGCAGCCTTTTCTCTCTCCTTTGCTCCCAGTTTTGCTAGTACTGCCCAGGTGTAGCTGTATAGCCTGAGCTGCTCTTTGTGCAGTCCTCCATACATGCATTTCCCAGGGATAAGTGACTACGAGGTTAAAACAGTAGCAGTATTACTGATGTAATATTTTAATAATAAATTACTGGTGTACCAGCACCCTACTGGTGTAACAGCATAGCAGGGCAAAGTTTGGAGAAAGAATCAATACTTTTCCAGATAAGCTGAAAAAGCTGGAGAAAAAAGAAAAGCATCTGGGCACTAGGGGCCTTTTTTCAGATTTAAGGAACCTAAAGGCTGCACCAGGGAATTTGAGAGCTAAAATACATTTTTTTATTTTCAGTTTGTAATATCAGTGTAATCTCAAGTAATTTATTCCTCTTCATTGCATTTACTAGACCTTTAGTTTGCATTTGGCAAGCTGAACATCTGAAACCCAACAAATCCCAGTCAAGAAAAAGTAGGCAAAAGCCTGGGTGGCTTCAGGAGGTGTGTGCTTGCACACCTTGGTGTCCTCATGAACTTCTTTAGTTATTACACTAATAGAAGTTTAGAAAGCAAAAACATTGCTCTGCTTACATTTCCAGATGTTTCTTGTTCCCTGGTCCCCACCCCACACCCCTCCACCAAAAAAAACCAACAAGCACTGCCTTAGTTTAAGGGGCATCAAGAGCTTCTGTTTGGTTGGGGTTTTTGTCCCCCTTAAGCAGTTTAAAAGCTTGATAAAGTCTAACCTACCTATCAAATCTGGTATGCTTAAGTGAGAAAACCCACTGACATCAAGAGAACTACTCACATTAATAGGTACGGTTTGATTTGGCCTTAAGGCTTTAGATGTGTTTAAATCATTTAGATCAACTCTATGTCTTGGATTGGTTTTGCAGTTTAGACCATTTAAAACTAGAAGCAGCCCCAAGGAGGCCACAAGTCATCACAGGAGAGACAGCAGAGCTGCTACCACTTTATTCACCATGGAATGTGGTTTGTGGCAGGCCAGGTGCAGTAACACCATCTAAGGTTTTCTGCACCTGCCTTGAAAAGCCCTTATCCAAAGGCAAAAAGTCTGACAAACTGCTCGCTGCTCCTGGACTGAAAAGCAATAGGGGACTTACACAGTGAAAGACAATCTGAATTTTTAAGTCTCTTTTTCTTAGCCACCCTCCTTGAAATTGCAGGGATTATCCCCAAATTAAACACTGCAAAGACAAGAAATGCTCAGTTATCACACTGTATAATGAGGTACAATTATGTAAATATATAGTAATAAAAGTGCAACGGTATCACCCCGACTCGCCAAAGTAGGCCCAGAAATGACGCGAGGCAGTAAGTCTGGGACAATAATGTGGACATCCTTGCGTCAGTACAGGCCAGGTGACAGAGGGGAGTACTGTGACTACCTCAAAGAAAGTACAACAGCATTGGTTCAGTGTTATCTTTGACTGGACCTATCTATCATCACAGAAGCCAGGCCATGAAGCTCTATTTTAATAAGGTCTCACTGAAAGGCATTCTTTTATCCACTTCCTCTTGTTTATTATTCTTTCAAATATCTGATAAGATACTTTTCAAATGTGGCTATTCACTTTCTGTTTGCGTAGGTCTTGGGTTCATCACAAGTTACAAGGTCAGCATTAATCTAAACAATGGTTGGTTATGGGCGATTTTGCCAAGTAGAAAACACTCTAAAGGCTAGATTGTTATCATCAATAGGGCAACGCACAGGCAGGAGAAACAAGCCCTACTTACACGCGTGTGGATTAAGCAGAGCTACTCAGATGCCAGGTCATGGGTGTAGCACATGCACCAGAAGCCACAGCTCCCGCCCAGGGCTTGTTAAGAAGAAAAAGCAGGGAAGGAAGGCAGAGCTTCTCTCCCTTCTGCTCCAACATGTCAGCATGGCCAGCTGGCCAGGTACCTGTGAGGAGCATGGAGGAGCCATCCGAAACGTGCAGAAAGCTATCTCAATCCTGCAGAGCATATTTAAAGACAGGAAAGAGTCTGCAAAGTGTGTCTTTTTCAGCTGTGCTCTGTGCTGTCATCCAGCCCACAGCAATATCATTTATAAGAAACATACTGACAAGGTGCCCTGCAGAAAATTCCAAAACAAAACACGAAATTCAGGAAAACAAGGGAAATAGTAAGTCTTTGTGAAACCTTTAGAACTGATTTCTTTGAGGATTGCTGGTTGATAGCTGACACAAAAGAGTAAAGCTCCATTGGCTTGTAATACCAAAATACTTCAACTGTATTTACAGTTTGTCACTTGTAGAGCCAAAACCTTCCAAAATATACTCCCTTAACCTGGAATGCACGTAGCTTATCTTTTGGCCTTTATATTCCCTTCTTCAAAACACACCCCTTCCTGCACTCTCACCAACAATGACTCACACTAACCTAATGAAAAAAATTAAAACCCCAAGAGTAAAAAAAAAAAAAGAAGACAACTACTAATCAAACCTTGCACATGCAAGCAATTTTATAACCCTGTTTTACACAAATCTCTTTTCTGTAGATGTCCTGTCCATGTATTTTCAGACTGGGACTAGACAAAATGAAGACTGTAGCACTAATACCCATCTATTACCATTAATGGAACAAACTGCAAAGTGATATTTGTTCTCCATGTCTTGTTTGACCTCCAGATTGGCAGATCAAGCTTTCCGGAGCAAAAGCTCTTTGCAAAGGGAAGGCAGATACAAGCACTGGCAATAGTCAGCCCAGCCAGAGTGTTAACCCTGACTCAGGAAAACAGCAGCTCAAGAGGATAAATCTCTATGGTGATGGAATTGCTGGTCTCTCTAAAAGTGGTAGCTAGCACTTTTCCAGGGCTGTTATTCTGTGAGCCAGAAATCAATTAAATAATTTCTTTCTTCTGCTAAATATTCACAGTTTGCAAGAGCTGCTACCTTAAGCAAGATCTGATTTGGAGACCTTCAAGGGAACCATTGCTAATTCTCTCATTAAACACCTCTGAGATATCCTGTTCTCCATATTACTTTTATAAACACCTGAAGTAAAAATATTTACATTATGACTTAACTATTCACTCTGATTGTGCAGTAACCTTGGGCTGACAATCCATATTGTGTGTTTTTAAATCCCATTTTGTTCAGCAATTGTTCAACACACAATGGTCTGATGGTCCAGCTGCAGCCAAGAAGCACACCACAAAGCTGAGGAAAAGTGCAGGCACCCAAAAACTGATTCTCTGGTCATCGTCTTGCCACGGCCCAGCTAGCAAGGCCAGTTATCTAGTCCTTCTCAGTGAGACCAGCTGCCAAAATCTCGAAAAGGTCAAAAGATCTGCTAGGAATGGCAGGGTTGAAGGGCACTCTTCATGACTTCAGCCGCCATGAAGAGTGGAAGTACAGCAGCTGTTGAGTTTTAAAGCTTTACAGCCATGGAAAATTTTTAAATGCTGAGATAAGCCTCCAAAGCAGCCAAGGATGAGAAGTCACCTCTCGCAACATCAAAGCTGTTGTATCTGGGGTGATTCCTTTGAAATGGTGAACTTTGAAGGGAAAAAGGTGAAGGGCTAATTCAGTCTGTATCACAAGTAGCTCGCTACTCTTTAGCTCTGCAGTTGTATGCATCTTCACATACTTCTAGCACACTCACTAAAGCATATTTCCTACAAGGATATTTAATACTGTTTATCAAGAACAAGGTCAATGAGAGAAGCAAGATTAGATATTTCAAAAGATATGTTCCCTTCTGTTGCCATAACAAAGAAAGGTACATTAAATCAACACTGCTAAGCTGAATTCAGATTTAAGCAGCCCTCCTTGCCGCAGAATCACACACAGATACACACACACACCCTCGCCCCAAAATGCCTCTCTCTTGTTACAGGATGGGCTGTGGCAGTCAGGGTTACATCACAACTCCACAAGGCCTTCCCTTAGCAACCACCTTAACTTTATTGATTCTATAGTTGATTATTATGGCAACAAGCTCAATTCTGATTGTTTATAAACTTTTAAAAGGTCATCAAGAAAACAGAAATAAAAGCTGGTTTTCCTCACTATTTTTGTGGCATGCAGACCCATGGAAGCTATTGGGAGAAAACCAAAAATGCAACAGGAAGGAAAGATGAAACCCAAAAATCCCAAACTAAAAAAGGGAGGACATGTCAGTGGCTGTGGTGGGGTTACCTGTATTCTCTTCTCTGCTCTGCCATTAAGCTTTTTCAGTGATTTTGGATGCAAACTGGGTCTCCCACTAACATGTGTTCTTTGGAAAAACTCCTCCACCTCAGTTCTGTGGACCTGACCTTAAAATTTTTATTTTATAAGATGTTTCATTGTTGAGGTTTTTTTAACCCCAGGAAGAGGTCTTCTTTAAAATGAGTGAAAAGAGAGAGAAACAAACATGAGCTTAATGTTTTAAAAAAGTGCATGATTTGCAGGCAGGTGGTTGCAGGATTTCATCATCAGCTGGCAAAGAAACCTCTCCCCTTGCTCCATAGCTGTGAAGATACCTGAGTTAAAAGTGGGTGTCCAGTGGTACTCTGAAAAACAATAATCTGGCTTTCTTCAGGTCTGTTCCATAGCTCTGACCTGAAGCCCAATAAAAATTATATCAGGGAGCTACAAGATCACACATAATATTCCTGTTCCAATCACTCAAAGCTGATATTCCTTTAACTGCACTGCTGTATTATATCCTGGTCCCACCTACACAGAGTCCTTCTTAATCCCACAAGAAACACAACAGCAAGTTTGCAAAGTAAGCAAAGCGTAGACTATGTGGTGGCCAATTTCTCGTTCGGAGGTTTTTCTGGGAAGATTTCCAACTCATGTGATGCACAGGACCCTGTCTTATCATTAAAAGGAAATATCACTTAGCAATATTTTACATTTCAAGACAAGAAGCACCTAACTAAATACCAACATTTTAAAATAAATGAACAGCATTTCCTCTGCTTTACCTGAGTTAGTCAAAGGTAGCTCCTATCCCTTGTGTTTTCATATAGAGTTCTCAGAAAATGATTTTATACTATTTTAGAAATTAAAATAACAGATAGTTTTATAGCATCATTCGAATGAGATCTGTGTGAGCAAACTACTGCATTTCATGAACAGCACGAATATTATCCTTATGAATGAATCAACTACTTCCAAATATGGATTGGAAAATATTCAGCTACCAGATATTTGGAAAAGCAAGCACCAAAACAGGCTCAGAAGTCTGATACAGATGTCTAAGACTCAAGAAAGCATTCCATCCAATCAGTCGCTGTATTTAGAGTCAGTCATTTCTCTGAGTCACCCATTTCATTGCTATTCTTCACTTATTTTGGGTGTGGACTGAAAGCAGTTGCTCTTAATTCCTGAAAACTCAATGATGTGAAATTCTCACATCCCAAATGAAAAGAAAAAAAGAAAAAATATCACAGTTTCTGTCTGCAATGAGCCTATGTCCTTTATGCAGCACCTTCTTTTCCAACTCACATTTTGCTGCTGATGTACATGGCCAATGCCTGCTGCCATCCCGTACTGCCTATCTTCAAGCTTTCCAAGTTCCTGCTTCTCTGCTCTACTCAGAAAGAAATATTTGTTGCTGGGTTTTGTACTGATGCTTGCCACCATAGACTTTGAGGTCTTGCATCTGTTAGCCATGTTCTCTCATTAAGGTTCCCACAACAAACAAAAGCCTCAAAAGTCTCTTTTCTTCCTCCTCTTTTCATAATGATGCCCTTCATTCTCTGTCCATCACAGCTCATACTTCATCCGTCTTATTTCCATTATAAGTTCAAAATCTCAGCATTCCAAAACAGCATCCAAACAAAAGACTCTCCAGATATTAATGCCATCTCAAATCAATTACCAAGGCATTCATCCCTCACAATAATACCTCTATTATATTCTCTTACTATTGAATTCAAAGATTACACTGCCAACATGATTTCAGAGTTTATGGAGGTGGTGATGGGGAAAGAAAAAACACCACTCTCACAGCTGGTCAAGAGAATCATGTTTTTCAAGTTGCTTAAAACTTAAATCCTGAGCAAGAGGAACAAGAAGCATCTTTCCTGTTACATGTGTACACTGTACTTAACACAGAAGAAGCTGACACGTCCACAAGGTGTTTCCAGAGTGCAGTCATCATCAGGCAAAATTAAATTCAGTGTTAGGAGAATGACACTTCCATTGGGGAAAATTAGAACTGCACCTGCATTTAGCCCTCTTTGAATCACATTACTCCAAAGCAAACAGAGACCACAGAGAACACTTGCCTCTTAAGAAAAGCAGCAGGTCCAACAAACAACGTGCAACCAAGCCCTACTTATCATAATTATCAGTTATAAGATTCAGACGTTTTTAAATTAAGGGATGGATAGTTTCAGTTATTGAAAACTAACTAGAATATTCAATGAAAGAGTCTAATAACTGTTCCAGGAATCTTCATCGAAGTATATTTTAACACTTTGATTATGCTTGAAAATATACATGATATATATATTGTATATACATTATAAATGTTTAAAGCGGTCAAGTGCAAGCATGAAACCATTTTTGTATCAGATTTAAAATAATCCATCCCCTGCTATAAAACACAAGCAGGATTATGCAATAGCTCAACAATACAGGTAACACTATGCTGACAACTAAACCAAACTTGCCCTTTTCTAAATACGTTCAAAAATGTTCAACACATTCCAGGCATGGATGTCAACTAGGACCGGGTATACCAAACCGTAAAGAAATATATGCAGCCTCCAAAAACCACATGCTTCATGATTCCTTCTCCTATATCAAAGTTTATTTCATTTCTTTCCTCTTCCTACTGTTTCCTGCATCTTAAGTTAAAGCCCTTCATAGCCAGGATTCTCCCTTTACTTGCTTTGCACTCCTAATAAAGTCCTTTGGCATCATATCAACACCAACAACAGGAAAAAAAGGACTAAAAAGTGCTGATTATAGATATGTTTATCAGACCTCTGAGCCCAACATCCATTAACCATAGCCTTCTATGACACCATCAGTATCTCTTTGTAGGCATCCAAAATGATATGACAGAGGTGCTGCAAAGATGCTAATGTGTTTGGGAACACAGGAATAACAAAGAGTCCTGCACTGAACCAGCTGATACACGGCTCATGAAGCTAGTCTGTGTTAGAAAGACCTCATGGTTAGCACCTAGTAGTTAAGCATTGATTTATTCTGTTTTAAGTCTGTTCTCTGGATGAAAAAGAAAGCCTTGAGGAAAGGACCATGGAGAATTTTCTGAACAGCACTTTACACTTCCCTCCTTAGCAGAGGAGCATGCTCATCTCATGTCAAGGATAGGTGCACTGTTCCAAAATGTGCTGACAAAAATACATTTATTCATTTACAGACTGTGTTATTCTTATTACATAGAAAAAATTATAAAGGAGCAGGAAGTATTCAAAATCTCCTTCTGAAATTTAATCTTTCAAGTATACTCAAAAGCAACTTTAAATTTGCCACATGGTATGTCCTATATATTTCAGGTATTCAAATTTCACATATATCGTAGACTAGAAGAAAAATTTTTAGTTAACCCAGCTCTCATCCCTACCATAGTTTAACAAATAGTTTTAATATATTAACTTTATTCACTGTTATTTAATATTTACACTGTTATTAGCTTCTGTAATTTAATGTGGTCTTTAACCCACATTTCCAATACCAGTCAATAAGATGTAGCTTTCCTCTGCAAGTTCCATTTTTATTCCTGCAAAATTGTAAGTTTTACTTGAAAATTCAGAAGAAAAAACAACCTTCTACGAGGTCAGGAATACTTTTTTTTTCCAAAAAGAAAGTTGTAAAAAGCAACAGCCATGGGCAATGATAAAGATAGTTTGAAAATTTTTCATGTGGTATCGTGAATGCTTTTTATGTGGTATGATGGGTGTTATAGTCTTCTACAATTTCTATATTAAATGTTTACCAGAAACTCTTCAGAAATTAAATCAGAACTTGATCCAATTCTTGATGAAGTAATACAGGTTATTTTTGAAGACAAGACAGCTTTCTACACACTTGAAAAGTGTTCAACATATCCTCAATGGGTAATCTAAGCAGTAATAAGCTTAAATTTTAGCAAGAAAGATTTGGTCTTGACATTAGGAAAAACTCCAAAGCTTAGGCTAATGAAACACCAGAGTGGATTGCCTGCAAAGGTCACTGGATATTTGTCACAGGAGGCACTGAAGACAAACCCCCAGCAGGATTCATTGTTCTCAGTGATGGGCTGCGTTCAAAGAGAGGGCCTCCAGCGGCTCCTGGTGCTTTCTGTGAGCCAATCTTCCTGTGAAGCCATGACCCCATGGAGCAGTTTTACAAACAGAATTACTGCAATATATTATCTGTGGGTTTCTAACCTGCAACTCCTAATGCTTCTCTGCTCAGCTGACTCTCCCTCCTGTGTGCCAGGTGGCTTTCCTTCTCCTTGTGCTTCCCCCTGCAATCCCTGCTGGACTAGCCAAGCACATGCTGTGACATGTCTGGAGCACCTGTGCACACTGCTGCTGACCAGATGACTACTACTCCTGGGAACACAGAAAGTGCATGATTAGAACCTCCTTTGCAATGGAGAGATTCTTTTGACTCTCTATAGCTATCTCTCTTCTTTTTTTTCTTTTTCTGTCATTTCTATTTCTGCTAGCCATCCAATCAGATATGTGGAAAAGGGCTTAAAACAAATAGAAAAGTTATCTGTAGATAAGTGAAGGAACTGAAAGGCAAACATAAAGACAAATATTACATTAGCCTTGTTAAAAATGGACTTTGGATTAATCCTCACTGGGAAGAGTTTGTTAAAACCTTTGAGTGTTTTCAAACTAAAAATTAAAAAAACCAAAACAAAACAAAACTATAAAAAACTCAGAGAAACCCAAGGAAATTTTATGGCACTAGAGTTCCTCAGTGAAGTTTCTGTAAAACACAGAGCCTTAAGTCATCACATGAATCACTGACAATTTAATCAGCTTCTGCGAGTTTGTCATCCTCATCAAGAGGTGAATTTAAGACCTTCAAAAAGTTCTTTCTCTCCATTTATGAACTGCTGCACCTACTGATTCAGCCACCCACACTACACTTGAGACTAACAGAGATTCAGCTAAGAATCCAGAAAGCTAATATTCAACTTAAAAGCTAAATGAGCTCCAACCAATATAACCCTTAGGTCTCAAGGCCGTAAAACTTTAGGAAATCTCGCTCTAAAATGAAGCATTATTGGATGAAAGCCCCTTTTGCCCAAATGCAGCAAACTTCGCAGATGTTTTTGAAAACCTTTATGTCAACAGCAGTGGGAGAACCCATACATTGCAAGAGGAAGAGCAGGTATAAAATCCAGTGCTAGATTCATCTCATCTATCCTAGAGCTCTCCTGGAAAAAAAACTTTAGCCTGTTAACATGCTCAAACCAGAAGCTATTTTTTAAGATAAAATAACTTTGCAAGAATGCATGTGGCATGTAATAGGGAAAGCTTTTTAAAAATAAAGCTCTGCAGGCCACAATCCGCTCTTTTGCCAAGTTAAATGAATACTGCCATCAGTGGTAATTAACCCTACAGTTCAAAGTTCTTGGGATGAGAGACCTTCAAGCCTTATGCCATTAAGATCTCAGATCCTCAAAAGTGAGCAGTGCACTTCCTGATTTTTCTGCAGAATGAAATAATAGCACCAGCATTTTAGACGCTCTGGTTTTAAGCCTTTTTATTACTTACCTAATTTATGATACATCGGATGGTATCTTTGCAGAAAAGCCCATGTTGAGATTTCTTAGCATCTCTAGGTAAAGAATCTGACTGAAGTACAAAAGAGTGCAACAGTAAATAGCATGTTTGCTATTCCTTCTGGCTTCTTTGGAAGCAGTATTTTATATCAGCTTGAAACAAATTGTGACCATTTCAGTTGAAGAACGCCACAGCTGCACAACTTTTATGGTTCAGTTTTGGCTACAGTTGGAAAAAACCTTGAGACTTTTTCTAAGAAAAGGAAGGATTTGTCTGTCATTGAAAAGACAAGGGCAAAGTATTCAGTACCCCATAATTCGAGTACCTGGTACAATGTCATTCATCTGCCTGAAAATTTGTGGATAACAATTGACTGACATTTTTGAAAATGAGATCAACATATTTGCAATACCTCATTTTGTTTTCTGTTCCTTGACTTTTACTGACATCCAGTGGAGACACACTCAAAACCTCTTTCAGGGGCTAATACCGACTCATTTCTTGGAAAACCCCTCTACGTTAAGTTACCAATAGAATGGAAAACCTGCCTTGAATGTATCTGGTTTTCAGAAAGCTTTTCCATGCTATGTTCACAGTACACATTCCTTTACAAATTCAGTCCTTAAAACTGTTTCATGTCAAACATTTCAAACACCATGCATTCCCAGTTCTGACAAAATCATTTTCATGGTTTAGTTTCTGTTGCACTGGTACAAATCCATATTCTCCTCCTTCTTCATCTTATCAACACACAAATACAGGAAAACAGACCAGAAACAATGCCTGCTTCAAAGACTGTGTCCTCATCACTGTTAAATGAAGCCATCTCTGTGTTCTGATCATAATTTGAAAGAAGGCCGGCATATTATTTTTAAATGTGTGAACTCTGCTTACCGACTGGAGGAATTTGTGAATACCATAATTAAACCCCACATAAGTACATACAAAACACAGATCTTAACAAGGCAGCATGTGAGATCCATTAACCAGAATCATCTTAAGAATAAATGGAAATTAAACGATGGTACCTGAGATTTTTTTTATACTTCTCAAATAACAGTAGCTCCTAGAATCCATACTTATTACTGACAATTTAAACCCCAGAAACTCAACAAAGTTCAATGCAGTGGATTCAGTCATGCTGAGATGCTCAGCAGCGAAAAGCAAACCTAAAGCCCACACTTCCATATCCTATCAACACTACTGACTGCTACTCAATAGTCACTCAAGAAAAGCAGAGGTGCTCTGAGATTTACATCACTCACTCAAGATGTCTACAACCTCTTCAAGAGAATGAAAAGGGAATCATCTCCAGACTGGAAAATATATGTTTGCTACAAACTAAAATACCCCTATTTAAAGGTGCAGCATGTTCTTCCTGAATACATGCATGCAAATCCCACTTATATTACAAGGGATCTCTGGACAAGGAAGCTGGAAGTTAACACAGCCTTATACGAAAAGTCTTAACCATCTAAGAAGGAAAAGCACGACAGAGCTCACTACCCATGGTGAGTCACCTTTTACCATGGAGGTATGTTCTTTGCCTCAGCAATTGTTAATTAACAGCAGGAGTGGGAGACAATTTTCTTTCAAAATGCTTTTTTTGTTTTCCAAATACATAAAATGTCTGCATATTGGAAACATGGGTTCAGCCCTGAATTTCTCAGGTAAGCATGTTTCACCTAGAAACCTAGGTTTCAAAACATTCATATAGCTTACAGTGCTATATGAACTGTTGAAAATCTGCATCAAGTGGCTAGCAACAATGGACACAATAGCTCCCACAATAATGCCTGCAGAACAGGAAAGACATGAGCTTACACTCTGTGAGATACAGGTCTGGTAAATGAACAGAAATAGGGAAACTGCAATTTTCCCTACAATCATTATTGTAAGGCACACTGACAAGAGTGGGTCCGTCACTCTTTCTCTCTTAAAAATATTAAAAGATAGAATAACAATAGCTACAGCAAAGATAGGCTGAACCAATTAAACAGTACTGATAATCTCAAATTCAGGCAAAAATGATTTATGGCCATGTGCCCAATCTGTGAATTTCAGCTGGCTCTGAAGAAAAAGTAATTCTACTAGATTCTCCTCATCTCAGTTCCAGCAAGGAAAAACAAGTGGGCAGTATAATTATTCTTGTGTGTGTCTGTGAATACAAGAGCAAGAACATGTTCTCTGAAATACGTAATCACTCCCAAGACAGTGTCCTGGCACGTCTCAGATAATCCATATGACCTTCTGGCCTGTACCTCAAATAGGAACGCCTTCTTCGTTTGTTTTCTTTGGCATGGATCTCCCTCTTACTTCACCTCCAGTTTAAGCTTCCTGCTTTCAGAAACTATTTCTCTGACAAAGTGTGCTATCTAGCAAGGTTGGATGACAAATTTCTCTATGGGCAGAAAATAATACTTTCTGTAAAGCCTGGGAGTGCTAAACGAGGTATATCCACCCATCCTATTTTTCAACAGAGAGAACTCCTTTCTAAAACAGTTTCAGTGGTTGTCAAGGATCAGAAGTATCCTGATCTGTAGAAGTGCTATCTCATACCTATTAATGTCAAAACAACAGCAGAATGTGGCCCTGACAAGGATTGGTCATCTCATTAGTAGTCACTAATCAGATCATTAATAGTCTGTGCACACAGTCCTGTCAGCCTCCCTGGGGTGCTACAGCTTGCATTCCTCAAGGGAAGAGCTGATAAGGAAGCAGGCCACCAGGACAAAATCCTGACAAATTCCAGTAATATCCAAGTTTGTCTTTCTGTGGAACTGAGGAATGAGAAGGAAGCAGGAGATCATTTTTTGCTGCACTGTGAGAGATCCAACAACACCTTTCCACAGACACTTCACCCAGGTGCATAATTAAGAGACACAGGTTCAGAATCCACTTTTCAGTTTCTGCAGTTCTCCTGCTCCTTCTGCTGCCCCACATCCCAGCTACAGATCCAGCCAGGGCCATCCTTCCAGCTAGAACCAAGCTGGCCATCAGCAGCTTTTGCTTTGGGCTGGGTTGTGCTGTTACATGCTGCTCTATGGTGGGATATAACTTTTACACCACCTCATAGCTTGAGCAGCTTAAAGGATGTTTTGGCTAACAACAGGAAAGGGTATGACAGCGAAAAGAAAACCCAAGGAAATCTATACAAGGCTTTTGCCCAAAGCCTGTAGATTGAAACAGAAGTCTTATTGAAAGGCAACAGACTTGATTTTAGGACCTCTTCCACTGACTATATAATGTGATGTACTAACTGAGTTAAAATTCTGAACAACTTTTAGGAAGAGAAACACCATCATAAAGCAGCAGCATTTCTCTAGTTTAAATGCACAGAAGCAAACAGAAGCAATAACATTCAGGTTCCAACTTCAAGACTCCTTTTTCCCACACTCTATGCAAATAATTCAGTCAACTCCACCCTTCTTATGCATTTCCAAGCCCTAACATAGATATACAGACAGGGTAGTCAAGTTTTCTTTATAACAGAGATGTAAACAGTTCTGAAATGAAAGCCAGGAGACTATCACAGACAGAGAGAATTAGATTGCTCTGATGTGTTTGTTTGCATACTAATCACATAATACTGAAAATGGATGAGATTTGGTCATTTTTTGCTTTCAACTGCCAGTGACTAAGGTAGAAGATGGAAAAGTTTAAAATAAATCCCAACAAAACACAAAAAAACCCAAAATGGATATTACTGTCAGACTATCAGAAAATACAAAACCAAATAGTTATTAAAATATTCATTTTACAGACAAACTGCCTCGATGTATATCATACTTCTCATCGTTTCAATTAATTTCACATGCCAACTGTAAGCAGCATGTTAAATACATTGACAAGATGTCTCACTTCATGTAACATGCAGTTCTTTGTCTTTTCTACGTACAGTCTTTAAGAGTTCCAGCAGTGTTCTCTGTGAGTTTTTATAAAGATGCCTGCCCTTGCTGAAGAAGTTTTAATGTGGCACAGCCTAAATCCATGAGCTTGTTACAAATGATTAATTAATAACACCTCTCTCTCCAGGCAGGCCTTCAACACAATGGAGTTGAAAGCAAATTGTTAGTAAGTGCCTCAGTGTATACTCTTTGAAATACAAACTGACATTTGAATTATGCTCTGTGCAATTCAGAGCACAAAAGGACTCAACCTCGTACCAGAGTTTAGATAGTGGAACAACACATGAGTGAATTATTTTAATAGTAATTGTTCTCTGCATGTTGGATTTGGGGTCCCAATTTATGAACCACATCGTAGAACAGAATCTGGCTGCCTACCTACCTGAAAACTTCAGCTTCCCAGCTCATCTGAGCATCACATTCTTAAACATTAGATATGCCAAATTAATTCAGTCACTTCAGTAAGCATACACTCGGGTGCCCTGGACAACAGTGTGCAAGGTAGACGCTGGTAGAAGGAATTCTGAACAACCAGTTCCCATCTGATCAATCCACAGGCTGATCAGGGATTTGGCAATACCTTATGCTCCCATACTGGAATGGTGTATGTCAGGTGCAGCACTACAGCTTCACGTGAATTACGAACATCAAAATTTAAGATGAGATCTTTTCTTTAAAGAACATAACAACAAATGATCCTTAATTCTTGATACATGCAAGCTGTAGTGGGATGCACAAGGGGGCTAAAAGGAACTCACAGTTGTTCCACATCCTTGTCAGGTTAGCTGAGGAGATATTAAACCAGCAAAGGACTACTAAAACATCTGCTCCTGGAATGGCATCCTAGGAGGGCAGACTAGGGAAGCCATAAGATCCACTTTACCACATGCCTGTTCTGGCCCCTCCTAAGAATGAGGCCAGAAGAGAAAGAGGAAACAAGTTGTCATATGAAACAACCAAGCCAGTACTAGGAGCTTATATCCTTGAAGACTCCTGTGGTAAACTTCTGCTGAATAGCATTCTTTTGACCTCCCTCACTTGACACTGCCTCAGACTGGGCTCAGGAATATTTTGGCATGGGAGGCACAGCGAGGCTTTTTTTTTTATATAGAAAGCATAGGTTCCATGAGGTAAAACTACCTCAAGTCTACTAAAAACTGTGGGCACAAGCAGGTGCCCCACAAAATTCTGCTTCATATCTATATCTCTGCAAATCACTTGTAGTGTCATGGCTAAGATATAACTGAGAACCATTAAAAACTTCTCATCCATTCTAAAACAGTACAAATCATATTAAGCAATATATCTCATGATCAGGCCTTCTTAAAAGAAACTAATTATACACACAAGATTATAAATTCAGTAATACCTCAACACAATAGTGAAGTGTCACAGATGACTTATATATCACTCAGTGTCTGTCTATCTTGGGCTGTACATTATAAACCATATGTGCCATTAGTTACTGGTAAAGAAGCAGAATTTTACTCTCTCTTACAATGAAAGTATAGACAAGAGCAGATTTCCCAGGAGGTTTAAGCATATTTGTGCTACCACTAGCAGAAGTGTGCAAAGAGTGCATATCTCATGTCTGATGCAGATGCAACCATGCCTCTCTTTGACACAGATTAGAGATTACTCTATCCTTGACAGATTAATATCTTTATCTTAAAAGAAATTATTAGACCTCAAGAGAAGTTTTTAAAACAAAACTAAACTACTTTAATTCAAGAGTTAAAAGCCCCTCGGTCTTTAGAGAACATTCTCATGCAGAATGTGTGGAAGCAATCCAAGCGATGCCGGAAATGCCTTCCTGACACCTAGAATATATTAAAAAGACAGGACTGCAAGTAGTAACCAAGAGCATGCAAAAATAAAATGTAAAGTCTTTGTGTGCATCTGGAAAGCAAACATAGAATGAATCTTCTGATGAGTCAATACAAACATCAACTGCAAGGAATTATACATGCAGTACAAGTCAGCCAAGGGCATGTCCTACAGGTTTTGTAACATACACAAGCAATACCATTAAGATACATTTGGGTCAGATTCATATTTCACCAAGCATATGTACAAAACATGCAACAGCAAAACTAGAAAAATTGTTTCCTCTTAACTCTTTTTCTAGAAATAAAAAGCAAATTCTGCTTTTAATTACCACAGATCAAAGAAAAGCCTATTAAATTATTTTTCCATAATAAAACCATACAAAGCTAGGTCACAGCTGCACAGATATACAGTATCTTTGCACAAATATATAGCAGGTAGGAAAAAAAAATACAGGTCTTTCTCCTAACCTACAGCAAGGAACATTTGATTTTAATTCCTTCTTTAAAGGACAGCAACATTTGCACTATCCCAAAGCACACACAGGCATAAACACGTCCCATCAGGAGTTTTGCAAGTATGCAAGAGCAGAAGATGTTTCACCAGAACTACTGAGATGGTTCATGATGCTCAGAGTTCAAGCAGGACAGCTTGGGCA
Organism: Vireo altiloquus; assembly: GCA_013396875.1. Lineage (NCBI taxonomy): Eukaryota > Metazoa > Chordata > Aves > Passeriformes > Vireonidae > Vireo > Vireo altiloquus. The sequence goes on along the minus strand of VZRF01005148.1, from coordinate 105,695 downwards.
GCAGAGAAGCAGCCCTGAGCTTGAAAGCTGAAGCCAGATGCAAGTAGAAAATAAGGTGCAAACTCTAAACAGAGGAGATGATTAATCACTGGAATGAGCTACCAAGAGAAGCAGCAGACTCTCCTCCCCTTGAGATCCTTGAATCATGTCTGAGCACTTCTCTGGAAGATCTGCTTAGCCAAACAAATGTTTCTCAGTACAGGACAGCTGAGATGGGTAACATGAAACCACTCGTATTACAAAACAAATCACGCAAGGCGATCCAATGTCCCTTCTGGCCCTATGACCTGGATGATTCCACAAATCACACATAAGCATCTCCATAGGCTCAGGACCTTGGACTGCACCTTATTTATGAAAAGAGAAATGCTTTCATATTTATTTGTAACACACTACATGCATTAGCATGTAATATGTAAAAAACTTAATTTCTCTGGCCATTACAGAAAAACATGGTTAAGCTATTTAGTTTTTCTCTGGCTTTTCAGAAGCATATTGGAAAAAAATGGGTTTAGATAACTCATGGGAGGACTACTTTTCTCAGTTCTACAATTTCACTTAAAATTAATGATCTCTAGTTACACATAACACTATTAAAAAGTTCATTTTACTACAAAACTTTAAATTACTTCAATTATTAAAAGCTACACAGATATTTTCATACCTCTGGTTTTGTAGTGCTTACATACCACACAGTTTTAAGCCTTCTATGCAAAACTTGATGCATCTAAATTTTAAGGGCTTGGCAAACCTGTCTTCCGACATCGACCTTAGAAATTGGGGCTTCACATGTCCGTTTTCAGCATAAAAAACCTACCTTTCTTGTGCACCAGATGGCTCCTCTCTTAAAGTCTTTAGATACTCTCCTACTATAGCAATCTTTTCTTTCTTCCCAGAGTTTAGTCAACAGCCATCTCTAGTCACTTCTCTTGGCAGGTTGGACGTTTTTTATAATGTTACAATTAAGAACTTAATCCTGAATCCTTAATTCACTTGTTGAATAATAACAAAATTTTTTGTGCTTGGATTAAACCAACTTTGAAGTTTATTTATTCTTTGTGAGAGAGATGATGAAAGACAAGGAAGTTGCCAGTACAAGAAACCTTTTTTTCATTTCTAGTCTGTCCTTGTACTGAAACAAAAAATATGCCACTCACACCTATGATGTAATTTGTTGAGAACCATTACAAGAGTGAACGGCAATCAAGGGCTACACTCACAACTTGTGAGAAGTTGTCACTCATCTCTTCACTCAATATCAAACTGGCCAGAGACTGGTCAGAGCACTCACACACATTGTGCTTCGATCTCAATACCTAGTTCAAATTCTTTTTTACTTCACAATGTGAATTGAATGAATTTATTTTCTGTTTCAGAAAAAATGTCCAAGCCTCCAGTCATGGAATACCCATGAAAAAGCCCTCTACTAGAGCTATTCTAAAAAAAAATAAATACAGGTGGAAAAATGACCATATTATATCACTCGAGCATGGGAGTTGGGATCTATGCATTTCAGACCTCTGTCAAACCTCAACAACTTCTGCACAGGACAGTGCATACTCCCTCCCCCAGAGCATCCTCCATTGGTTTGGAAAACACAAATTTTCAAATCTTCACAGCAGAGAATCTAAGTCTCCCATTAAACTTAGAGATAAAAAGGAAATTCTTAATCAGTCCTGATCATTTTACCCCATCTCCTTTCCCTCCTCAGTTCCAGTGAAAAACAAGTCCAGAATTTGACTCCAATTTTCAAATTGTGTCAGACCAAGAACCTGGAAGGCAATAGTTTTATTTCACAAAAATGAATCTTTGAAGGAAAGAGAAATAAGTCAGTGCATAAAAAGCGGAAGGAAAGCCTCCCTTTGTCAATTTAAAAAAAAAAAGTGTTTTTATCAGCTTTAATAGAGAATTGCTGAAAATTTTGTTATTTTTAAATACACACACGACTGGAACCCTGAAGGTCCTGATTTACTTCTTACTATTGCCTGTCTTCCTCTTTTTTTTCTCCAGATGCAGCTTCAACATCCTAATCCAACTCCCATTTCAGTAACATCTAAACTCACACTTACTTTGGGGCGTGGGTTTTCAAACCCATTTTTCCAAATGGAGGGATTAAATTCTTTGAACTCTGGCTTAGCTGTACTGAAGCAGAAATAGAAGTAAACCTTCCTAACAAGCTTTTTACATAAATAGTCAGCTTTACAGTTTCAATCTGCAGACTGAAGGAGGGATGGATAAAAAGTAACAGGGAAGGAAAAAGACAAAACCTTTAGGCTGAAGTTTATACTCTTATTTTAGACTTTTGGCAATGTCAAGGTTCAGGAAGAGCATAAAACAGACCTCATGAAAGGTGTACAAACTGTACTGGAACATGACAGGAAAGTCATTTTTCTCCATCAATATTTTTCTTTTGCACATATAAATCACACCAGTTCCTTTAGGACACTACAAACTCCAAGTAATTGCATATACCACCAATCCACACATGCTTCAGAAGTCAAAGGAAAAATGCATTGTAGAAAAAAAACCCAAGAAAATAACAAGTCTTGAATTTATCACAACAAATTCTGGAGAATGGAATATATCCCTGTGTAGTATACCTCAAAACATGGACAAGTTAGGTAAACATCTGTCTTTGAAGAGGCTGAAGAATTTAAAACAGACTAGTAATGATCCACAACAGTTGTGCAGCATATTACAAACATTTCTTTTAAATAGTTCAAGATTTTGCAACAGAACAGCCACAAAAAATGGTATGTTCTTTTGTTTAAATATTTGTTTCCAAATTGTTTCAAAAAGTTGAAATAACTTAATGGTGCACCACTGTGAACTGAAGTCAGTATGATAAACACTTATAAATTTGCAACAGTAGAAAAGAAAATACAAAAATATTTGTTTGCTTTTGTCAAAACCCAAAAGAAATTCAAAATTTAAAAATTTTATTTACAAGTTTTCAAAGAGGATTGCTGCCATGAAAAGTAATTCATATTGTTGTCTTGTAGATTCAGTTTCCTTTTCTATTACCTAACTGCAAAATATACTACTTAGAACAATTTTTTTACTTTGTCCTTATTTTGTTTCTTTATTTTGTTTATGCTATGCATAAATATGTATAGCATCCTTGATTTTGAAGAAAGCCTAATTTAAAACAAAAGATTTAAGTTTCCCTGCCAGCCAGTGAGAAAAGTTAAAAGCCAAACAGATTAAAAGGAGACAAATAGCTAAAAGTACTGCAGTTGGAAAATAATTTTCCCCTGCTGAGGACAATAATCTGTATGTCTTAAATTTCTTAATAGAACTAAGTTTTAAATAACCTGCTTTAATATCATTATCTCAACATATTGGTACACAGTGCTGCATTTTTATCATAGCTATTATAACAACTGTGTCTTCAAGTCCCAGCTCTCAAAGTTAGGTGACTCAGGTGATTGCATAAGATGGAACAGTCTCCTAAGAAAACAGTAATTTCTAGTTCCAGTAGTTGCAGAGAAAAAAAAAATCCAGAAGTCTGGTTCTGTTACATCCTAATGAATCAAAAATCCAAAATATGTTATCACACACACTGTGTTGCTCTTAGGTCATTTTGAAGATGCCTCTACTTAGTCAGAAGCTCTTGGAAAATGGCAAAAAGGCTCGTGGGCTTCAGCCTAATTCCCAAGTGGATCTCTCAAAACCCAGGAGATTATTGTCAACACACAAATGAAATTTCTGTAAAGGAGAGAAATACTTATACGTAATAATTTCTATTCATAACTAATAACTTATGACTTATAATCCTCTAATTTCTCTAGATGTTTATATAAATGTGCAGAAAAAAATTGGGAAATAAAGATCTTTGGCAACTTGCAACAAATCGAACAGTTACAATTGCTACAACTTCTTCTGACAGAAGTAATGCTGCTGAGAAATTCCTGTATCAGAATGGTCTGAAAATTGAGTGCATTCATCTTGCCTATTGCCCTGAACTCCTGGAAGAACTACTTTAGGTACTTGGCTTCCCACCCACATACCAGATGTTTCTTCCTTTAGTTAGGGATTTGAAATCCAACAAGATTGGTATTTGACTCAAATGTGGTCACTGCATATTTTTAAAGTTACTTCATTGACAAATAACTGCATTAGGCAAAAAGAAAGTGACAGTAAAACATGTTTCAGTCCCTAAGTGTTAAATAAATTTGGGTTCAGTGTATATTACGGAGGTATTTATGTATTGTTGAAAAATTACCACAGAAACTGAGTCATAAACCTCATTTACACAAGGGCAATCAAAGACAGTCCTTGATAGAAATTCCAGGGGAAATTCCAGGGGGTTCCATGCAAACCACTTGAGAAGTCAGCAAGAACATAATATACAAACATAATTTACGTGAATCCTTGGCTCTAACACGGATGCTGCACGTGAGAATGGCTCTAATTGATGGCCACATGATACACATTACCACAGAACTTTATGGATCTCAAAGACATGAACTGTCACAGCAAAAGAAGCACATTAAATTTTAAAAAAGCTAACTTGCAAAAGGCTGCTTACTGAAGGTAGTAATTCCTCCACTATAAAAGAGCTATATATATTTATTATCACAGAGGGTCTTAACAGCTGTGGTGAAAGTTAAAATTATGCAAAGAAAGGGAAAGCTGTGCAGAGCACAGCTAAGTTGATTATTGTAATTCATATCTGGAAGTGAAAACACACATCCTTAAAACCCCTCCATCTGGCGTAAGAGGTGACAGCCTGCTCAGAAATGCAGATAACATCGAACATATCATCTTTATGCTCTCACTGAATTATTTAATGTCACCAGAGTGGTGACATTCAGAGACCTTCAGGGAATCTGGCAAAAAAAATCATCGTTAGATCCAGACCCATGTCTGCCACCCACATATTACTGAAATACATAATTATTGGCCAATAAGGAAAAGACAAAAGACTGACCAGAAAAAGGTCTGAACACAATTGACTCTCAGAAGGTAAATCAATGAGTAGCAATTCTTGCTACTTCCCAGATACATGGAAGTCATATTTATCTCTGCAAGATTTTAATTTCCTTTCCTATGAATACCTCAAAGTAATGGCACATTAAGTTTTACATGCAAAACAGTGAATTAGTAATAATTGAACATGTTCATAGTCAAAAAGCTAATACTATGAGGATTCCATCCATTTCTTACCAGTCCAACTAAAAATTCCACAATTACTACACAATCAATAGGAAATATTACTTGAGGTCTAATATAGTTTTGCTGTCACCATCAGACAAGCTGATGACCATACTTATAGTCTTAATTTTTGCAATTACAAGCTAATGCCTACAGCTGCTTAAAATGGATAAGACAGATAATCTATTAAGAATTCATAGACCAGTGTAAAGCAGATCTGAACTGAAATACAGTATTTTTTTATAGAAATGAAAAGAACATAAAAATGAGAATAATCTGAGATGGACAGAAACCTAAGTGTGCTTGCTGCAATTTGCAAAGTAGGGAACAGGGAATCTCCATTTCAGAACACTAAAACACCTGACATAAGAAATTGCAAATCCAGAAGAATAAATTTTTAATACAATCAGTTCTTTCCATAGTGATTCCCTCTGGAATTCCCTTTATAGAAAGACATTGTACTTCATGTACCACTGGGGAACAACAAGCATAGCATCTTCATTTAAAAAAGAAAAACATGTGAGCGAGGTCACTGCAAATTAAACTTAAGGTCTAAAATACTTCTAGCTCATTCCCAGTAGTATAAAAATCTTTAAAACCATCATAACATACAATTAAAGGCATAGACAAAAGGGGAATTAATACATTATCATTTAGCAAAGGCAGGTAGTGTCAGAATAACCTATTTCTCTCAGAGGATAGCTAATTTTCTGAGAAATAAAATGGAGTAGATCAGATTTTAACAAAGCATGTGGTAGCATGCCATGAGAGGAAGTTGGTAAAATGGACATTGATACTGTAATACTACATGGGGAAAGACAGCTATAGCAGATACCATGAAAGTCTTACTCCAAGCTGCAAATACAGTTCCTGCAGACTTAATCTAGACAGCAACTTTTTTTTGTAACTTTGCCATGAAAATATGCACAAGAGGATGAAATCTGCTTAAAAGACCAAAACTGAAGTGACTGAGGTATCATTCAGGAAAAACTGAAGTGTTCAGAGGCAGTATGAAATGCAGTAACATGAAACCAAAGTAATAAACTTCAGAACTCAAAAGTAGACATTTATTCTTTAGAAATTACAGAGAAGGTGAGGAGAGGTTTAATATCAGGATCTATTCAGAGATAACAGTGAGCCACCATGGATCAAGCAGCCCAAAAGAGGCAAATGTGATTTAACAGTATGCCAAATAAGACACCTGACATACATTTATTTATCATCTGCAATGTTGTGTGTAATTCTGGCAGGAGAATGATGCTACAGAAAGGAAAGGAACTGGAAATCTTACATCCCAAGAGGAGACTAAAGAGAGTTCAGCTTATTTAGCTCTGCAGAAAAGAAACAGGAGGAATACGATTATAGAATCACAGGGTATGTTGAGTTGGAAGGGACCCACAAGGAGTCCAACTCCTGACCCTGCCCAGCCCCATCCCCAAGAGTCACACCATTTTCCCAAGGGTATTGTCCAAACATTTCTTGAACTCTGTCAGGTTGGTGCCATGACCACTTCCCTGGGGAGCCTGTTCCAGTGCCCAACCACCCTCTGGGTGAAGAACCTTTTCCTAATATTCAACCTAAACCTCCCCTGACACAACTTCAGGCCATTCCCTCAGGTCCTGTCACTGTCACCACGGAGAAGAGATCAGTGCCTGCCCCTCCTCTTCCCCTCAGAGGAAGCTGTAACTGCAGTGAGGTCTCCCTCAGTCTCCTCTTCTCCAGGCTGAACAGCCCAAGTGACCTCAGCTGCTCCTCATACACATTTGCCTGAAGGCCCTTCATCATCCTTGTGGCCATCTTTTGGATACTCTTTAATAAATGTCTTTCTTACATTGTGTCACCCAAAACAGCACTGGAGGTGAGGCTGCCCCAGTGCAGAGCAGAGCAGGACAATCCCCTCCCTTGCCTGGCTGGTGATGCTGTGCCTGATGCCCCCAGGACAGGGTTGGCTCTCCTGGCTGCCAGGGCACTGCTGGCTCATGTTCAACTTCCATCGACCAGGACCCCCAGGTCCCTTTCTGTGGCACTGGTTCCCAGCATCTCCTTCCCCACCCTGTCCATACCTCCAGGGTTGTCCCATCCCAGCTGCAGAATCCGGCACTTTGCCTTCTTGAACTTTGTAGTCGTTAAATGCCCATCTCTCTAATTTGTCCAGGTCTCTCTGCAGGTTCTCCCTCCCTTCAAGGAGCTCAGCAGCTCCTCCCAGTTTTGTATAATCTGTGAACTTTCTCTGTATCCCTTTGAGTCCTGTATCCAAGTCATTTATGAAGATGTTGAAGAGCACAGGCCCCACTTGTGACCTTGAATATATATATTTCAGGCAACAACTTGGAGGGAGAGGAATAGCCTTCAAGTTAAAGAAGAGCACACATGAAGCAACTCCAAGATGATTCTGCTTAGTCCTCAGCTGGCAAATAATGCCCCTGATCTATCATGTTGAACATAAACTAAACTTATTTTGGAAATCACCACAAGAGAGTGGAGGCCTGTTTCAGACCAGTGAATTTGTGCTGGTTTTGTCTGGGATAGAGTTAACTTTCTTCACAGTGGCTTGTACAGGGCTGTGTTTTGGATTTGTACTGAACAGGGTTGATACTATTGAGATGTTTTTGTTGAGCAGGGCTTGCACAGGGCCAAGGCCTTTTCTGCTTTTCCTACAGCCATGTTGGCAAGGAAATTGGGAGTGCATGGGAGGCTGGGAGGAGACATAGCCAGGACAAGTGACCCAAACTGACCAAAGGGACATTCCAAACCATATGGCATCATGCTCAGAGTATAAAGTACAGAGAAGAAGGAGGAAGGGGCGGATATTAGGAATGATGGCATTTGTGATATGCAGTGCCAAGGAGCCACTGCACATGACAAGGACCTGGAGATGGCTAATCACCTGCCTGCCCATGGGAAGAAGTGAACTAACTCCTTGTTTTGCTTTGCTTGTGTGCATGCTTTTGGTTTCCCTAGATAACTAGGGAAAGCAAAAGAGTTTAGAGATAAACTATCTTTATCTCTACCCAAAGGTTTTCCAGCTTTCACCCTTCCTATTCTCTCCCTGACTCTGCTGGTGGGGGAGTGAGTGAGCAATTGAGTGGGGCCTGGCTGCTGGCTGGGGTTAAACCACAACAAAAGTGAACTATAGGCAAATCTTTGGGTGTGCCTTCAGCTGGTTTTGACTATTATAACCAACTTCAGAGCAGACGCTTATGCTGCTGCAGTTCTGTCCCCATGTTTGTGCAGAAACTGCTGAATGAAGGAAGGAGCCTCAGCAGGGACTGCTGAACAAATGCCTGTTGTGGGGTTAGAAAAAATGCACCTAAATAATTTAAATTTACCTCAGAAGAACAGAGGATTCAAAGATCCCATGAGGAACACTGCTCCAAGTCCTGCAGAAGCTCTGCTTTCACAGCACTCTGAGCTGCAGATAACAGAAAGCAAAAGAGTTTTAAAAATGTTTTACACGGCAGAAATGAGCTAAGAGTTAGGGACTGCTTGAGGATTGCAATTTACCACCTAATGCTGCTCTTGAAGGGCATTCAGCTAGAAATTTGAATAAAATAAACTGTGCAATGTGAGAATTAATAATGAAATAAACTGGCAAAGCGTATTAGTGATAACATTGATAAGTTGTTAAAGTTCGGCTAAACTTTAAAGACATGATGAAGGTGGCTCAGGGGGAGTGTGTACCATTATGCAAAATTAAGCACAAAATTTCAAAGCTGGTAAGTCTGAGTGACAAGTTGGTTAAGTTAATTGCAAGCAAAAATGGAGCTCTAAAAATTACAGGGAGCATAAAACTGCAGCATTGTTACTTCTAAAAAGAAAAATCAAAGGAATGTAATGATGGTACTTGAAGCACATGAAGGAATAATGAAGCACCAATAGCTAGGAATATTAAGACTAACAATAAGGGTTTTTTAAATATACTGGAAGCTTGGAAAATGTTAGAGAACATTTAGTTCCATAAATAAGGTGATGGAGTAAGGAAATATTTGCTATTGGAAAAAGAAGAACTACAGAATAATTAATTCCTTTTCTGTATTTGAATTTCACAAGCAGAACATTCTCAAATGTAAGACCTGAGAGAGCATATTGTGGCCATGAGAAATTCAGAAGGAAGGAAGAACCTAATACTCTTGTTTAATGCTAATAAATATCTGAGATCTCACTTGAACTAAAATGTTGACTATTAATCTTGCCTTGCATTTTTCATTGCTCTGAAAAGGTGCAACTTCTTCTAGGAAAAAACCTTCAGCATGGCTTGCAACAGAAACCTGAATCTAGACAGAAGCTACTTTTATGTCCACAGCTGCTTGCTGCCACAATGAACATTCATTCAGAAAGGAATATATTAGGAGAAGTAGTAAATAACCATTTGTTGACCATAGCATTAAACTCAGTGAACCTTTTGAAAGTCCTTAGTAAAATCTCTAGACATTCCCTCTTCATCATTCAGCATGCATCATTCTCTGCATCATTCCCAATCAGTAACACAGGAATAAAATATAAGGACTGTATCCTTCCCCAAATTATGATTATTTCAGTTTCCTTAAGCCAAACAAAAATAAGATAAAACTTTGCTTCTTCCTGCTGTTTAACTTTCAGTGGCTCCTGGGTGCAGTCAGTCACTGCCTGCTGTCAAGCATAACCTCCCGGGCTGGCTGCACACTGGCAGCACAGAGGCAAGGTTGGCTGGTGGGCTCCTGTGCAGGCAGGACAGTGTGCCTAGGGATGGGAGAGCTCTGTGAGGCAGGGGTGGGAAAACAGCATGTGTGCTCATTGACATGAAGGCTATTGTCAAGCACACAGACAGACACAATGGCAGAACTGAAGCTGCATAAATATTCCCTCCTAAATTTTTTAATATTAACTATGCCTTTAACCATCAAAGACCTTGATGGTTTGGGGGTTTTTGGCTTTTCTTCCCTTTCCTTCTGTTTGACAGTAAGAAAGGCTTAGGTGGAAGGAATACAGTGCATCTTCCTGAGAACTACCTGGAAGACTGCAGAATGAAAACCATTGTTATCACAGGGCTGAGCAAAGAGAGACACTACTTAGCCTAGGGGGAAAACTCATTCAAAAATTGGCAAATGCATAAATATTGAACAAGGTCACAGCTTTATGATTTCTTGCTAATGAACAAGAACACAAGGTGGTGAGTGATTCTTAGTTAAGAAGAATAAAATTGAAGCAATGCATTTAAAGTGGTTATATGAGTTGCAACAAGCTTTAGTCCATTCTTTCGTACTTGCTAATTTAGCTTTTGAGAAGACAGATGGATTAAGTTTCCCTTGATAATTTTCTTTTCTTTCTTTTTCCTGAGGGTGGATACAGCAATTAGTTTTGGTTTGTTTTCTTCCTAGCATATAGCTAATGAAATAAACTAATATACTCTGAATAAACAGAGTGAAAAACCCAAACAACCTCAAACTCAAAAAAAAGTAAGGGTGTGGGGTAAATACTGTTGTTCCTTGGATGGATGGCCCTTAGCTCATTTATTTCCCTATGCAACACTGGGGCTTGTGGTATCAAAAAATGGCTGAGCCATTAGTAGTCAAACCAAACACAAAACCAAAAATTGAGGAAATTGAGACACTGAGCCATAAACATTCCTACTTTAATGCAGCAATTCAAGCTGGTCAAGGTTAGTATTCAGGATGTGATTCTCCACATGGCAAAGTATCAAAAAAGTGCAGGATAGTTATGAAATCTATGTAGACATAGTCTGTACAACTTTCCTGCTACTTCTGGTCACAATATCCTTGTAATTTATCTGGAAGTAAGTCATCAAACCCCATGACAAAATTAGTCTAATGACCAAAACGCTTGGTCATCTTCTCCTTGTTAGCTTAGCTAGCATGTTAATGTGCTGCCGAACAAACACAATGTACTGCGCTGGTTGCCTCCTCCTCCTCCTCCTCCCGTTTTTACTTACTTTATCTACCCAAACACAGAATGGATAAACAGTTTTCTTGCCAAATAGTAGTGGATTAGCCACAGCAGTGGTGACGACAGCACAGTGTGTGGAAGGATAAGAGTTACAATAGATATTCCCAAAGCAGTAACGTGAGCTGGGATAAGACGGGAATGAAATGTCATCATCCAGATGAACATTTACATGCTATGGAAATGATGAATAGCATTTGGATTGAGTAGAAGGGCGAATTCAGCGTCACACCAACTCCCAACAAAGTTCATCTGACCAAGATCATATACACTGAAATTTAATCCCATAATCCAGTTCTCCATCTTGAATACAGGTTATGTTACTAAAATTTATTCTATACAAATAAACAAAATATAAAACCTCTAATAGTCATACTCGAACGCCTGTGATTGGAAATACTTTGCTTTCAATTTTCTTTCAACCTTGGCCTGATCCTGACAGCTACTAAACGCTTTTCACATCAAGTATTTCACATCTACCTGAAAGTCCTGCCAATTTTCATAGCCTCTCAGGACAGGAGGGCTATGAAAGGTATAGTTAAGAATAATAAATAATTTATTAAATAATTTATTAAAATAATAAATAATAATAAATAAAACTATCAAGGTTTCAGGGTGCCTGGAATAGCTGAAGTGAAATCCAGAATTTGCTATACATAAAAAGGAAAAGCATTGTGACATTATATCCATGCCCTTTATGATTTTAAAATTAATGCAATATTTAGAAAATCAAACAAAATATATTACAACCTGTTCAGTTCTTCTACTTCTGTATATACACTTAAATGAAGTAAAAGTGCTTACCACTTTGTGAGCTGGAGCATGTTTGTTCCATTTTATACACAGTAGGAACAGAAGCACAAACACTCACAAGATCTTAAACCTCCAAGTCCGTTTCCAGTCCCATCACAAATTTTCTATGCATTCAGATGGTGAGTCCAGTTTTCTATCACAAGGCATGAAAAATGGGTACACTGTATGGAAAACTATACTCCAGACTGCAAGAAGCTCTGGCATTGATGGGATGGCAGTGGAAGAAGCCTTGAGACCTTTGTCCAAGGGGTCAGAGAAATCTTCTGGAAGACAAGTGACCATAAGTATGTCTGCAAGCATAAATCTTGTACCTTATTAGAGGAGGAAACTATTTCTTTCCCTGAAATGTCCACTTATTGATATAATCACAATTATTTAAAATTTTTTTGGTGACTCTTTTGTCATGACATATTATGCTATTACTGAATTAATTGGTACACGGAACACTCTGGTTCACAAAACTTCTTGTGAGTCTGGAAAGTTTTATTAGGAAAAATTTCTCAAAATGTTTTTGCGGCCCATTATTTACTTCCACTTTTCTGTATCATTTTCTACCTGTCTCATTACTGGATGTCCTTCAGCCCTTTTCAACAATCAGTTATCCTCTCAGTCATTTCCGGTGCTTGTCCCTCCTTCTCTTAGACTCCAGCAAGTCTGAAACTCTCTCTGGTTCACTGCCTGGGTTATATCCCATTACAGCTGCCACATTATCTGCCACAACCATCATTAAAAAGGCTGCTGCATTATCCCTGGAAAGGGAGCCACATTTCAACAGCTTTGTGTGGCAAATGCACTCAGGGATGGTTTCTGCTACCTCTTGCCAAGTGCCTATTGCTGCACTTTCCCCACTGTTTCTCTTTGTAACTCACGTTCTGAATCTGCCTCAGGTTCCCTCTGTTTTGCTCTCATTAGGAAGGTATTTGGGCAGCATTCTTTTCCCCTCATGATGGAGAATTTGTTCCAGGTCACTGCTGAGCTGTAGACATTGTCCCTGAACATGTAACCTGTAATGAAATGAATTACTGCCCTGTAAGATACCAAACCTTTCCTGCAGGATTCCCCATCCTGACCCTAACTGTTGCCCACTTATCTGGATGGATTTTAAATAACAGGAGAAAGTGAAAAGTGTAAAGGAAAATGTGGAACTGTTCCTCATCTCCCAATATATGTTTAGTAATGCATCTTGGGCAAGCTTCCACTCACCAAAAGTGTTTGGGCTCGGAAAGCTAAAGAACAGCTGTGCTATACACCCAGCTGCTGATGTTTTCTGATAGACACCAGCTATGTAAATATGCCTTAAGTTCTTAGCTTTTAATCCAGTAGTTACTATTAAAGAAAAAAAATCATAGAAGCACTCGATCTACCGAAAGTTAAGATTATAACTCAGAGGTGTCACAGCTTAATTCACAGAAGACAGATCTGTTTTAAAATAAACATCTGTTTCTAGCTCTCCCCACCTAAACCCATGCTGCTGTTGTCTTCTAAGCCCAAATCAAACTGCTGCAATCTGAAAGAGTGAATTTTCTCCCACATAGTACTTATTATGGATTAACAAGGGTGTAGTTTGAAAAGTAAAATCTTTCATGTCTAGAATGCATCCTTCCGGAGAATTTTTGGTTTCACCATTAATAGCCCTTCTTGATCAGACAACCTGCAGAAAATCACCATAAGACAGCATGAGAAACTGCATACACTATGCACTGTGCTGTTTCAAATAATGTGAGGAGACACGAACAAGTAATATGGGGGACATCTCTTGGCTGGAGAGCTCCTTGGAAGAGGAAAGGGCAAGAAGTATTCCAAAAAGAGAAGCGCTATTGCTGAATAAACACAAGTGACTGATTTAGGAAAGGATTAGACTCTGTATGCCGTACATGTGAGAGGAAAATATACCCTAGAGGGCAATTCAGAGCGAGAGACTAAACTGGAAGAGTGGAGCCTCAGGATGGTGCCTAAGCTGAGATCCAGGGCATCCAGAATATTCTCCCTTTTGTAGTTTAACATCAATCAACACAGTCCTTCGTGATTCAGCAATGTCTCTGCAGTTCCTCCGAACCCTGACCTGAGTTGTTAGGACTCCAGCAAGGGAGCTGAATATGTAACCTATTGACCAATGTAGCTAAATAGCTTTTCTCAGCACTTCTGTTATCACGGATGAAACTTTTGCTATAACTTGTCTCTTCTTGGAGAACACACATAGTATGAACATTTCAAGACTCCATGCCAGCAGTAAAGCAACCTCCTTTGTAAATCTGCTTACCTCCATCAAGTGACTACTGAAAAGAGCCCAATCAAGAAAGAGTTATTTCACAATTAGCTGTGCTCAATTTTGCTTTTTAATAATCACTACCTTTCAGAGATCTAAGCTTTGACAGTTCCATGGGCCCCCCAAAAGAAAGGAGGATCAAACATGCTGCAGCTGTTTCTCTGCAGCATTTCTCTCCCTCTAAAAGTGTTCTGAAGTTAATTTTGATGAGGTTTGAAAGGAGTAGGCTTGTGCTCCACGCTGAAAACGTTTTCAATTTGACAGCTCTGTCTGTGTGGGGGAGGGAGAAAGATCAGTGATATCTTTAAGTTATGCAATAAAAAGTTAGCTGTCTTCTTTGAATGCAGATTTCTATTGAAGTTTTAAATAGTCCTATTCACTAAGTACTGAAAAGGTGGTTAACATAAGTAAGCTGAAGCAACCTGCTGCTGTTCCTGTGAATAAAGCTGACCTTCCGGAGCAGTGGCAGAGGCTGTCGACCTTGTTTTTCTCCCTTGCAGCAGCCACTGTGTATCCTTACACGAGTGTCGTATTTCTGGGCAAACAGCCAACTTTCATGTACGGCAGTACAGAGTAGTACACAGCGCCAGCATTCACTAAAATGAAACTTGCTTGCTTTCGTAAAGGCTTAAGAGGACTCGAGCTTATGCTGAGCTTTGCACTGACCAAAACTTTCCCAAGGGATGGACAAAAGATTCCTGGGATCTACAAGGAAAAAAGCATCAATGATTTTGCAACACATTCCATAAATCACAGGCCATAAAATATCTGATGCTGTAACTGTAGAAGTTTTGCTGTGGAAAGACATGTCTTTACCTTTGTTATACCTCTATTCCAGAGCTGTAAGGAGAAGGGAAGGTATGCTTCTAACACATTAAAGAAAAACAGACAGTGAGAAGCCTAAAGGGATCACAAGTTTAAATTAGTTGATTTTTAAACTTTTCTCATCATCCAGTAAATTATCTTCCATTTACAGTAAGATACTACTCCTTCAAGCGGTTTTCTTTCTCTCTCCCATAGATTCAGAATATAGAGCTTGAACTCCAGAAAGCAATGGGACTCTCACTACATGAATTTTGTCAACCGCATCAATGCCATATCAACACCTGAATCCTTCACAAGAATGATCTTTGCCCACACTGTACTTCAGTGAAGCAGGTATGTCTGTCACATTTCACAGAGAGTTTCAAGGCACCCAAGATTATGTGATTTACCAAAATCATGGGTGAAGTCTGCGGCTGAGGTGCTGCACCTGACCTTCAAGACCAAGCCTTCTCTCTTTTTCTAGCAATATATATATGAGACTTCATCTTCTTGCTATTCTTCTCCACAGTCCCCTGAGATGAACGGTCTCCTTTTTTTCCCTGCTAGAAAAAAACCTAAACAAATAGTAATGACAGCTTCTTCTACTCCAGCAGGAACACTGCAGATCCATGGAGGAGTCTGGCCATTTTTCCCATCATATTTGTTTACCCCTTTCTAGGACCAGAAAAAGGGAAGTCAAGGAAAAGCTGTAGAAGCCCCAGGTTCTTATATCAGCTTTCACTTTCCAGGCTCCCTTAGAAGTAGTAAGGAGGTCATCAAAGGACCACTGCAAGCAAATAAGTGAGCTAGACTAATTGTCTGCAGTCAGTGCTTCCCATAGAAAGGATTCCAAAGGAGCTGGCCAGAGCCTGTACCAGATGGTAAGACCAGCCCAGCGGTTGAGGAGAACACCACTCACACCCTCAGTCCAAATATTCTGCCTTGGTAAACCCATGACAATACAGAAGTAGGTCCAAGCATCGTGAGAGATCACAATCAAGGTGTGGTGATCACCTTGGATCTTTTCCAAAGCAGTCACTGCTATCAGCCTAATCGGGATATTAATTGATAGACATGTGGGAGGACATTTTACCCCCATCACATTTACTGTAGGTCTGGCAGGAAAAGAAAAGAGATATTCTCATGCAGGAGAATCAAATATTATCTTTCATAACAAAGAGCAATATATTTTTAGGCTTTAAAAAATTATATTACTTCTACATGTCAATCTTTCAGATTTTTTTCTGTAACATATCTATTTCAAATGAAGTAATTTTATTTCAAAAACAATTGTATTGTGTAGTTACTTCTTTTTCTTACCTTCCTTTTCTTTTGGACCTTTATCCTGTAGTTAAATAATATGCTGCATGAACCTCATTGTAATAAGAGTTTAAGATATAACTTCTTAATATAACTTCTTTATATTTATTTGTTAAAATACTACTCCTGTAATCGAAAGCTATAGCCTTTCTTCTTGTTAACTGATCAACACCTTCAATACTTTCTGTCTTCAGCATTGTTGTTACCCAAATTTCCAAAGTCTGTCAAATGACAGAAAAGCACTGAAGAACCTCCAGATGCATCAGAACTCCAGTGCTAGAAATATCTGTCATTATTTGAAAGTTAACAATATATAGTGCATTGTTATGTGAGTAAAACAAGCAGTATTTTCTATGTGGACATAATGATGCACAGAACTCCGAGCAACACAACTTAATTTTCAAGTTGTGCCTTGTTGAGTAGGGGTTGGATCAGCCGGACTTCAGGAGTCCTTTGATGTTACAATTTCAATAACTAAAATTTCATCTGAATAAGAAAATAATTACTGCAGATTTTTCAGTTTTTCTCAGGTTGGTTGTTTTTTTTTTCCTATTTGGAAAAATATTTGGGGAGGCAGAATGTTTCCTTTAAATAGTCCAGTCTAATGGTGCTCTAACCACCATTTGTCTCTACGTCAGAAAATATGCAAACAACTCACCAGTTTCTATAAAGGAAGAATTATAATTCTTGAAAGCATCCGACATACTTTTCATTCATTTACGCCTCTCCAAGGAACTTTTGAAATACAGTGCAGTAGAGGTAGAATTGTTTACAATATGCCCTGCTTGCCTTGACTTCCTGGGACTGCTCTGCCAGCAAGTAACTTCAGCATATATACATATATATAAATAAAATAAATATATCTATTTATCATATAAACCCATTGCTACAGTTTGATGTCTTCTGCTAAGTTTGACATCCAGAGAGATAAAATTTCAAAGGCTGAGCCCAATTATCCCACTGCCTAAAAAGCTTTGAAAAAGTTTTCAGGGTATTTAAACGAGCAGTAAAGAACAGAAGCAACAAATACAGGCTGGGAAAGAAAAAGGCACTGATTATTAACTGTAAGCAAAGTAAGCAAAGTAATCTAAGGCTTTCACTGAATACTAGCAATAATGATAAAACTGCCCTCAGAAAGGATGAGCCCCTTCTTATGGTCGGGATATAGTTAAAATTGACAATACCCAATGTCAGTATTAGTAGAGGAAGAAGATACCAAAACCATCTGGAAACAGACAAAGTTGGAATAATTAACTTGGACTGATGATGATTAGAAGCTGAAGGAGAGAAAATTTTTATTTCCTAGCTCTACAAGTCTAGAGAGTTAAAAACGTAATTAAGACATAAGTTTTCTGTTAAGAAAGTATTTGCAGATGAAATATCAAATTTTAAATTAGATATCGAAGTACATTTTCTTTTACTGTACCAGTCTGCTACAATACAAAAACGTAAATCAACCTGTTTTTCTGAAACTCCATGCATTCATCTGCAATATGAGAGATAAGTGATTTTTATTAACATCTGTTAGTCCAATCCACTTGATCTCATGTAGGCAAGCACGTTTTGTAGCTTTTATTGTTCAATGGTCCAGAAAGTGACTGTGTAAAATTATTGTGTTAAATTACCTCTTTTTCTTGCATATGTTCATACTCAAAATTAATCTGTTTTACTGTCAGAAAGCAAGTTTCTTCCAACCTGTGATTCTACACCTAGAGGACATAAAAAAGCATTTTTATCCTGTTATGTGCATTGAGAATAACACTGACTAATTACACAAATATCTAACATAGAAAAAGGACACAATTACTTTCCATAATTCTGCTGAAGATGGGCAGGAAAGCAACTATAATTTTGTGTGTGCACATGTAACTATTAAGCTCCAAGAAAGCAAAGAGAGAACAGTAATCCATACCCATATCTTTAATGGTGAATATGTCAAATAACTAGAAAGTCTAGCTGGTAGCACTTTTCAAAGAGGAATATGTGTGCAAACATCAAGTGTAGCTCACAAATAATTTTTGGAGACAAATTCAAATGGGAAAAATCCCATATTCTATGAAAAAAATTCAAAGATGAACACCTGAAAACACTTTAAAAGCATCAGCAAACTTTTCTTCACGACTTACAAAGTTAAATAAAAGAAAATGCATTTTAAAATCCTGAAATTGCATTTCCTTTTGCCAAAGCATGCTATTAAATCAATTTTAGGGTTCAATTAAATTAATTGTGTGTTGATTTAATAATAAACTTTGAGATATTCAGTTATACCTCCTACATACAGAAAATTGTGTTGCATAGGCAGTTTTATATCAGCAATATATATTGAGAGTTGATTCTGCAAATACAACAAAACAAACTACAGAAAAAATAAATATTTACCTAACCAGAATTAAAAGTTTCTTCATGTGGGAAAAAGAGCCTGCTGCTTAAACCCCTGTTCTAATGACAACAATTACAAAATAAATCTGAGTAAAATGTACTCAGTGGCACATAAGCTCTGACGAGATAATATCACATCTCCAAACGTCATTCTTTTTAACACACTTGCAAAATGAGGTGGAATTTTGAGTTCTTTCTCAGAAGTTTAGCACTTTTGTTTTAAGCAAAAAAAAAATACCCCACAACTTTTTTTAAGCCAGTGTAACTGAGCTATTTGATGTCGAAGGAAGAAGATGGAATAAAGAATACTGTTGAACACTACTTCCCCCATTTTCTGTTCAAAAGTCTTTATGATGAGATTACATAAAAGCTGTACATTAGAAACTCAGAGAAGGGCTTTAATCAATCTCTTTATACCTCTGACAAACTTGAAAATATCTTTCTTCAGTATCAGCCCCTTCAAATCAGCCTTCCAAGCAGATTTCTACTGCCCACACTCTCCAACTAGGCCTCTACTAAAAATAGAAAAACCCAAAATCTAGTGTTCCTGAGGTAAAAAGAATAATAGAGAAGCAGAAATAAAGACAAAAAGAAGAACGTGGCTTTTATACATCATGGAACACCTCACTGATATTCTCAGTCCCTCAAAGTAAAAGCCTCACTTGCAGTTCCTTTTGCCAATCACTATATGCTACAACTGCACATACATCTGTTCCAGACTCAAAATCAAGATGGTTTGGATGCTTTCCAAGTGACTCCACCAGCTGTTTTTTTCATTTCCTGTCTGCCTGCTCCTCTCCTGCAACCTGCTATCATGTATGTTCACATTTTCCCATTTCTCAAATTAAATGTTCAGATTTCAGAGCAATCTCCTGTCTAGGGAAGTTTACTGACAAGTTTCCCAAATAATTTCTTACTTCCTACACACCTATGATTAAAACAAGGTATTTATGAAAACCTTCTTCTAATTCTTCTGAAACAGCAAAGAAGAATTTAATCAAGGAGTAACTACGTCAGACTGATCCAAATTTTGTACTTTGTTATTTTGCAGAGAGGCCACTCTTCATAAACAACTTCAGAAAATAGCTTTCCTTTGGATAAAGCCAATTATTTCCTCCCAGCAGCATGTAACCAGACTGCTGCTACAAAACATTCAGTAAGCATTCATAAACACTCCGCTCCAGAGGTATTAGATGTGATGCTGGGAATGCTCATCTATGTAGGTTCAGATCTGTTTAGGACATTAAAGACCACACCATAAATGGAGTTTCCAAAGACTTTCACGCTTGTCAAAAAATGTGATACTTATAAAAGACAGCTCTGGAGAGTATAACCTTTTCATAGAGGCTGGGCAATAGATGAACTGATAAAGTTTTGCAAAAGTTACCCTTACTTCTTCACACTGGATGTGGATGAGCCAGTTTACAAACACACTGTCTTAATACATTTGGACAAAGAGCTAAGTCTTGATCCCTATTACAGAACTATTATCCTCCTACAATTAAATATTATATTCTGATATTATGTGTTTCTCTTATTATATTCTCAAGTTATACAAATTTTCAGACTTTAATGTTTAATTTTTTAATTTTTGTCCCAGAGCCAAATGCTACTGCATATTGCTTCACAATTAGGTATGAATTTGACTCAAAGCTTTCGAGTTTCAGTCAGAAGCATCAGATCTTTAAAGATATAAAAATTATGTTATTATCAACGTTCAAGCAGTCATGGTATAAAATCCAGAAGAAACATTAAATGCTTTTATTAACCTTACTGTCATCAAATTTCTTCTACTAAGCAATGAGTGCAGAAGGGCAATACAAGTACTGATACAGCACTTGTTTCCTACTATTAGGCATATTCTCCTATTCCCAATCAGATGGATTGGCTGTGCCATCTGATTTTCATAATAACTAAAGAAAGATTCTCCTAAATAATTCCACATCATCCATATTTTCTTTGCCTGGCATTCACTATTAATGAGAATTTCCAGGCATTTGCTTCCTGTTCTTGCTTTCTTTCCAGAAAAATATAGTAAGCATCCGAGAGAGAGAAAACATATATACCAGAAAGTGAAAAATGACTGGAAAACCAGAGAAAAGAATTTTAGCTTACAAGTAAAGAATACCAATGAAACCCTATACTATATTAATTCATTACATTTTCTGCTGCTTCTATCAAGCTTCAGGCACCTCTGTGTATGTCCCAGTAAAATCTACAGCATATTTGGCAGCTTTTTATTCTCTTGGTGCAGGAGCGTTTCCTACCAGGAAACTGAAGATTGAAACATTTTCGAGTAACCTTGTTTGCATTTAGTGAAAATTAAAAGCTTCATTCTAATAAACACAGAATTTTGAATTCATTACTCAGTCCTTTTAGGTTTTAATAATTATGGAATATTTCATGAGGCATTTTGTCAGAACAAAAGCCAGAGGAAAAGACAAGACAATACAAAACAGGGCAGTTTCACCTGAATTTTCAAAATCACCTTATTTTCCACAGAAAATAGATATCTGGAATTAGCAAATTATCCTGCAAAGACCAACTGTATTTACAGAACTGAAAATTCAATCTTAGTTTTAAGTTTTCACAGCAGTTTTGCAGTACTAAATTCTGCCTACACGTGAGGGACCACATGATGACTGCAAGCCAGTTCTAAATGTCTTTCTGAAGAATTGCAGCAGCAGAAATGGAAGTTACTGACTTGGGTCAAGGGTCAGACAATTCTTTGTCTTATTGTAAAAAATTGGATTAAAGTATCACCTCTTCCATTGACGTTAACAATGAGGGATGACAGTACAAATATTTCCCTGTATTTACAGATGAGTCACACATCAGGAGAAGAAACACAAGAACTGGTGAAGACTCCCAGCAGTAGTTTTGAATTGTGGTGCATGGATCCGCAGGCCAATTTGAAGGCGCCCACAAAAGCAAGTCGTGAAAAGGTTGGTTCAAACACCACGATAAAGGAATCTGAAGCTCTACTCGAATATCCATAGAAGTCCAACACAAAAAATATTTGAAAGCCACTGACTGGTATACAGCTATAGTAATCAGATACACATTTCTGCATGAGACCTCATGTTTTCATAGCTCAGAGATCTGGCATCCAGTGCCAGGTTCAACAGCAGGTCTGCTCCCATGTTACACCAACGCTGCAGCCACCCATTGAGCTCAAAACAGCTACGTGCCTGTGTTGTGTTGTTCCCCCAGAGTTTTTCCAGGGGTGAATGATGCATTTTCATTAGAATATGTAAATATGCTTTTTTATTTCCCCACACAGAAGAAAAAGCTGGCTTTGAACAAGATAGCTGTACAGGCAATACCTTACCATGGGAACAAGTTGTCCAGAGGGGCTGTGCAGTCACTGCACAGAGAAAAATCTGGTCTCAGATTTCAGAGCTGATCCTGCTTTGAACAGGAAGCTGGACGAGGGACGTACTGAAGTGCCTTCCCATGTGAAGTATCCCATGATGCTACAAAAAGGCATCAAAGACATGCAGCCAGTTTTCATTTCACTTCTTTCACTCAATTCAGCTACCTCGAGGATGCTTTGCTATTTACTTTTTTTTCACTTATAATGTGTTCTCAGGCTTTACAGAACAGTCACATAATATTTGCATCTGTTTCTATATAAACATAAGGGTTTCCAAAAGTTGTTTGGGTTTGGGTTTTGGTGGTTTTTTTTTTCACTTTTTTAAAGAATGGGACAGAAAGCTTCATGGAAATTCTCGTTTCCAGGAAGTCTTCAGAAAAGTCAAGTTATCAAATATCTCAACGAAGAAACCTCTGCAGCAGGTAAAATATTCCTGCTGAGAAATCTAGAGGCAGGTTTTGTCTCATCTGTATGATTACATCTATACTGCTTTTCAGAAGAATAGGCTAAAACTTCCACCAAAAAATTGCTGGGAAATTTGTTTGCAAATGGGTTTGAAAAGTTCAATGAAAACAAAAACAGAACAGCAGGCTTCTATGTATTTATTCTCCCTGCTCTTTCCTACCCTTTCAATTTTCAGACTGAAAGAGCAAATTCTTAGTTATTAAAGAATTTGATACTGCTAAGGAAGGAACATTTACAACTGAAATATAGCATCAGAACCAGGCAACTACATAAACACTTACCAGAAAGCCTTGTACTTTAACTATCTCACCCTGCATTTAGGGGACAAAAGATTCAAGAAGCTATTCTGTTTGTTTGCCATCTATTAGAGAATGAATACAGCCTTCTCATAATGTTGGTGATTTGCTAAATGTCCCTGTGAAGCACAAAAGCCTGCTGTCCACCTTGCATGCCCAGTGGAATAAGGCACAAGCTGCCATTTTGCAGCACTCTGATTTCAAAGCCTTCTCAGAAGTCTAAATTTCTTTGTGTTTTTTATCTACATAAGCTTTATTTGCTTTGTCCTTTCAGAGGCCACCTAAAGGTACCGTTTCATCTTGAGGCAGCTTGTGGGTCTGTATTTCTTCAGATGATTATATACCCATATAGTTTCCTTTGTGCTTATTTTGACCCAGTGGTCAAGCAGCTTGCTGAACTGGTTTTGATGTGTAATATTCAGCCTTAATTGTTTATTTACTGCATTTCTATCCAAATTTCTCTCCGATGCATTGCAATCAGGTCTGGTTACTTTGCATATCTGAACTTCAGCTGCACAGCCCTACTGCTCTCTCGCTCGCTCTCAACTCGCATCTAAAGCTGCTGCAGAAGCACAGTTTGTACTGCTAGTGCACTATGCTCACCTTGCTTCTTTTGGACTGCTAGGCAGTAATAATTCAGCCCGCTGGTTGTTAAAGCAGGTTGTGCTTCACAGCGTGGACTATGTCTCATCTACTTCCTGCAGTATCCCATTTCTTGTTTTACTTGATACCAGCATATATTTTTTCTATTTCTGCATTTCTGATTTTTTTTTTTAATGTTAGCAGTGATGGAAGTGTCAGATTGGCAGTTCTGAGAGAGCTAAAACAATAACCAAGTACTATTTTCCTTCTACTGCTCCTTTCCAGGATCTTGTGGTTCCCTGAGCGGCTTCACTAGTGGGAGGATGAAGTGACTGCAGCTCCAGTTTCATCTCTCACCCCTCCCATGGCTGAGACAGACCAAGAGAACTCAAGGGGCCACTATACTTCTCCTGCTGAGGAAGGGCTCATCAGGACTGGATTAAGCAAGAAACACATCCGCTACAAACTGCCAAAGCACCTTGGTGTGACAGCAGCATTCAGTGACAGTTTGCTAGGCCAGATTTAGAAAATTAAGCCATCTGTGACTGGAGAAGCAGGAGTCAGAGATCAGTCCCCATGTTCCCTCACTGGCTCCAAAATCTGTACACCCTTCTCTTCTTCATAGTGCCACTTTGCTCACAGAAAAAAGAAAACCAAAGCCCTTCCCTCCCTCCCTTGCTTCATTGAAAATTTTCTTCTCCACTCCAGGAAGCAAATTCAGCAAACTGAAGGGAGTGGCAGTGGCAAAAACCTTGCTAAACATCTGGCCTTAACCCGAAGGAAACTTACTGGGTTGCTGCAGGTCTCCTCTTACGACAATGGAAGTTGCTGACTTTTTTACATCACAAGGGGCTATAATTTGAATCTTTTTGCTTAGCCGATTGTAACACCTTTGGCACACTACCCCCACACTCTTTCAAACACAGGACGAGCCCCCCAAAACCCCCTTTTCAAACAACAGTATTTCCTGTTCCCCTCAGAGGCCGAACACAATTGCGGATCCATAGCTGGGCGACGAAGAAGGTCTCGGCTTACGTCTAAGCCTGCACTCCAGATTCAATCAGAGGTAGCTGGTGGCACTTGAACCGCATCTCTGGAAACCCGCCCGCCTTGGTGGCAGCCTGAGACAGGGCAAGGACGCGTACGTGGGTCTGCCAATCGATGGTGGCTCTGCAGGCGGCTCGGAGCCGGGAGCTGGGCGAGGGGAGGCGGAGAGGAACCTGGCGCAAACAAAAGGTGCGCGCTGACGTTAATCTCCGCTAACGAAGCCCGCACGGAGCCCCTGCTCTGAGTCACCCGCCGCAGCGGCGAGCCGAGAGAAAGCTCATGAATCAAAGGGCCCCGCAGAAAGCTCATGAATCAAACCACCCTGCCGTAACGAGGGGAAGCAGTGCGGACAGGGGGAGGGGAGGAGAGCAGGCCAGGGTTTGCGTCAGACCCGCAGCCGCTGCCTCCGCTCTGCCCCTGCCGGCGGGCACCTGGACCCTGGGGCGTCCTCACCTGGCCCCGGAGGCCTCAACACCGTGCCGGGGAGCACACGGGCTGCGGGAGCGCCTCCGAGCTGCCTCCCGCCGCTGCCGGGCCCAGCCCCGCCGGAGAGGAGCGCTCTTCCACGGGGCAGCCTCCGGGGAAAGCGCTGTGACTGTGCCGGCAAGTCTTTCACCATTTGGTTCAATTACGTGTAAGGAAGATCAGGGTAGAAGCAACCAGCTACGTAGAGCAGGCCAAAAAGACAATTTTTGCAGCTTCATCGATGTGCAAAACACCAAATGGCACAAGTACGCACACTTGACCCACTGACCATGACAACAGCACACAGGCACAGAGATTCCCTTCCTCTCCAGTCAGCTGAAGAATCAGAGGGGACAGGTGGACAACTGCTGAGGAATTGGCTCCCGTTCTTTCGTATAATCAAATCTAAGCTTACATTAAAAGCGTGTCAAAGAAGAGAACCATAAACCATCCTGCTCCATAATACATACCAAGCAGCAAACCATATGTATCTGACCGTAACCAAACAAGAGGGCTTTTTCACAACTCTAACCTGCTTTTCTGTTGGCTGAGTTCTCAGCTCACATGCCTCAGTGGTTGGGCATTGAGGGCTGTGATGTGGCAATTCCAGGTGCTCTGGAGCAGTTACACACATCTTCACACAGGCAAAATCCTGGGTTACTGCAGGGTAGGCCAGGAATGAAAGCCAAGAGCTCGCAACAAATGTTGCAGTCTTTCCAGGCTGGCAGGAGCAAAGGCCTCCATCTCAGAGTGCAAATACTCAAATATTCTTGAGGGGAAAAAACAGATTAAACTGATAGAAGATGCATTCAGGGCTCACATGGCTTGCAGAAGTGGCATATAGTGCAGAGCAAACATGGTCTCATTAAGATTGCTGTCAGGCTTTTGGTTTTCCTTTACTTCTTGGGGAGAAAAAAAATAATAGAAAAGCAGGCCATTTTGCTGACTGATACAGAGAGGCTGACTATATAAATGCCATATTGAAACAGACAGTATGGCCATCAAAAATCATGTGCCTTGGGAGCAGTAATGACTACTAGCCTCTCCTGGCAGAGTCATCAAGAAGGAACAGGAGCTCTCCTGTGTGAATGCAGTACTTTGTTTAGTGCTCACCTGAAAGATGAGTGGGGTTTGTGAGGATAAACAAGCATAAAAATCTTGTCCAGGGGATGTTCACTCGATAGATACTAGTTTTCTTGCACTTTCAAGGGAGCCAAGTAAGAAGGAAACAGAAAAAAAAATCATGAAAAAAACTCTGCCAGCTTTTGAATCTTGTTAAGACAGTGCAGAAGACAACAGTGTGCGTCTGAGGTCAAAGAGCTCTAGTGATTTTAAAAGGGTCTCTCTCGAGTGGCAGAGAAGTTAGAGTTTCTCAAGTAAAAGAAACAAAGATGACAGGTCCTATAAGCCTGATTAGATTATCTCCTTAGAACACCAGAGCCTCAGGAACAGCTATGCACATACACCTTTTTTCTTAAAAGGTCTGGTCCCAGTACATAATTTCAAGTATTAAAATAAATTTTATTATGTAGCCATCACTTGAAGCTCAATTTATTCTGCAGACAGACATCACTTCACTCTGCCTGGTCCTGAGTTTGCCAGAAGACACTTGGTTCTGCTATTCTAATGTCAAGCAAACAAATCATGTGCCCTGCCTCTCAGGGGCATATGTGGGGGCATTAGTCGGGGCTCAGTAGCTCACTAACCACCACTATGCAGCTCTCAAGCAGAACAAGCTCATTTCTGCCCCAGAGATTCTGCAAGATGGATGAGTCCTCTTCACTGTGGGTCTCATGATGGATAAGAGGAAGAATTTCAGGTGTCTGAAATTAGTTGGACCTTATGAATCAACATAGTTGATCTGGAGGGTGGATGCATGTCTCTAGGTCAAGATAAATGAACATTAAGGAAATTTAGGCTGCAGAGAGGGGAAAGGCAGATAGCCTCAAGCCTGACAAAAATGCGATACAAAGAACACAAAACTGACCACAATGGAAATTGATCTGTGCAAGATCCAAACTGTTTCCCGCAAGTTTAACTGTGACAGTTTGCCCAAGTTTTGACACTCAGAGTCAGAGGCAAAGAGTAATTGAACTGAACTGACTTAATGAGAAAGTTAAGTATTCAGAAAGCAAAGGTAGCGAATACCATCTTCCTGGGCTTGAAACCGCTATCAGCTTGAAGCTAATTCTGCTATTCCTCCTACGGCATCACTTAATTTTTACTTCGGAAATTCATGCTCTGTATCTAGTTCTGCACTGTGCTTTGAAACAGAAACCTCTACTCTTAAGGGCTAGAGGGGGCCTGTAGCTTTCAAGCAGGCCAGTTTGTAGTCACCAGGTTTTGTCAGCTTTGGAGTGGAACAAGCTGAGAGAGGAAACCAAAGCACAATTGCCCAAATACGGTCTCAGGAGCTTTCTTACTTTTCTCAGTCTGAAAGTGTAACTGCAAATCAGGGGAAACAGGATGATCGGCTGAATTGCTGCTGCTAGTTTCTATTGAGCTTTTAGTTAAAATGTATTTGTTAATTTCGCACAAGCAGTTCATTACTGAACTGACATCCCAGCATCACTGCAACAGCAATGCACCCTGCAGACCACCAGCTATAGCAAAATAACATTCCTTCCTTTCCAGCTTTTATTCTGATACCACTGTTAGCAGGATTGAGGTAGGTTTTTTCACCCTCCCTGTGCAAAGAACAATTAAAAGACAGGTATGGAAAATGTCTCCCTGGCTGCAGCCTGGCTAGGAGGGACCAGTTTTCTTTTGGCACCGATGGCAATGTGCGAGGAGAAGTGCCCACCTGGCAGAGTTGCACTAGTTGAAAAAGGAGAGGCTACACACAGTAGTTTTAGCTGAGAACACAGGAGGCTTGCCAATACATTGACTTCATATCGCTGGCATTCAAGCAGTTAAACACAACTGCGAACTCTGGAAGATTTCCCACTCCTTGCTGAAGCTTCTCCCCAGTACACTGGTAACTGGTAAACAGATGGTACAACAGATACGGTGTCAGCTCCCTCCTTGTTGGAAATGCAGCTATCCAACATTTAGTCAACCTGCCTACAGTGAGAAATGACTGAATTAGAAGTAAAAACATGCTTCCATTTCCCTTTCAGTTTTAACTACTGCACATACACAGTCTGTGCCTTTTGTATCTCTAACAGAGTCCAAAATTCACTTTTCTCAAGGGAGTCTCTCTGTAACTCTCCCATCCTGGCTGTTGTGGCAAAAGGTAGTAAGAACTCCCTCTTTTTCAGTCTCCTACAACCAGTCTAGGATAAACACTCATTCTGACTGCCAGCATTTTCCTCCTCCAAGCTGTATCCAAGGAAGAATACAGACACTGCAAACAGTGTCGTGAACTCCAACACTCACCAACCAGCAAGACTGCCAGAAGCATCTGGCACTATTTTGAGGAAAAGTTTTCAATTTGTTTCTAGTTGGGCTTCCTCTATGCCTTGCTGCCATCTCTCACTCCCTTCCAGCACCTCACTGCAGCTTCACCAAACTGCTTTTTGATAAACATTTCTTGCACCCTCTACCAACACCTTTGTTCTCTCCTGTGACTCTCACATCACATTTCCCTAGCTATAACCAGTTCCATTGGCCTCCCACCACCTTTCTGTCCACTCATGACAAGGCTTGTTTCTCTTCCCTCCGTATAAGGCTTTATTTCTATAATACCATGCTTCCCTTGTTGCCCGCTTCTCCCAAAGCTCTGTCCCAAAGCAAAACAAAACTGCATTTTGTTCTGAATTTTGCACTTCTAGCAAAGCATACGTTTTTTTTTTTTGCAAATCCCTTGTATCGAGACATAACTATTATTTGGAACAACTTGTCAAGCAAATCTCCGTTTTCTTTATGTACAAAACTTTAAAAAAAGTCACTTGACATGGATAAAAAGCACAAGGTTTTAAACAGGCTCCATTACTTTTGCCAGAAATGGATACAGCAAGGTTTGGGGAATTTTATGTGTGTGTTTTTAGTTCCAGGCTAGTCAGTATATTATGGAAAACAGACCTGCCTCCAGTTACCTAGAGACTGCATAACCAGGGGGAGTTCAAGTAACACTGTAAAACCACTTCACAATACCATTCAATTGCTCAGTTCAGCAAACCCTGTTGGTGGATTTTCCTCGCTTACGAAAAATTTGCACTTGCCTGTTCATTACCTCCCATATTTCATAAGAAAAGAAAAAGGAAAAAACTTCATTAATTTATTGAGATTTACACCCTTACTAAGTCTGAAATTTAAACAGACAATTAAGTCAGAAAAGTCAAAATTATATTTTTTCTGCTTCCATTCCCTTATCTATTATTTCCCCATCATAAAGGTATGCTCTCTTTCCTGTGAGCTCTGACTTCAAGCACATATGAATAAAAAGCTTTGTTATTTCCAAAATGCAGCTGCAATGCCAACTTTGGCAGCTCAGCCTCACGGCCTCCTCCTGTGATACAGCAAAGTATTTATTGCTACTTTCACACGACCGTACTGTGGCCACCCAAAGAGTAAAGTTTTTCTTCTCTGCTTCAGTGCCTAAAGCTTGGCTCCTTTTCCAGAGAGGCCAAATGCCTGTAAACACCCTCCCTTCTCAGGGAGCTGCACCTTTGCAAAGTGAACAGCATTCATGTGGGGTGCCTAAATACATGTCCAAGTGCCTATCCTTAGGCACCTGAGTCTGGAAATGCCGGTCTGAGTGAACTGGCCATGCTTGTGGCATGAATCACTTCTACAGAGCAAGGCTGGGACAGAGGAGTACCCAATTCTTAATTTAATTCTCTCAACCATCTCGCTGCTTAAATGAGAAACCCAACTGGGAATCTTAGTTACAATAATATACTCACCAAACATATTGTATTCATTTATTTGAATTACTTCAGGAATAGAATCACCAGCCGGGAGAACAAAAACAATCCTGCACAAAATGGATAAAGGCTTCACAGCCTGGTGTAAAAGGAGTCCTCAGAACACACCACATTTGGATCCAAGGACTCCCATGGGTTTCCTTAGCCACAGAGGTGCCAGAGCCCCAGCAGCAGGCAGCTGGCAACACCACATTGCCAAACCTACTCCCTTTCTCAGATTTTCTTAGCTAGCTTCTTTTCTATCTGCATTCAGATGACAAAGTATTTGAGCATGAATTATCATCATTATGGATAAGTGATTTTATGTCCTCAGTCTCCATTCTCCTGCTGCACACAGGTCACCTAATCATCCACTTCAGCAAAGGTGGAGTGTGCCAGAGCTGACAGTCCATATCTTTCATAATCTCATTTTTGGTATGATAGAGGGGGCCATCTTTTAATCTTCTCTAGTTCCTGCCCTTCACCCAGTAGAATCAGACTGGAAGAAAATGGTATGTAAACTAGCAGAAACTCTTTAGAAAAAAACAATTACAGCAGAGGCAGGGCTGCTTTCAAGCTTAAGCCACTCCACATATCCTGGTGGCAGCCAGAGCCAGAAATAAACATAAAAAGCAGCCATCAGACAGGCTACAGGTAAGGATGCACCAGTTATAAAACAGACAAGTTTACAAGGGAAAATACAGAGATCTGAAGTTACGCCTAGTTTTGTTTTTTTTCAGTTTGACCTTGCAGCTTCCCAAGACTGCCTTTTGGGACACCAGCTCCCTTCTTCCCTTACAACCTCAGAAAAGAGAAGAGAAACATTTAGAAAATCTTTGCATAAAAGCATTCCCAGACAGAGCTCTCTGTAGACTCCAGAAGGACAGGCGATATCATCAGTTTGCCAGGTCTGACAAAGCAACACAACCGCTTAGACGTGACTGTGTTTGTTTGTCTCGCTGGTAGCACAACCCTGGATCCTGCTGTCACATGCCTCTGAGCACTTCAGGCCAGGGAATGTCTCTCAAGATTGTTGGTAAATTCTTATCTGTATTACAGTTGCAGAGGTGACGCTTGCAGACGTAACCCTGAGCAAATCTGAGCCAGGCGGTAACCCTGGTAATTTGGAGGGGGATGGGGAGAACAGCAGCAGCCAGCTGGGAGCTGATCAAGATGCCTCATGCACAACCATTTGCCTTCTACAGCTGCTAGGGCTCAAGCTAGGGCCTGCACTCAGCAAGACAGGTTATGAACACACAGAATAAAGGTGATTGCTGCCTGAAAATGCTCCTTGAATCCTTGATGCGACAAAATATTATTTCTTTTAGCTCCCTTTTATTCATCTGCACTGCTCAGTGCTGCTGCAGTGGGGCCTGATTTGTACCTAGAACTAGCTGACATATTGAATGAAAAAGTGCACTTGAAAAACACACCCTTTTGTGCTCATTTCAAAACCTACAGATGTGTTGTCCTGGTGGTCTTTATTCACACCATACCTAAGGTCCTTGGTGTGTTTCACCAATGAGAAGATCCTTCTCTCTGATTATTAGGACGCAGTGATATCAGCTGAGCGTGCTTGTCACAAACAGGAGGTAGAACCATTAGCATAGAACATCTTGAAAAGACACTTAGACAAATTTGTTTCACCTCAGGCTTGCCCCGAGCTGCCAGATCAGTTGACTATTTTCTGCAGCTCAGTTCAGGTGCAATAACTCTTCCAGCTGTGGTAACTCAGCGAGACACCTGAACCCAGCCAATATTCCACTGGGGTGAGATGTTTCAGCCCTCTCACAATAAGCACAAAATCCACATAACTAGTCTGCATTTACTCCTCTTAACTAGTTTTGCTTTCCCCTGCCTATATACTGCTCCTTGATACCTAAAAATCTGAGGAGTGGAGGACACCATTGGGAAACATATAAAACTTATCTTAATTTAGCACTAAAGACAAAGTTTATAAAAGTAAAGGAAGAGTACAGCCAGACCTGGCTGGGTTTTTTTTTTTTTTCCCCTTCTCATAAACAGCTAAAATTAGCCAAAACCTACAACTTCAGGGGAAAGGGGGGTGGCGAGGAGCAAGGGGCAAATGCAGAACTATTCCCATGTCAAGTAATGTCTAGTGAAAATGTTTGGTCAGGAAGAATAGTAACATTTTTTCAAATAAGATAAGGTTTTATATTAACATTTTCTAACTGTAATTATTTCAGAAATGCTGATATGCTTCATTTCCACATTATTACACATGTCAGTGTTTTGCTGTAACACAGAATTTTTTAACTGACTAAAAATTAAAATGAGGAAAAGAAGTTAAAAATGTTAAATAGACTGAAGATTGAATGTTTCACATTTATACAAAACATTTAGAATTCCCACTATGCCATTTTTATGATTTGACAACTAATACAGGAAATCCTGGTTGTAGGAATGCCATAACTCATGCACCCAGTCTATTTGCTGAAGTTCTAAATTGAAAATGCTCTCTTCTCTCCCTGAGGTAATGTCACCTCACCTTGAACAAAGCCAGCAGAAAAACAAATTCTGGGGCGTCTACCAATTCACCCTATGTGAATGCCTATTAACCCATTTCACTTAGATTGCTGTTGATGTTTGCACCTGACAATAAAGTGCTCTCAAATCCAAGAGAAAAGTGTTTTAGAGCATTGCTTTCTTCACGCATCTCTGAAGAACTAATGTGAGAAACCTCCTCTGGGGTTTTCAACCAAGAGACAAAAGTACAGCACTTACTAACACTTTCCTGCTATGTCCAAGCAAAGGACTTTTCAGCAGCTGAGATACACCAAGAGTTATTACCGTCAATTGTCTTCTCAAGGAATAGGCAGTTTAGAGACAAGAAAAATCTCCACTGCCTGCCTAATCACCTATTCAGCTCTGCGCAAAGCAGGCAGTGGATAATATGAAATGAAACTGAGAACAGCTCTCATTTTCCTGAGCAGCTAAAGTGCAGTTTTAAATGTGTAATAGATATTTTGCCTTTACCATTAACAAGTAGAATACATATAAGTATGACTGCCTTGATACCCGCTGGGCACTCGAGCTTAGACTTTCATTAACGACCTCGTTAGCAATAAGAGATACACAGTGTGCTGCATTATGAAAATTATCATAAACCTGTGCTTTTGGGAGCTATTGTAAATCAGCTATATGTCTGTCTCTTGGAACTGCAGTCTTATTCTAGGTAATCCAATCAAAATGCTAACAAACCTGTTTTCATATGGTCACAGAAAGAAACCCTGTGCATTAAGAAACACAAGTGATAGGCAACAGATACTCCTTTCGTTCACATTAGAGTGATGCTGGAGAAGACATCTGTATTCTGCAGGGAGCAACAGCAAAATCAGCAGACATGACTGCAGTCAAGAAATCACAATCCAACACTAGCAGAGACTGGTGTTAGTGTCTCCAGTAGCCCAAGTTTTGGTTATTGATCAGCCCCACCTTCATCTGCACTTATTTTGAGCAGTGGGGATGCACTTATACCAAGCAGTGCCACACAAAGTCAAATGTTAACAGCTGCTGAGCATCTAAAAATCTCTCAAAGTCAATGGTGAGAGTTCCATTATAGAAAACATTAAAAAGTACGGAAGAGTAGAAAACATACTGAGGAGGTGGGAACTCAAACCAATTTGAGTCTGAGAGAGGAGAGAGAAAGGCTGCTTTTTCACTCCTCATGCTTTAATCACAAGTAGCTTCTCAATCCTATGGACCTCCTCAGCTAAGTCTCATTCTGAGGGACGTTGGAGTAACCCAACGAAACCCTCTGATACTGGACACTGAAAGAATACAAGACCCACCAGCAAACTGCTTATCAACAGCAATTTGCAGTTTTCACTTCCTTGGTTGATTGCTTGGGTTTTATTTTTTTTAAATACCTTCTAATCTCTCTTTCATATTTTCCTGTATCATGTGTATTTTTTCCACTGGGTTCTTATAATCCTCGTTGTTTTGTTCTCAGATCACCATGTGCTGTCATTAAAATTTTATCTGGAAATTTGGGAAATAAGAGTTGCTGCATGCCTTAGAGCTTCAAATCCAAAAATAACAGGGGGGGGGCAAAGGGATAGATTTTTGTTTTGTTTGGGGGCTTTTTAAAAATTTTTTCTAGTTGAAACGTAGCTCAAGATCCTAGTGTATATGTCGCAAGTTTCCATTTTAAAACACTGCCCTCACAGGCCTGATAATCAGAGGAATAAAAGCACTGAGACATTGTTTTTCCACCCTAACTACGTGAAGAATAAACTGTTTCTCTGAATACATTTTGGGAAAAAAAAAATGGTTCTTGGACAGGAATTTAATGTGCCAAGTTTAAAGTGCTCTACAAATCAGGATTGCAGAATTGCCCACCTTTGAAACAACAGTTCATAACAAAAGTAATGCATCCTTAACTGGAACACTGAAAGTGATGCTGCTGGGAGAGAGACCGAATGCATGTAAATTAAAGACATATTGCACTATTTGATCGGTCCTGTCCAGAATTTATGAGTGTCCTTAAAATATGAGATCTAAGCAGACATCATCTATCTGAATAAGTTTGTTTAAAGTTAAAGGTTGTTTATTAAATATTATTTATACACTGTTAAACCTCAAGGAGAAATATTAAACGTGTCTGGGATTCACAGAGTACACAAAACAGGCACTAAAATGGTACAGTTTGATATATAACTTCCTAAAGTGGATAAATCCATGAACATCTGCTAAATATGTGGAAGACTTATTACATTTTCATATGGTTTACTTACAATGTAGACTTCCCGATTTGGCAAACAAAGCCCGACTATGGGGAGAAGTTATTTCATTATTTTAAACCCTCTTAATACAACCTTTGGAGGATGCAGGAATATTTCCTCACTGCCTTCCCTGACACCTGATGGGGAGGAATAGTCCCTGAACTGTTAAACTGGCTTGAATAGAGAATTTGTGTCTCATGTCTTATTTAGAGGATGGAATCTTTGTATTTCTCTTGGCAGTTCTCAGAGCAAGGTACAATCCTGCATATTATCTCTCTCCAGAATTTTGCTGATGGATTCAGAGTCAACAGAGATCCTAATACAGTGCAAGACCCTCCCAGCCCCTGTGGGAGAACTCAGCAGGTTCTCCTCCCAAGGCATAGTGAAGTCAGACATTTATTTTGGCATTCAGAAAACTCTTTTTGAAATCTGCGAGAAACTTGGTAAGTTCCCATAGTCTGGCAAACTGATGAAATACTGTATTTTTTTTTCTTGCCACCAGGCAATAATGCTCTATGTCAGAAGTAGAAATGGAAAATTTGGGCACGGGGAAATCCTGTTCCTAGGAAGTAAGGGAAATCCAGTTGCCTTCCCCCACTTCATTTCTGTAGTTCTTCATGTAATTGAGCAGTTAAGCTTCATCAGCAACAGTGAAATCAATTTCCTTTGTTTTAGATGAACTTTTGAAAGTGAAAGAAGCTCAATTCAGAAACCAGGAATTTCCCATTCAATGCCAGAGATGTGCATCTCCAGCACCTATCAAGAACATGGCTGAAAGTACAAGGACAGAGGGCTACTCTCCAGAAGCCTAACTAGCAGTTGCTGTCATTTACTTTATCACATGAGCAATCAAGAGTGGCTTTTAGCCCAGGAATTATTATAAATAGGTAAGATATTTCTTAAAGAAAAAGATCATTTCCCTGCTAGCAAGCTCTCCACACATATCACTTATGATCTTGGGCTAAGAAATCCTTTCCTTGAAATGGGCATACTTACATAAACAATCCTTTTTTTCCTTCTTTCTGACCCTTACTACATTCTTTTAAACTTTCTTAGAAAATGGGGCTCAGTTTTAAGGCGAATATTTGCTATTAGGAATTTTTAAATGGTTCCGGCAAGAATGTAGGAACAGGTGTATCTTGGAAGGAATTTAGCCATATGGGATAACATTCAACACTTTAACTGAAAGGCTGATTTATCAGTACAGACCTCCGCTTCCACAGTTACTTCTTTCTGGAGAATTAATATAGGATGATACCTCTAACTCTAAATGGCTGCTCTCAGCCATACAAACACTTAATGTAATGTCAATTCAATTCTTCTTTTATAGCCCTTAAATCCAGCTTCATCCCAAACTCTCAGTCATGTTTTGATGTCACAGCTCACCAAGGTCTCCAGGACAGAGAGACCTGTTTTCATCATTTTTTTAAGATTTTACTGGGTTCTCTGTAGACTGACCAGTGTCAGAAATTGACAAACAAGTATGCATACTGATAAAATGTACAGTTTCCCTGCTAACAGACTTAATATCTCAGCATCCTGGTGAAAAAAACATTAATTTGAATGTACAAAGCCCTGGTTCTGTTACTGTATTTATTATTTAACATTTGTGTGTTAGAACCACAGATGGGCAAGCAACAAGCAATAGCTGTTGGGGAAAAACATTATTGCTCCTTGTACAAATACATCCCTAAGATAAGTTACAATATTCTCCTGCCAAAATGGAACAGATAATGATTTTCTTGCAGTCTGAGAAGTTCCAGATCACAGATGGCCAGCTGAATAGTGGCTCAAGTAATGAACAGCTGCTAACAATGAGGAAATTGTGCTTATAAGGCCTGATTCAATGCCCATTGAAGTCAATGAAAATCATATAAACAGCAGTGACTGCCCTACTGGCACTATTCTTTGGCAAGAAGCCAAAAATCAGATAACAAAATATTGTTATATTCCCCCTACCAGAATACTCACTGCTTTCACAGAGAAACAAACTTTGATCTCCAGGCAAGCCTAGAAGCATCCTAGTGAATGTAGCTGCATTTAAAATGCTGAAGTATGTTAAAACGGAAGTATTGTATATCTTACAGAGAATTACATTTTCATTTTGAATGACTAGACATTAAGGGATCTAGTTGATTTACTCCCAGATGACAGGTACATTGTAGAAAAAACATATGTAATTTTGAAAAACCACTACCTGTGATCCTTCCTTTCACTACATGTCTATTAGGAAATTACATTATTCTTGGTTAGAGCACCACCCTTGCTATTCCTATTAACTTGCATCTATAAGGAATGTATAAGACATCAACTCTCTGCCTCAGGTATTTTGTAGTCATTGCTTTAACTGGATGAAGGTAGCTACCAACCAACAAGGAAGAAGGTCAGAGAGCTAGAGACAGCTTGGTTTTTGGAACACCACACAAAATAAACCTCTTGTGGGTTTTCTTAAACCAACAAGTATGAAATGGCAGGTATCCAATTTTTAAAGTGGTTAGAAGGAGCAGCACTGAAAGCCTAAACATAACATTTACAAACTTTGTATTCTTGTCCTAACCAGAGTTCAGTGCCTGACAAGATCATGGAGCAGATCCTCCTGGAAATGCAGTATGCTACGGCCCATGAAAAATAATGAGGTGATTGGTGACAACTACCACAGCTTCACTAAGGGCAAACCATGCCTGACAATACTGGAGGCCTTCTACGATGGGGTTACAGCAGTGGTGGACAAGGAAGAGGCAACAGACATCAACTACCTGGACTTGTGCAAAGCATTTGACACTGTCCTGCAAAATATCCTTGTCCCCAAACTGGAGAGGCATGAATGTGATGGATAGACCACTCAGTGGATAAGGAATTGGCTGGATGGTTGCACTCAAGTTGTGGTCAATGGCTCAATGCCCAAGTGGAGACCAGGGATGAGTGGCATTCCTCAGGGGTTGGCATAGGAACTGGCAGTGTTTAACATCTTTGCTGGCAACTCCTCTCCTTTCTGCTGCAGAGTCTGTTGAAGTTCCACAAATGCACAGGTGAATGCACACCTGAAGTCAGGTCATATGAAGCAAAGACTCGCTTCTGCTATTTACATAGGCTGAAGGCAGGCATAGAGCAAATAACGCCTTGCAGCTATATCAACATTCTCCAATCTCTACTTGCATTGTCCAAATCATCCTGTTCTGAGGCTTCAGAACGAGCCAGAAGATGTGGCTAATCACTAGATTTACTAATTGTGTTGTTACAAAAAATGTAAAAGATTGGACTGGGAGCACCAAGGGACTAGAGAAAGCCTCAGCAATGATGAGTGTCATGGAGCTCCGACTCCCCAAGGGAAATATATTAACCAGCGTAAGATGGATGCTAACACCAAGGGAGCCCTGATGGCATTTCTGACTGTCCCTGTCACTCACAGCATGCACCTGCCACTCCTGCCACCTGGGACTGACAATTTTGGTTCAGAGCCAACTTGAAAGGACACTTCTGTTGGGGAGCTCCTCCCCAGGGATAACATTGTGTTCCTGCTGAGTGAAAGGTCTTCTGGCTGGTCTCGCACTGCCAGGAAAAATCCCCAGACATCTCCCTGCCCAGCACAGACCTGGCCTGAAGCCCTGTTGCTACCACTACTGCACCATTATACCCTTTAGGGAGAGCAGGAGCTTTCCCAGAGTGAAATATTCTTCCACAGTTGCTGATTTAGGCTGTCCTGGGCAAAAAAGACCAAGAGCATAAGACAGAAGTGTTCCCGCTAAGGCTATCACCTGCCATAGAGGAAAATACACCTTTTGTTATTCTGGTTGAGGGCTGGGCAGCTTCAGGCATCTCTGTTTTTATTTTTCAATCTGCCATGATCTGTCAGCAGCCTGCCATGATACACTGAGCTAATCACATATGCCCCAGAGGCTGACATGCAACCTCTGGCCTATAGCATCCTAAGTGGAAATGTTTGTCAGGAAAAAGATAAAAATAAAAAAATCAACTCCAGAAATCAGTTATGGATTATGTAAATGAAGGCACTGCAGGATGCAGGAGGATGAAGCCCCAGACACTGGCCTCACCAAACAGACAGACAAGGGGTCTCCTGTAGGCGGAACAGTTCAGGTTTTCCACACTAACTTTCCACATATTCTTACACACCCAGCCAATGCCACACAAACACCAACTAAAGGATTTCCTAAATAATAATTTCCCATGCAAATAAGTTTGCTGAGATGGGTTTCACCTCTTTTTAAGAGCACCAGACCAGAGAATAAGGACCCTCAATTACACTTTCAGGATATGTTTGAGTATCCTGAGCTCTGCCCAGGTTCCTGAGAGAGCTGATCCTCTCCCTGAGGGCCTTGGACCTAAAGCACCAAGAGATTAGTGTCCAGCAGGAAGCTAGTGGCACACCTAGGGACTAAATTTGGGTCTCCCAAGTTACAGATTTACTTTGAGACCACTGGACCAGCCTCACTTGCTAATAATTAGAAGTTTAATGGCATTACTGAAATTACAACCAAATTTTACTCAGTTAGACTGATCAGTATCTAATTTTGAAAGTAGTTACATGTACTGACAGGATGATTACAGCTTTATTCACCCATTTTAGACTCAAATTTAAAATAAAATACACTGAGATTGTATCACATGATAAATTGCAGTCAGCTCTTAAGTCTATTTCTTTCAGATTTAATTCTAACATTGTGAAGCTGACAGCATCACGCAGCTCAAAAGAGGAGTATTATACACTCCTACAACAGAAGCTTGACAAAGGGACAGATAACATTTGCTTTGAGACCTGGAGGGTCCCAAGCTACTGGCTCCAAAACCACAGTCTGGCTACTGATTCCCTTTAAAAATCTGTTGAAAACTCACATGTATCTACTTCCAAATTCTCACTTGTATTCTTAGCTAGGAGAAAGTAGCATAGCAATAATTTTATGTATGGCTTAAAAACGTCTTTAGACTTGGTACCAATGAATTTTCCGGTGATGCTGTGCCACTGAGCCCATGACAGCAGAAGTGCCCAGTCTGGGCACTTCTGGCACATGAAGACAACCAGGAAGGTAAATGGCTCCAAATTGTCCTATCTCATTTATGAAAGAATCTTTCTACTAAACACAACCTACAGAAAAAAGAAATGCATTTTATGCAGTAATTTTGGTTGTCACCGGTTCAGAATGACCTGCTTAACCCATGTATGTTTTCATTCATATATAAAGCAAATTTTTGCATATGTGTGGCAGCAACACACTGTTAACACATCTCCTTGCCTTTAAAAATAAGCCTGTACACGTGTGTATCTTGCAAGTGCCCTTGACACAAGTTCTCATAACACAGCTGTACGCATGCCATGCGTGAATTTTCATCTGCACTCTGAAGCTGCTACCACATTTACTTTCCCTTTGGTCTTCCAGTAAAGTTTCGTGTTTGCTTTCCTAAGCCTGCTTTTATTTGGACTTGTTTAAATGTTGGCCTTCAGGGAGCTGGGAGAGAAGAGGCGACTGTTAGAGAGTTTGTGCCCTCTGGTGTTCAGCGCTGGATACTGGAGCCCCGAGAGGCCGCGGCGCGGGGCTACCACAGCATCCTCCCCTCACCCAGCCTTGGCCGCCTCTAATGCACCCCACTCCTGCAGGATAAAGTACCTTCCCTACTCCGCTTCCCTGTAATATTCGCAGCAAAATACTAGTCAGAGAGCACAGCCTCCTTTGGAGATCATTTGCACACTTTACGGGCAAGATTTTAACTTTGGGGATGATTTCAGTACGATCTGTATCAACTCAGCAGTTTCCAAAACTGACGAAAACTCTGGATGTGGCATGACTTTGTGTTTTTGCTAGTTCAAGTCAACATAAAAGTACAATGGGTAACTTCAGAAAAAACAAATCATTTATTGACCAAATTCCCTCACTCCCAAATCTGAGGATATACTCTTTAGTCTATACTAAAATACAGAAGCTCCCATCAGCATGGTTTTCAGATGGCTGGTTTACATTTCCTGTTACCATGGCTGTATTAAGTTCTTCAAAATCGCAACTAAAATCAAATGTGTGGGCATAACATTAACACTCAGTTATGCCCACGAGCACTAAATCTTCACCAGAGATTACTCAATTACAAATTTCATCAGACAAATTCTGAATAGAAAGCCGAGCTTACTCTCCTTTTGAAATCGACCCAGTTTCTACAGCTCATTCTAAAGATGGTCAGATGTAGAGTTGTTCACTGTGGTGAGACTGAAGGTAGTTTGCAAGGATTTTAGTGATCATAGTCCCCAATCACCACCACTCCACTGTCTAAGCTATATACCTGCTGTGTCACCATTGCTTAGGAACTCTCATTTTTGAAGAGCAGTTCACCTCAGCACTCACAACTGACAGGGATACCAGACAAGCCTACCCTATTGTTTGGAACATCCAAACCCAAATAACGGTAAGAGAGTTTTTGGGGCAGTCCAGTGGCATCTGTATCTATGACCTCTCAAACAATCTCTTCTACCCTTCTTACACCCATGAACCTGCTACAACAGCTCCTCTCCACTTTGCACTGGCTGCAGGCAAGGGATAAAGCTAGTTTAAATTCCTATTCTGACTTAAATGAGCAAGGTCCTTTTATTTATCCATTTGGAGGAATCATTTTCCTCCAATTCTCACAACCTTCCCAGTGTTCTGATGGAGCCATTTCTTCTCAGGATGTTAAGGGAAAATACCATTAGTGTCAAAGATCTCATTTACAAAGGTGCCTGAATCTCAGCAAATGAATCTTGCACGATGACATTCAAAAGAGTAAGTTACCAGTTTTCACCACTGTAAGAAACCACACTTAGAAAAAGAAAAAAGTTCATAGAAATGCCAAAAAACAGAAATAAAAAAAATATAAAGGAAAAAGGGCAAGAGTTGAGAAAGGATCTGAATTCAATAAACTATTTCAGTGGAAAGTTAGGAGCCTAAACACTGAATCTGAGCCTAATAACCCTTTGCTACAATTATATTCACTTGAATGTTGAACACTGTCATTAGATGAGAGCATTCAGACAGCGCACTGCAGTAATAATTCACAAAGTGTTTACATTTCAACAAAGCCTTCTCTTATGTGTTCTTCTAACCATAACGGCAAATTTAGACATTTTATAAACACAGTACATTTGCTTTTAATTAAGGAATTTCACAGCAGTGAACTCTGATCACTTAATATTTCACATCTGAAAACATCACTATTACAGCACATTAAGAGATTATTCTCTGTATACTTAATTCTTGGTATGAATAATTTTGCACCCCAAAAAATGCCAAAGTGCCAGCAGACGTTGAACAAAGAGAGTGGCAATGTTGTCGCTCCCTGCA
Organism: Vireo altiloquus; assembly: GCA_013396875.1. NCBI lineage: Eukaryota > Metazoa > Chordata > Aves > Passeriformes > Vireonidae > Vireo > Vireo altiloquus. The sequence continues at coordinate 63,874 of VZRF01005148.1, read as the reverse complement.
GCTCTGCAAGAAAGCTCTACCTGTGACTCAGGAGAATATATGCAGACACTCTGCTTTCAGCAATGATCATGATCAGCTTCTGCATCCCTGAGAAATTCTGTATCTTTTAAGCAAAGCATAGCTGAAATCAATACTCAGCTACCAAGGCAAGTGGAGGGATTTTGCTTTAGTGCTGTGGGATTCATTTTCATGACTGTCAGTCATATGATAATTTTCACAATTCCAGCACTGCAGTCTAACAAGTGCAATAATCTGTGGCCCAGACCTCTTGCCAAGCAGGAGTGAGTTAAGATGTAAGACTAGGACACAAGAAAGGAGGAAAGCAGTGTATGTTTCACCTGATTTGACCAGTATGCAATTTACACTTGAAAGGAAAACTGGGGAAAACTCGATCTGGTATAAACAGTTGGCAGCAGGGCCTGTTTGCAGCTAAGAAGCCAAAAGAAGGATTGTATGGCAACAAGGCTTCTGGTTCCTGTATGAATTTCAAATCACAGCATTATGTTTAACCTCAAAACATCTGAAAGGAAACTAAGAACAAGCATCAATCACCAATTAGTCATTATTTCTTGGACAGTCCATGGAAAAAAAAGGTGCTGAGTCAGATCAGAGTTTTGTTGCTCCTGTCAAAGCCATGCAGCTTTCCTCAGCAGCCCCTGGCTTTTCTATTCCAGCTGGACATAGCCAGGATGGCACATGAAGCCCACATGAAAGGTGGGAGGTCTCACCCTGGACTGGTGTCTCACATCAGCTGGGGCACACACCCTTTCCAGCAAGAGGGCTGCTTCCAGTGCCTACCTGGCTACTAAACCAGGTTGTCATCTCTCTCAGCATGTCCTCTGCCAGTCTCGAACATTTTCTTCCTGAGTCCTGTGTTGTTACAACCAGGCTTGTTGCAAGACTATGTAATCTTTCCAGATATTCTAAAACCTGTCTGAAACAGGACACAAAAGGGAACTTCCCTGGACCAGTTGCTCCACTGGTAATACATGAAATATGAAACAAGACAACCCCATGCCGTCTATGAGCAACCCACATGCTGAAATTACAGACAGTGTACCATCTCTGTAACAGCTTCTGTCATTCTCCCTCAATTTCTGCTTGTTTAAAGGCTTTAATGATACTATTGGCAAAAACCCTCCATTTAAGCTTAAACTCATCCTTTAATAACACAGATGGTTTATTTGACCTTTAGCATCTAATCTGGATTTCTGTGACTTAGAGTGTGTCCTCTATGAAGTCCTAGCAGTGTGGAGGAGCACAATGCTGACTGGTGGTCAGGAACTTTTGCTTTGCCTTCTGCGACTCAGGGGTAATTTAATCCTTTCCCCATGAACCTCCCCAGGTCTGAACACTGCCTCTGACACTGATGATGAGGACTGCAGGAAGCATGGAAAACAGGATACCGCAGGAGCACACTGACAGCAAATATTTGTGTCGCTGTTCAAAATAAGCATGTAATGTTTATTGTATTACAGAATTTAATAAGATATAATAAGCTGTAATCAGATATTTCAGGTATAATATTAAGTAAATGCATTATAAATGCTGGAGAGTAACTAGAATTTATTAAATTGGATGATGTTGTTAAATTATATTTACTGCTAAAAGCAAAGATTTTTGTTAACCTGGCACGCAAAACTGACAATGTGTCTTCAGAAAAGTTTTGTTTGCAGACAAAATCATATATTAACATCTTTTTTTGTCAATTAAAATGATGAAAATACACAACAGATTTTTTCCAAAATAATAAAATTTGCTAACGACTGAAAATATACAATTGTCTAACATGTAAACCACATATGTGACTTGCTGTGGCATTACCTGACTGCCAAAGCTCATGAGATTTTCCATGTCCACTGTCATTCTGGCTGTGTTTGGACAGAAGTTGTTTCTGTAACACTTCAGACTAAATCTGTTCCAGGAAGAGTCTGGAAGAAGCAGTATACCATACAGTTTCTTTATCACATATTTATTACCAAAAAAAAAAGCAAACCACCAAGACAATCTGTTATTAGTTGCACTGGAACACTGCAAACCTGTAGCATGGGTTGTGAACCAAGATAAAAAACTGTCCTATCTGCTCTTTCTACTCTTATATATGAAATATAGAAAATGCTTCCTACAGAACTCCATTGGCAAAGTGTTACAACCAAAGAGCTTGCATGCTAGCTGCTCCTACTCTGGCAAAACAACATGAAATAAATAATATCCATGAAGGGTCCACACCATGAAGGCAAAAGCAGATAAGCTTCATTACTCCAGGGGGTAAACTGTATTTGGTAATATACAGCAGTTGCTTATAAGATCTTTTCCTCATGTCTAACTGCAAAAATTGTTCCATGAACTAGGGAAGATTAATTTTCAGTTTGTTTTCTTCATCCTTTAAACCTTTCTCACTCCCACACCAACATCAAAACTCCTAATGTCTTGTGTATGAGAGATGACATGTGTTGCAGCTACACTGGACTTAGGTATTTGTTTACTGACTGGTCTAAACTGACTACCTGGAATCTCTCGAATATAGTATCACATAGTCGAAGTTTGCCTAATTGTTTGGGGTTTTTTTCTTTGCGAACAAATTTGGGTCTTCATCATCCATCAGCACTGCAATGGAAAGTAACAAATCTAATTCTATTTTAAACTTCTATCCCTTTTCAAACTTTGACTAAATTTAGCTTGAGAGTTCAAAAGTCAGAGAGGGTAGAGAGAAAAGGAAAGGCAGAGGGAGGAGAGCCAGACACACTGCAGCGCAGCTTCCTTACGAAACTAAGCTTAGGTGTGACTGGATTCTTCTCTGCCTGGTATGTATCACTGCTACCCAGGGCTGTGCACAGTCCTCTCTCTCAGATAAGTATCACCAGGTGACTTCTAAGGGGCCTACCCACGCTCCACAATTTCTCAGCAGCCAAGCGCGTGCATCTGCACGCTGGACTTTCACAGCGGGGCACAGCTGCTAATGACAGCCAGCAGTGAAGCCAGCTTCAGTTCAAACTGAAGAACAGTTCAGTTCTTCAGTGGAACTGAAGAACAAAGAGTTTATGCTGAGCATCTTGGCAAGTTGTGCTTGCTGGTTCTGTGCCCACAGGAAGGCAGGGAGGCGAGCACACGGTCGGCACGCAGAACACAACAGCGGAGGCAGAGAATGGGCACCATTGTCTTGGCAGCTGATTGTAGAGTATATGATGCACAGGCTAGGCTGTGAACTAATGAGTCTTAGCAAGAGCATCACTGAAAGAGATGCAATTTAGCTTATCAACAAATAATAAGCAAGAGTATAGTGACAGATCGTTATGCTAGCAAACAGGACAAAAAAGTCACCAATAAAGGAAAATGCAAAGAAAATTAAGGTTTTTGTATTAGCTTTCTCACGTGTTTTTGTTTAGTTTCTCAGTCTGTGCCTCCAGATACAAAAATATAATAAAAGTGGAATTAATCAGGTCAACTGTACAGTTTGGTTTGTGCCTCAGAGCACAGACTGATTATGCCTGCATGGGCAAAGTTCCAAAGAAGTTTCTCAATCACAGAAATAAAACAGGTGCTGCATTTCATAGATGTCTCCCCTCTTTACTCCCACCCACTTGATTCCTCTTCGTTCACAACTCCCCCCTTTCAAGGGGTATCGAGATCTAAGGCTCATCCTCTCCTTTCCAGTTGAGTGAAGCACTGGGGAAAAAAAAAGGATCAGGTGAATCTCATAATATGGGCTCATGATGAAAGGTGTTAAGAGAAAGCTCTGCTTAACCAGCTTCTGGTACAAAGGAGGTTTACAAAGCCTTAGGAGGGCCTCCAAGAGTTTGCTCTGCAGTATTTTCAGCTGGCAGATAGGAAGGCAATAGAGCTATGCTCTACTGTAGTCACCGAGCAGGGTAAAAGATAAATAAGATAATATATAATAAATAATTAATAAATAAGAGACATTTAGTAACTGTAACTGTTTTCCCAAGAAACAGTGGGACATTTCCCCCTACCCCCGAACAGATTTCCAGGTAGATTGTCCTTAAATACATTAAATAGCTGCAGAGCTTCTATTTTGCTAGCAAATTAGTGCATGCAAATAAGAAGCCTTTGTCTTTCATCGCTAGCAAGGTATGACATGCCAAAAAGACACTCAGTCCTCTGAGGCTTTTCTTCACTGCATTGTATATCTTCACCATATTTCCAGTCCACAGACCACTGAAGTAAACAAGAGGAGTCCTACAGATTTTGTCGACTTTCACCTCAGAGGCAGTTGGGTTTTTTTTATCAATATTCATTTAAGCGAGCTACATAGCCTCTAACTGTGAAACCTCTCTTAATTCCAAAGGGACCTATAGAAAGGAGTGTGATAGCTGTCCTGTTCAAACATGAAATAACATAGACAAATCAAAAGAAGAGATGTCTAGAACACTTGTGAAGATATATCCAGAAGGCATATTTCCACAAAAACCAAACCAACCAAACAAAAAACCCAAATCAAACAAAACCCCCACAAACCACATAACTGTCTTCCTCATCCCTTCAGCTTTTAAATTACTCAGCGATGCACACATAAATATTTACTGAATGATTTCTTCACCACACATGTATGCACATTTTCTGTGTTCTACAGATATTGAAATTATTTTTTCAAATTTTTCAGTAAAATTTACCCCTTGGGCATTGAAGTAAATGCTAACAAAGCATGCAGAATGTTTATGCAGTCATCACTGCAGCAGTGATGCAAAAAATGATGAGCAGCCTGCAGAAAGAAAAAAATTATAGCACTCAGGTTCACTCATATTTCACTCTCCCAGAGCCAGAGGATCTGCCAGGGAATCTGTCTGGTGTTTTAAATGTGGTATTTCAGAATGTGAGCCTTGTACTGATTCCCCATTAAAACAGAATCTCAACTGGTGATTTCAGTATAGCTCCACATTTGATTTCTATCATGATCTGAAATACATCCCAGTGTGACATGACTGGCAATTGATGCTGTATTGTCTGAACATGGCTGAAGTGACAGTCAAATTAGCAGGATCTGCTTAGTTCTTAGATATGCTGATCTTTCTTTCTCATCTTTCCCAAAACTCAGATGTCTTTCCCCTACCTTTCACAAAACCTCAGTATCTCATGCAATCTGGACAGATTTCATCCCTCTACAGGGCTACACTCCTCAGCTCTGCCATTAGACAACGGCTATTCCTTAAATATATTTGCACTCTCAAAACAGTGGTTGGGGAAGGCAATGACCATTGAATGAAATGTTTGCATGGCCCTGTTCTTTGCAAGATGAGACTGAAAGTAGCAAAGAATTCACCAGCTGAGGAAGAAACAGCAAGTGCATAGTTTTGGAGTACAATCTGAAAGCTTGGACCACCCTGCCAGCAGGCCTCCAATTCTTTGTGGACCATCAGCTCCACCAGAAAGGGGCTTGTTGTCTTGTGTTCAGCAGCAACTGGTGTTCCCTTCAGCTCAGACAATAGGTTAACATAGAGGAACTACTATCCAAGTAAGAGAGCCACGGCAAAAGTAAAGGCTCTTTAGAAAGAGCATTTCCTGACCTGAATAATCTTTGCCTTTGGGATAATCAGTCCTTTGGAGGGGACTTGTTTAAATGCTAAAAAAAAAGTCAGAAAAGGAACAAAGCTTCCTAGAAGAAACTGTATTAACTGGCCTATCTAGCTGTACTTTGGCAGAAACAAACCCTGTAGTCTGCCAAATAACTTTGCCTTAGAAAAGTAATTTCTTATTCTAATTTCAAAAGAGAACATACTGTTGACCAATTCCCAAGTAAGGGAGACGAGTCCAGGCAGCAAAACCAACCAAACTACTATACAAGTGACCACAACACAATTCCTGTTTTCCCTCTGGAGAAATTCACAGCCCTCTTAAGAAGTCTGAATGGGATTTTGTGCAAATTGAATGGTTAAAACCAGCTGGAAATAGCAAAATGAACATTGTTAGGCTGCAATTTCCATGCTGACACAAATGGTAGTCTTGGTTAAAGAAGGTGCTACATCGTTCAGCCCAAGGTTCATTAAGATGTTCATACATACTCATACTACTTTTGGAAAGAGCTAAAATTGGGCAGGTAAAACCCTGTGCTGAATTCACTGCTACATGAGGTAGCATATCTCATTTAGGTTATCGTGACCAAAGAGAGCTAATGCATTTATTTGTACGTGACACTTGTGGGAAACAGTACATGTAAGTTATCTCATCTGCTGAATTAGAGTGAAAGACAAAGGTAAAGTACTCTGTCAATTCTCTTCTCCGATTTCAGAAAATAAAAACTTATTTCCAAAAAGAGATAGGGCAAAGGGGAGAAAGTGAGGAAATACCTAGCAAACTCTGATGAAACGATCCTTTTCACGACTAGCTGGCTTCACCTCCCTTTTGTTGTAGGACAATATGTCACTTGATGTCACTCATTATCTGCTCAAATTTTGCTGCCTGTGTGTTTTGAGTATCAGCCGCTTCTAAAAATCTGATTTAACATAGCTTCACAGATTGATTCCATTCTAAGGAAGCAGTAGAACACAGTAAACTAAAAGGATGGGAAAGACAATGATGTAAATATCCCTTATTTGAAAGGAACAGTTTGAATATTCAGGGAATGGTAATTTTTTTTTAGCTCAGTATTTTTCAAACAGCATACAAAACATGTAATAGAGTTATAGAATGGTACAGACTTTCACAGTTCCAAAACCACCAGCACAACAACATCTTGATCCCATATGGGGCCCCTAGAGGCTTTCAGCATAAACCAGCTAATGTCCCCTCTTATATAAAATACACATACTCAAGTATTTCATAATCTGAAATTCTTTCTGCTGGTTCTGTCATTTAAAGCTGCTCCTATGAATACATGCAATGTGACCAAAAGTTAAATATACTTGTTGATGTGATGCTACAAATTTAAAAGTTAAAGATGCTTCAATGGTTTTAAAAGACCCTGCTATTAGCAGGAATGAAAGAAAACCCATACCTGCAATAGCTTCAAGTCAGATCTGTGTGTACATTGCTAAAAATAGACATAAAAATCATCTCCCTTGTGACAGAAGACAACTCATAAAACTCTTTGCATCTATTAAACATAGTTTCTAAAAAGAATGTGTTGCAAAACTCTTCTCAGTACTCATTGGGATCAGCCTGTTAGTCAAACCAGAAATTTACTGGCACCAAGTCAAAGTCAACTTTTTTTTTACAGCTATTACCATTCTATAGGTGAATTGCATGTAGATTTTTCACAATGTACACGCCTCAGTTCCTCAAGCCATCAGAATCCACTGTGTATGTCTATATTCCAGGTGTCCATATCTTCAAGAGAGATTTAAGGAGAACCTGGGCGTTCATCTCTCCAGGATAGGATATAGAATTTGTCTGTTTAGCTATAGATTGCAGTCACAAAAAACCAGATGAATGAAACCACTTCACAATCCAGTTATTGTCCCAGAAGTCACCCTTGTTCCTAGTGCTATTTTTTTTTTTTTGCCTCTGTATAAATGCCAGTGCTGCTTATTCACTGTAACACAGGAGACAGGTTGATGGTCTGAACACATTGTAATTCAGCCAAAGTATCACGTAATCCTAACAACTCAACGGGTAAGTTGGGGTTTTTTGGTTTGGTTTGGTTTTTTTTAGTATTTCCATATATCATTACTGTGGGATCTTTAGTCTCCAAAGACCTATGTTGCAATGAATTGACCTTTCATGTGGTTCCCATAAATTAAGAACTTAAATAGCTGAATTTATCCAGGTAGAAACAGAAATTTCTGAAAATTGAAATTAAACTTTGCTCTTTTTATGTCCATTGTTTTTAGGAAAAATGCTACATAACTATATAATCTCAGCTATAATCTTGTTGTCCATCAGTGAGGTAAAAATGGCACAGAATATCGAAAGGACAAATACAGATTGGGGTGCAGTCTCTCTCACCTACCTTTCTGTCTGCTACAATTTCTAACACAAAGCTATTTGACTGAAAACAATGAAACTCATAACAAAGTCACAGTTCAAAAAGTGGGCCCATTCATCTTAAGACAAGATTATTTAGACTCCAGGAAAGGAAGAATAAATATATATTCTCTGTGGGTTTTTTTAGGAAAACAGTTACTCTTGCATGCAAACACGTCCTGAACAGGAGACTGGCAAGCTGCATTCCCAGGCATTTGGGCATTAGGGGAGCTCAGGCTGTCTTGAGTATCAGAGTATGGCTGATGACCAAGCAAAGGAAAAGATGAATGTCACTCTGGATTAACTTCAGGAAACACTAATTTCATATTTTAACGGTTAGATATTTTTCAAACAAGAGAAAAATCTCTGTACATCAAAATGAAGAATTCTTAGCTCCTAAAGCACAGTTTTCCGAAAAACTGTGTGACACATGCTTTTAACTGCCTACACAGAGCCCCTGCTTGGTGTAGTGTGCCACCAAAACCACTGATAATGGTGCAGAAAAGGGAACTCTTTTACCAAAGCTGGTGTTTCCACCAATGTAACATCTTGTTTGCAAAAGGAACATACAAGTCGTAATTACTTGGAGTTTCTGTGGGTTTCTCACAAACTAGTACAAGCCTCTCTTGCTTAGCTGCACATACCTTTAAGCCACAATTCCAAAGTCCCAGATAAGCATCAGCACCTTGGAGAGATTTGTAGATGAATGAGAAAATCTGGTAAAATTTAAGTCTTTCTTTGGCTGCAGCCATCACTGCTGCTGTACAGAATAAAGCAGCTCCTGTGAACATGACCTACCAAATTGAAGAGAGCATCAATTTTGCTTCATTTTTAAGCCAAATCCAGGCAAAACCAGCAAAAATTTTTCAGATAGAAACTGTTGCAGAAAATAACTATCATATGACACAGGAAAATGGGAATCCCTATTTTCTAATCCTAGTTGCAATAGTCTCTGGACATCATGGAAATAAATTTTTGCTTTTGAAACAGTAAATGACAGCACTTTGAACTGCCATGGAAATTGTTTGGGATTTCAAGTGGGCCATTTCCATAGACTGCATGAATCACTAATGATGAAGAAGCATCCTGGAGACCACTAGCAGGGTCCCTTCTAACTGAGGACATCACAGCTAGAACAGAAAGCCAGGACTGCCTTCGAAACTTAATGCTTTGAACAGCTGGGAATACAGTGTCAAGTCTCCCTTTCCAGGAGTGAAGGAAGAAAGGGAAAGAAAGAAATGAAGTACCATCAGAATTTAAGTAGAAAAGAACCTCCTAGTTCCCCCGTGTTTTGAGAAATGTATTCTTCTGCTGAAGGATTTCAGAGGACCACACAAGAAGTTAAAATGGCAAGAGCATCAGGGTGTTCAGGAACTTGTACGATGAATATATTGGCCAGACTGTGCATGCACTCCAAACCTCTTTTTATTATCTAAATCTGACATAAACAACTATCCAGTCTTACAAGATAAGACAATAGTGATGGGGCAGCAGAGCTTCGCCCAGTACTCTTCCTCAGAGCAAAGCACACTCTTTTCAATTAGTGTTGAGGAGGACAAAGATGAATGGTGAGTTTCCTTTGCATGGTTCACAGGATCAAGCCCTGCTGGAATGCAAGTATCAGCCTTTACAATGACAAACTCCAGCCAGCATGGCCATGAGGATAATCAGAAGCTGTGTCCTTCTCTCATCCTCCTGCCAAGGATAGCAGAATTCAGTTCATTATGGCCGTGGCATAATGAACTTCCAACGCCTTTGCATGAATGCACATAGACTATGGTTTTACACTCATGATCAAAACCACAGGAAGCAGACTTCCAAAAGGGAAGGAAAAAAGGGCATGAAAGAAGAACAAAGAAATACATAAGAGATCTAATTTTTCCCAGTGGGACAAGATGAGCTAGGACAAGGATTGCCTTTATATAAACTCTGAAATGATCCATAAACAAGTGGGAAATGGGGAGTTCAAAAAATGAAGACAGACTAAATCACTTGAATTCAGAAAGCTTGCTTTTCAACTCTCTAATTTACTTTTAAATTGTCTTACTTTTTAGGACATTAAGATCAATTGTTTGAGCTAAGAATTCTTACTGAGCTTTAAAAGTAAGACAGAAGAAGATATACAGCATAATGCTTCCAATTTACATTAAAGTCTATGCTCTATTATCTTCTTATTATCTCCTAAAGATTTTTCCAGGCATTTAATTAACATATGACAAGATACCCAAGTTAGCAAGAAAAAAGTCACTGTTTAATGCACTATCTATAGCCTTTCAGAAGTTAGTTACCCGTTGTTTTTTCTCCTAATGCACTACCTAGTGCACATCTATTATTCTATTTTAATATCAAGGCCCTGTCACAGAAATAAAAGGAGCAGAGTTCTCCAGGTACCCACATTATATTTGCTAATTTGATTCCAGCACAGTGTCTTTCAAAAATCAATGAAACATAGGTAAAGTTTGGAAGTTTTCACCCAAGGACTCTGCTGTGACCAAGGGTGCTGGTATTGGTCTGCCTGCCAGAGCTCTCACCAGCACGTGGGTCACAGAGAAACCCCAGGGAGTCATTAACTTTAAATGAACACAACACTAACAAACACCCTCAGAACATCTCTAGAAAGGTGGTGGAAGTATTACCAGGGCCCCAGGAGGTGGGCAACGCCCATGGCATCTGTCAGGGCAGGGTGTGCCCACCAGGGCCTGTCCCACCATCCCAGCCAGGTGCAGGCAGCCAAGGTTGGGCCCAGGTTGGAACAAGTTGGGGGGCTGAGGCTGGGCAGGGCTGTGGGGAGCTGGAGATGGGCCCTGCTGCAGCATCGCTGGGGCAGGGACCGATGGCTCTGGGCTGGCCAGGAGTAGCCAGGCCTGGTGGTGCTCACTGACAATAAACACCCCACGCTACATTTTCAGGATCCACATCTTTTGCAGGCATTCCCTAGACACAGACCATTAGCCTTTCCCACTTTCAGCCTATTCCAATTCAAACAAAAAAATTACCCTTGAACAAGTGGCAGGATATATTAGGACGCTTCACGCTTATATTTTATGCAAGCCCTTTCTACCAAACTCATGAAGCTCTCTGAGCCGCTGATCTGAGGGAGATCTGTGGGTTCTGCTTTACTAATGTGGCAGAAAAAGCCTGCAGCAAGTACAAAAAAGCAAGACGTGCTTTGGGATGAAAAGACACTGTTTAAAGCAAATTCTCCCATCAAACAAGAGTCTCTATTTCTTAATAGTCCCATATCTAGTACCTTCCACTGCATAAAATCCCTCACTCTTTTTTTTTTTTTCTTTCTTGGAGAAAGATAATCTAGTAGCATTTTCCTGCTGCTCATCTCAGCAGTCACAGAATCTTGGTGGTGGGAAAAGGCCTTTGGAGATAATCCTGTCCAATCCCCACTGCTCAAACAGGGTCAGCTACAGCAAGCTGCTCAAGGCTGTGCCTAGTTGAGGTTTTTGTTCTCCAGGGATGGAGACTCCACAGTCTGTCTGGGTGACTTAGACCATTGTCCCATCAGCCTTAAATTTAAAAAATGTTTTTCTTATGTCTAAACTGTTCCTGTCTTTCAGTGTGTGCTCATTGCATCTTATACTGTTGGTGGGCATCACTGAGAAGAATCTGGCTCTATCTTTTTTTACTCCACTCCATCAGGAATGTATAGACATTAATCAGTTAGCTGATTAATCAGACTGAACAGTCCCAGTGCTCTCAGCCTCTTCTCCACCAGGGTTTGATGTTTTAGTGTTCCGAACAAGTCTAGAAGAGAAAAAGAAGAAACTAAAGTTCTAGGAAAACTCTGTCTCTCATCTTTTGAAGAAACAGAGCTGAGAGCTGGCTGGAAAGTAAGGAAGGGTGCTTCTTCCTGCTCTCTGCTGCAGCAGCTATCACTCCCCACAGCAGAAGAACAACAGAGAGGAGTAGTGACTTTGAAGCACAGAACTGCTTGAAAAAGTTCTTCTGGCTGCTTTTTTCTTCTTTCTTCTCTTAGGCTTAGTTTGAAGGCACAGAAAGGCATAAAATTCATTTTCTGGGCATAGAGTAGGCGATATGGGATACGTCATAAAGTCACCCTAAGACACACTCTTCCCAGTTCGGTGTCATTTGTAAACTTCTTGAGTTTACACTGTCCCATCATTCTGGTCATTAAGGAAGATGTTAAATATTATTTGTCTCAGTGTCAATCCCAGTGACTGAACTCCAGCTGAACTTCATCCCACTGGTCACAACCCATCAGCTCAGGAAATCAGCCAGTTTTCAGTCCACCTCACTGTCCACTTATCTAGCTTGTACTTCATCAGCTTGTCAATGAGGATATCAGAAGAGACAGTTTCAACAGCCTTGTTAAAATCGAGATAAGCATCATCTGCTCCTCTAACCACATCTACTGAGCCAGTCATCTCATCACAGAAACTCACCCAGCTGGTCAAACATGATCTGCCTTTCATAAATCCATGCTAACTACTCCCAATCACCCTCTCATCCTTAATATGCTTTGAAATTGTTTCCAGGGGAATTTTCTCCTGAAATGCTTTTACTCATCTCTCTGCTTAAAGAGCTGGCACACTGTCTCACTGCCTTGGGTCTTCTGCAGGACTATTAACATTTCCAGCATCACCAAGTCTTTGCTAGAACTAATATCAGTTCTGTACTCCATCCTTCTCACATAGAAGAATGGAAAGACCAAACCTTTTCCAGTCACCCAAATTTCCATTAAGCTCAGAAGCAAAAAGTACCTGTAACGGTCCTCACTAGAGAATAACTACATTTTCAGTTATCATTTCTTGGTGGAGAAGGGGAAATCTGAATGCCTCCTACTTTGCAAAAAAACCTGAAACTCCTCACAACTTCTCACTCCTTGAAAAGGCAAGAAGGAAAGAGCAATAGGAAAAACGTAGATTGCCAAGTAGTTTAAGGGGACAAATCTTATCAGAAAATACTGAAGTCAAGTAACATAAATTTGGGAGGTAGAGCCAAGCAGTTCTATGCTCAAACTCAGCCCCATTTCCTCACACTCTTAGGTCCAGTTCAACAAGATTTATTTTCTGTACACAACAGAGTATATGTGCCCTAGGAAAGGCAACAAACTGCCACCTTCAATACCTAAATAAAGAACAGTAGTATTTGTGTATTTTGGATTTTTTGTCAACCTCCAGAAATCTTTGATCTCACACACACACATATATACACACACACACATATATGAAGTCATTCGGTGTCAGCCCTTAATAATCCACCTATTTATTAGCCTTAAAATGCTTTAGTGGACTGGGGAATCCTGGCTGATTTATAAGATGACCCAGGAGTTATGAAGAGGTCCTCTAATCTCTGCAGTATACAAGAGACCTCTGGAAGTCCTGTCCAGGCTGGTCCCAGCTATCAGGCTGAAGGCTGGACTCTCAGAAGGTTCAAAGAGGGAGCAGGTGAGCAAAGGTAGAAAAGGAAAAGCCACTTCAGTTTTTCTACAAGGCTTTTACTCTGTTTCAGATGATAAATGCGACATACAACTGGGAAATCTTTTTATAAAGGAATATAGACACTGCCTTTACAGCTGATCTGAAGGTCTGCCATCAGACTATGCTGATTTATTGAAACCAAGGCCCTCCACAAGAAAGATGCAAACCATGCATCAGGAACATGTCTCAGATTTCGGGTGAACTTTATTGTTAAGAGCAATATGAAAACGTTTCTCTTCTCTATCTTGCTTAAGTGTACCCATCTAACTCTCAAAGTGAATAATACTACAAAACAAGACAAAGATCCAGATGAGTGTCTAACGCATCTGTTGGATCTTACACAATCAATGCAAGTTTGTGAGCCAGTAAGACACCAGCTAATCTAAAGCATGTCATTACCTTCTTTCTCTGTGTGTCACAAAAACGGGCTCTAGGTTTTCCTCTGCACTGATCACTGCAGATCAGGTCAGTGTAAGAACCCAGCTTTCCTGATAAGCAGCCCTTGCATGAAGCTTCCTTCTCTGTAGCTGTGAACAATTTTTTCAAGCAACTGACACCTGACAGCTCTTAAAGAAATTTTCTATGTAATAGCTAAGCAGTAAGGAGGAGAAGTGTTTGAAATTTTTTTTCTTCCTTAAAGAAGAATTCCCAGTTTTAAAAAATTCAAACCTCAGATGTCCTTAGTGCCTTCAGTGGAACTACCTAAACCCTTTCTTCATTCTTGCTGTAATACATCGGCCTTCCTTTTGCTATCTGTGAGAAAGAGATGCACACTACACTGCTCAAACTAGCAAAAAGTGAAGATCGCTGCTGTTTTCTCCTCTCAAGACCTCTACTGGTTCCTTCACTCTGTATATTTAAACACTCCCCATTTATGCTACTCCATCATTTGTTTGTGTATGTGTGCCTTTCTCCCTGTACCACAGGATGGCAGCAAATGTTAGAATATAAAGAAAACAGCTAGGCCAGAGACAAAATAAGAGTATTACAGTAGATTTATGTATATTATTGTTACTTGAAAAAAAAAAAAGGACTAGCTCCTGAATCCAGGTTCCCAAATGCACGTCCAAAACCACATGTTCTCAGACACATAAAGACAGTAATGCGTGAATCTACACCACAGCAGGTCAGAGGCATTTACAAAAATATTGTTTAAGGGAAACAAATTATATGGCATGCCATTACAAAAATTAAGTCTGCAATTGACAGGATGTTTTGTTTGATTCAAAGTAAATAATAATCAGCAAAATTGAGATGGAGTACAAATTTGTGTGGAATGACAGTAAGTTGCAATTGAGTAGGATTATATTGCTTAAATGTGTTAATATTGAAAAGGCATCCATATAAACTAAGCCAGAGGAAACAAACTCAAAAATCATCTCAAGAGAAAAGTACTCTTCGTGCTTCGGGTACACTAAAAATGCATGCAAAGTGTTTTACATAGATGGGTTCATTTGATTGAGGGCACTTGCCACAGGCAAACTTTTTTAAAAATTAAGTAAAATATGTATATATCTTGCATGGAGGTCACAATTGATGTCTCAAAATTTTTATAAAGCCTTCTCAGTAATGAGGAGCTCAAAAAGAAAACAAGGAAAAGAGGACAATGTATATGGCAAAAGCACCAAATAATCTATTAGTGACATTTTCAACTTTTCATGTGAGATGTAGACTTCAAAAGCTGAGACTTGAAAGTCTGTATTTATCATTATTATAAAATTAAAGACTAAGAAACAGTAAGGAAAACTTCAAAAGCCAATAAAAAGATTTTTAGAATGCACCACAGGGTAAGGTCTTAATATCATTTTTGTAGAACCATCTTTAATGGAAAATTATGAATTAGTTTGAGAGGAACTTGTTCATACAGTTTCTAGTGATGAATGGCTTGATAAAGGGATTCTACCACTGTGCAAAGTTATTCTCTCGAAACCTTCAAGAAGTTTAAAAAGTTTTATAGTAAATTTAGATTAAAGATTTATTTTTAATTCGTATCACATCTGCTTCTGCTTATAAATTTTTCTGCTTTCTTCCCACCTTACCATTTTGCTTCTCTGTCTGATGGCAAACTAATCAAGAGACAGGCTATGATACATAAATCATCAATATTCTGAAGTTATAGGCTATGTCAATTGTTTGCAATGCACCTCTTCCCAAAAAGATCAATGAACCTCATTTGAGGAAGCCATAAACTGGCATGGCTCACTCTGATTTCAGGACTCCAGCTAATCAAACTTGTGATCTTTGCACTGTGACAGCTGGGACTGACACTCCCTCCTGGCTGTCTCCTTGGAAAATTGTGTGATCACTGGACATAAAATTGGAGGGAGGGTGGGGTATGTGTGTGGCAAAATTGTTCCTAGGAATGTGAAAAGAAGAACTGGGAAAAAGGCTTATGCCTTTGTCTCAGACACAGAGCAATTTGCTTGGCTGACACTTGGACTGGCCAAAGGAAATTAATATTCATACGTTTTAAACTTTTTAAAGAAATTTACAAAAATAATTATATCGGATGCATGGGGGAAGGGTGAATTCTGGATGTTACCTGCATCTGTACTTCTCTACTATATCTGCTTGTGTTATAGCAATGGCCTTTTCCCTCAAAAACTGTGGGATAACCATCATACTTGACTGTTCTTTTTTAATCTGCTCCCAACTCCTGGCTATATAATGAGGCAATTATGAGTGCACAGCTCCTAGCCCAGTCTGTACAGCTTTGCCTCCCTTCAGGCCACTCTCATTCCACAAATATGAATTAAGTTCTGAAAAAATAAACATTTCCTATAGTCTTCTGCAACCTTCTTGCTGTAAAAATAGATTGCAACCATGCTTATGTCACATTGTTGCTCAGCAACCTTTTTTCCCCCCTTAATCTCCCTGTTCTCTAATACCTTATTGGTCTTCACCACGATCAGTCTGCAAACTACGACTCACTAGTCAGAAACAGCACTGCCTGATAAGCTTTCAGGACACTCTGCCCTTCAATGATTACACAGGCTTAGGGAGATGTACCTTATAGAGTAACCAGAGACAGGATGTTGACCTAGGGGAAAAAACAGCTAATGGAAAACATGAGGGACAGGGAGAGAAGTCAAACTGTGGAGAAAAACAAAAAAAAAAAAATCCTCTCTCTCTTGAGGAAGCTTACAAAAATAAAATAAAATTTAAATCTCTAATCCTTTTCCCTTCTGTCAAGGTCAGCAAAGAGGAATCAATGACCTTATCATAGTCTCCCATGTTCCCCAATAAGCTCTGGAGAAGGATCTTTCTTTGAAAGAATAAGGATTGTCAGGCAGAACAGGAAGGACTCACAGCTGAGCATTAGAAAAGCTTATTGGTTGAGAGGAAATGACTGGAAAATGAAGCTTGCAAGCACAGATTTCACACACACAGTCATTTGTGTGAATAGACTCAGCAGATGAACATCCAACAGAGCAGTGACACCAACGGGTAAAGCTTAGATCCATACAGCTATTTGGAGAGAAACTTAGGTGCTTAAAGTTAGGCATGTGTGAGCATTTTAGAAGTCATAAGGTATTCAGTCTGGCTTTCAGCTGCTGCCCTAGAAGATGCTGGGTCTCCCATAAACACCACATCTTAGCTGCCACCTCTTTGCCAATGCCTGGCGTACCACGGGAAATCTAAAACCACATAATATGCATGCCTGTGCTTTTGTCCCTGAATCACTCCTCAAATATCTGACTTCTATTCAAATATTTTAAACTTTATTGGGTGTGATGAATGATGGAGAAAAAATATCCCTCCTAGAGTCTGTGTTTAACAGATGCAGATATCTGCATTTATATCCCTGTCAAAGGGTAATACACCTTGCATCTGTACTGTTCCTATTTTTGTTGCATCATGACCCCACCTTCCTAGGCAGTTCTGATCAGTGCCTGACAGAGAAAGCTTGGCTGGCACCAGTAGACCAGGACATCTCCACCTAATGCCTATTTTAAATCATCTCTGAGAATTAGGCTATGGAAATACAACCAGATTCTGGGGCAAGGTTTTCTATCTTCATTGCAAATGTTTAATCCATCTCAGTGGGCCTTGTGACTAATCTGTCATTTCATCTCTACAACCTCACATCTCAGCTGACTTGAGCTCACAGCCAAGAGATTACCTGACCATGGTTAGGTTAGTCAGCACCTTCCAAATCAGCAACTGATGGGAGAGTTGCCAATATCAACCTTATGAGCAGAGTTAACACTGAGGTAAGTACTGAAATACCTTTACCTTTCCAGATAAAGGATTCCTCAAGCTTCAAGAGAGGAGTCACCTGTTTAAGGTTTAGTTGTGGTTAGTTTTAACACAAACAGTGAAACACTGCAGCAGTCCACATAAGTCCTTCTCAATGTAGAGGAATCACCACCTACTTTCATTCATGCATTACTGATTCCTAGTTGAACCATAATGAAGTGGCACTACATGTAAACTGTAGTAGTTACATTGAGCACAGAAAATTTCAGCAAGCAGATGATCATGAGCTATTCTGGATTGCTTTCTTCCAGACTGCATCAGAAGTTTAATTTCAGTATTTTACAGTGAAATAAAAGCATATCACAGTAAAATGATAGATTTTTTTTCAACAGCATTAGCAAAGAGTAATAATATTAACAATGATGAACATTTTTCTCATACAATTAAGGAGCTAAAGATGACAGATACAATCAACTACTCTAACCTCTTCAGTTATTCAATGCACTAAGAGAAAAGCAAATTTTGATTTGCTTTCAGTGAGCAGTAAGGACATTATAGAAAATCTAAATATGGAATTGACCTTGGACAGAAGGATCACAAGAGGTCTCTGTTTAAAATTAACTGGAAATATAAACTCCACAACAGGTTTCTACAAATAAAACAGATAGCTCAGTTAAACTCTATTAGTAAAACC
Source organism: Vireo altiloquus (assembly GCA_013396875.1). Lineage (NCBI taxonomy): Eukaryota > Metazoa > Chordata > Aves > Passeriformes > Vireonidae > Vireo > Vireo altiloquus. The sequence goes on along the minus strand of VZRF01005148.1, from coordinate 45,610 downwards.
AGATGGATTGAGGATGGGTTTTTTGTTTTTCTCCCCAGTTTGACTTGAATGTGACATCCAGAACTTCTCCAAGTCAGAGGTACTCAGTGCATAAATTCCAAAATTGTATTTTCAGTAATTACGAGGACTTGTGTTAAGGGGCATCAGATCTAGTGGATGAATAACTACCTGGAGGTGGATACTAAGAGTAAGTGGAAAACCTACCAAGTAATGGAAAATAGGGTGAAATGGTAAAGAATACTAGAGATCAAGAAGGCAAAGGATAAATGAAAATAATAAAAATATCAAACCAAAATATACTTTGCTATATAAACAAGAGAAGGAAGACAGAATAAGAAGGGAGTTGGCACAGTGCAAAAACTAACACAAATATGGTCTCAAGCAAATGCTTTGTCTGCATTACCAGTAACATATGGAAACAAACTTTGCAAGCAAGTTAAAAGCTTAATGTACCCACAGAGGCGGGGCACAGGTAACCAGGCCAGGTTAAAAAAAATGGAAAAAACTATTGAAGAAATGCTGAAGGCAGCATGCAGCAAGTGTGTCTCCATTCATACTGTAAAATGAAGGTTTCAATTCCCAGTTATTTGGATGATTACAAAACAAAGCTACAGTTTACAGTCAGAGACTTTCAGATGATTCAAACTATGTAAAAGAATCAGGAAAAAAAAAATAATTCCAGAAGCTGACTGATTATTTAAGCCAACTGAAGTGCCGTACACTTCATTAAAATTACCTTCACAGGATCTGGAACTATTTTAGGAGGCAGTGGAGTTTTAAGTGTCTAAAGCATCTTGCTTTTTTTCTTCTAAAGGTTTATTTCCATGGCGTATCTTGAGTTAAATATATGCCTTTCCCCTGACTGTTTCAGATTAAATAATAAAGTGCATTTATTAAGGAGGAAAAAAACCCCTTGGGGTGGGCGGGGGGTGATATCTGAAGAGGCCTTTTTCCAACTGTCAACATTTTGAAGCTGAGTAATAACGCAGCCTTGGGGTTGCCATGGGAACGTGTTTCATTTCCTAGGTGACAGCAATTGTATGTCGTCACTAGTGAACTGCACTGACTCTGGAAATATGTCAAGTTTCCTTCAGACTTTGGCATCCTGAGATTTCCTGCGCCTGCCGCAGGCCGGCACCTCTAACCTGACACCTGGCAGGGCTCCCACAGCACCCAACCACTCGTCCTCTCCTGGGAAGAACAGCCTGGTGCAGCCAGGGCAGGAGAAGGTCCAAGATATTCTGATTTGAAGACCCTAGCAAATAGCCAACCCACCTATCCCCTTTGTATTCCCTCCCATTGCCTTATAAACCTTCTACAGGCACCGTTTTATTCTCACTTGAGCGCAGCTCCAATCTCCAACACTCTGGCCCTGGATAAGCCCCACCAGCAAAGCTACCAGTATTAAAAATCACCCAAATCCTTGCATCATGTTAGTAACAGACACATTACTTAAATCAACTATTTTGGAATCACCTGTAGTAATAACCTACCTTTAAAAATTCCCTTGGAGCTCAAAGACCTTCTAGACTAAGATGGTTTTTCTAACCTGGAACTTCAGGTTATATGACCGAAGACCCTTCTTTGCAGCACATATGTTCCCCAACACAACTTCAAAGCCACCAGCTGCACAATATGACCAGCAGGATTCACTTGTCTGTGAGCACTAGGGAGGGCAAATATAGTAGAATAACTTCTTCCTCATAACAGCTCCTCAGTGCTCATGCACTAGTCCAAAATAAGCAACTCTGATTCTGTAATAATTATTCTGCTCTGGAAGTAGGGTGATTATTTTATTCTGGGATAATTACTCCATTTCCAAAGTGAAATAATAGTTATAGAATAAAATCATTTTTATTTTGGAATATTTCATCCACATGTGGGAGTTATTCTAGAACAGCTAAATTATACCCTCATAGTTAGAAGGGAACAGTCCTGCCAATCAATTTTCCTCATACAGGCGAATCCTTAAACCATCATTCTTTTGAAAGGAACAGTGCTGAAATTGTCACTGCACAACTGGAGACCCCTACTGTTAATTTCAAGAAGAACCTGCATTCACCTACAGTAACTCTGGCTAATAGTTCCCCTAAATCATTTAGAGAGGAGTCAATAAAGTAAATTACAAGTAAATCAGGTGATTTTCAGAGCATGAGTTGAAAATAGTGTCCATGTCACTGAATGCCTTCTCTCCACTCACATGGTCAGAAATTGCTGCCAGGGAAGGCCCTGGTCTACACTCTGCCTGCTGAGGTAAATGTGGATAGAGGGATGTGTCAGCAGCTGTAGCAGCACTTGATTTCTGAAGGAACAGTGGGCACACCCCAGACTGTGCAGCTATTGTGCTATTTATTCTAGGTAGCTAACTTAGATAGAAATTTAAATTTAAAACTTTACTTGACAATACATTTTCTTGAAAATACAAAATCTGTTTTGACTTTGACCGCTGCTTTCTACCATATACAGGTCTCAATAAATTAAGAAAGGAGTTTGGTGCTAGCACCATTTTTACACTGCACATTTTTATAATTGGGCATTAAGCTAGGCAAAGAAGTCAGGAGGCTCAAAAGTTTAGGTTCCCACAGCAACAGTAATTCAGTAACATTCAAGATATAAAGTGAGCATAAATTAACAGTTATTGGAAATGCTGCATATGTGCAGTGTGGCCATGTTAACATTGCTATGGGAACCTTAACTTTTGAATAGATAAGCGTACTACCAAAATAAAAATCATACAAAAGAAATCATTACAGATTTTGCTGGAAAATACTGCAGCCAATTCCTCATCTGAAATCTGTTGATGCAGAGCATAAAGACCCTAACCACTCAAAAATCCAAATAGGTGAGAAAATAATCTCTAAGAACGAGCAATAACTATCGCTGACACCAATGCTACAACTTTGCTTTAAATTTGAATTTACAGTCCAGCACTATGCAAAATCACTCCAAAATTACAACAGATGAAAAAATAGAAGTTCACGTTCAGCTATCACCCTTCCCCCTTTTCCTCACAGATTTGTCATACATTAAATATTTTGGAAGAACAGAGTGGAAATTTGCTACTGGCTTTAGTCTTTTCCAGCACATTTCAATTTAGGAAAAAATAAAATTCTGGTATACACTTATTTAGTAGCTGCAAGTCTGGATTCACTCTCTCACATTATTCTAACTAAACTCAAAGTGTTCATTTCAAAACAGCTTGACTTGAGCAGGTCTTTGATGATGGAAGTTTTCATATTTTTAAAGGAACCTATTGACAGTAGGCTGCTACTGTAGCCTTGCTCTCTAGGAGATTGGATGTTGCTTCAGGGTAAAAAACCAGTTCTGCTGCTCCATCCAATTCTCTATGATGCATGATCTAGGGCAAGCTAGGCTTACTTCCCTGAGGTTCAGTTCCTTGAGCTGTGAAGCAGGGATATGGACACTCACATTCCTTTTGATGCACAGGTCCAGTGCTTTAACTAAGTGGCTTTTCTCGCCCATTTAAAACAACAACAAAATCTTCAAGGCAGTCTTTTTACAGTATTTGAACAGAATTCCAGCAGCATCTAAAATAATGGCTCTGCCAACTTTTCATCTCTGGAAAGAAAAACTAAAAGCTCCTTTCTGCCACTCCAGCTTTTCATTTCTTCGTGGCATATATGGTTGGTCCCATCCAAAATCCTGTTGAACAAGCTTCTTCCCCAGAGTGACTGCAAGATCACCAAATATTTGTACCAACAAACAGGGCAAGTTCCAGAGTCCTGGAACTGCAGATAAAGATAAATAAAATGTTTAAAGATAAATAGTGTTCTCCAATCCAAGTCAATGTAAAAGGCTTTCTTGCTGATATCCTGGCAAGCATGCCTGGAATTGTACTAACATCAGCAGGATTTCCTTGCTCATAGGAAAAGCAGGATATTGGCTTTGAAACAAGCCACACAGTTCAAAGAGACCCTTATCTAAATTATTTGAAGTGACTCTGATTTCTTGGCATTTATAGCATAGACTTAATGAAGATTACATGGGCCTATCACTTGAACATGTTTTCTGTGTATCATTAAGATTTTACTCAGACCACGAACTTGGACTTCCCTAGAGTGATTTTGAAAAAAACAAAACTAACACTGGTTAGAATAATGCTTTTACAAAAACAGAGATGCACATTTAAAATAGGTAGTGACATCCCTCACTAGTAAATGGGAAACAGACAGAAAATTTTGCCCAATGTACTCATGACTGAATTTCTCACAGCAAACAGACACTGTATTATTTGGTCAAAATTAAAGAGTTTCTACTCCTTTATATTCACTGATTCCTTATGTTCTTCCTCCTCCAGGCAAGGTACTGTATTTTCTAGACTGGAAGAAACAAGACTTCTGTGAATAAAGCCTAAGAGACACAAAGTTTAGGTGGAAGAATTATGTTTTCAAACTGTATTTAAGATGTTGCATGAGGACAGAAAGTATGGTTTACTTGAAGACCCTATCATTTCAAGATTTTTGCACCTATCCTTCAATGAAATGCCAAGTGCCTTAATAACCAGCTGCCTTCTGTGTTTTGTCACCTCTCATAAAGGTAACCTGCACATATTTCAACCTCCATACCACTATGTCCAGTACCCTGACACCACTCCTTTGCTGTAGCCAGGACCCGCACCTACTCTGCTTGTTTTAGATCAAGCCCAGCCTCACAGCATATAGAACACCTTTGTCTGAATCAGCTCCGTTGGTGTCTAAAACTCTGATTCCTTCCTGAGACAGCTCCATTCCTAACTGTTCCTGCTATGTGGCTTCTCCAATGTACTCTGAAGCTCTACTGAATCCCAATTATTTTCCTTCAAAAATTATAGCAGCCGTGATTAGTCCTATGTTTGTTCAATAAGTCCATGAAGTAAGAGAAAAGTTATCATATTTTCTAGTGAAACTGGTAAGTTATCTTTAAATTGTTTAACATATCTTCTGTTCATCAATAGATATTAAGTGAACTTTGTCAGGCATGTAGGTGGTAAATTTTTAAAAAAGTCTTCCCACACCTCATGAACTTAACTCTGATGTACTGAGAACATTCTTAGTCTTACTGTCTCCCATTTATGACCAGTAGGAGTTATTTAGCTTGGTTTTCTAGGGCAGCCAAGGGAGTCACCAAAAAAAGATAATCCTTCCATGTACTTTGTGTTCATATGACAATAGCCATCAGCTTGTCACTGTTTTATCATCACAATTCTATCTACAGGAACCATATCTGCTGTTCAGCATATTTTTAGCCATTACCTGCCCTCCTGATCCCCCTACTTCACTCTTAGAGGCATCTTCCAATTTCAGGATGTATAGAGCACTTGTCTCTGCAGTCTGACATACCATGAAAAGTGTAGTGTACTGAAACCACTAGTCTACAAGTTCCCTATTCACTTCAGCATCCCATGCTGGTATGACTTAAAAAAAAAATAATAATAATAAATCAAGATAATCTCTTCCAGATTCCAGCATCAACCTCAGTCATATCCACGTTTTGAGTTTTGGTAAAAATTATTCCCTGTTAGCTGTTGCTACCTCTCAAAACCACCACAGAGCATTCAAATATTTAAATTAGACAGATAACACCACTTTTCCTCTTACACTTAATTTCCTCTTTCTTTTTGACCCTATCCCTTGCCAAATGTAAGCTAAAAATAGCTCATGAGTGATTCAAGCTATTCTCCCTCTCAATGGCATTACATGGTAAGGGCTAGAGCACTGATAGTGAGGGAGTCAGGTTATACAAGCAAACACAGTGCCTCCTGGCTAGATGCAGATGAGTTTCATTTATAACTGATGCCTTGTCAAAAGATCCATATCCTGTATGCAAATCATTATGCTAATTTGTTTTATTGAATATCCAAATTCATCACACTCTCAAATGTTAGCAAAAAAAGTTGTTTCTGAAATGTCAGGGAGATTAAGCTCTGCCTAGATGTTTCTGTTTAGATAGTATTAAATGCACAGTGATACATATCTTAATGTACACCAGTTCTAATGAACTGTGTGTATAAGGAAACTGGAAACATCTGCATGTCACTTTACAGCTGACTCAGTGCAGGTTTGCTTCTCTTCAGGTCCCATTTCCTACTGCTTCTTAGTGATCCAGCCATAAGAGCACACGGTTGTTCTAAAACCCTTCAGAGAAAATAGCAAGTATTGTAAAAAGTCCAGGTAATGTTTCCATTCTGTGTATAATTTTACTGCGTGTCTCTTTTATGAGCGTGATGTTGAATTCCTTTTTCTTTACTACTGTGTTCGGTGCTCATAACTGAAGAGGAGTAATTAAATAAAGAGGACATGCACAAAATCACACGACTCAAAAGACACCTCACTGCTGATCGAAGACTAGTCCTAAAATCTGCTACAAACCAAGTCGTGGTAGTTTGTCAGCAGCATATCATTATATTTATTAAAATCAAATTCTGCTTTAAAATGAACTATGATGACTACCATATCTCAGACAGTTATGCCTGTAGACCTGTATCTGTTTCATATCTACCTGATGAGGAAAACACCAGAAAAAAACCTCCAAACATGCTGTTGCTCTTTACATACTAAGTCTTACACCATTTCTACTGCTGCTGAAGCCCTCAAGATAGTGCATTTTTCTTTGTGTGACAGCCCAACCCTCCTCTGTGTTTACAACACCTCTCAAATTTCTGCCGTCATTCATCATTTGGTCATTACTCCCAGCTTTTGCACCAGAGGTCAACATCAAAACATTACTTGCTGGAGGCCCAAGACCTCGTGGAATTCCACTGAGGTCCTCACTCAGCAAACCTGGGGCTTCCCTGTTTGTGTCTGCCTGCCACCCTCCCAACTTTAGATCCTTTCCTGTTATATATTACCTGTTTTCTCATCATTCCTTCTGTTCAACCAAACATTCTCTACGTGGCACTGTACTAAAAGTTCAACTTTACTGTCTTTGAAGACAGAAGCATTATTTTCTTCTCCATTTAGTGTGTACAGATGTCCATCTAGCTACATAAGAGAACAGCTATCAATTGGGTGAGCACATGAGGGAAAAGCATCCCCAGACAAGATACCCTGCCAAGTGCCACTCACTAGTGGCAGCTGTCCCTCTCCTTTTACTCTTACCAAACCCATTCTTCCTGCCCTATATGAAAAGCTGCATGTTGCAGCAGCCCTCGCTAAATAGGAGGTGCAGTGTGTGATCATTTTGCACCTCTCCTTCCCCAAAAACCCAGAACCCAAACCCTCAAACTATCAGAGAGTTGTCCCTGCCGAGTATGAAAGGACACTGCCTCCAGGCAAGGTCCTGTGAACAGGAGAAAGTCAGATACCAACAAAGCAAAACAACATCTAACCTAAAAAGAGCTGATCCTGCCCAAGCTGTCAGTGAACAGGGGCTTTGGGCACAAGGCAGGATCAAGTAACTCCCCCAACTGCAATGTGAAAGCAGTGAGACAGTTGGTTTTAATTATTTACCCATTTTAATCCTGTTCATTTTAACATTTAATCCAAAAAAAAAAAAAAATTAAGGATTAGAATATATGACATTGACCTAGCCATGAACTACAACACAAGTACATTGCCCATTACAGTTATATTTTCACTCCAATGTAATTTTCTGAATCCTTGTATTTTATTAAATGTTTGGGAGATTTTACCAAGAGAAAAGAGAATTTTCCACATCCATCCCACATACATGATTGCTCTTAATAAGGATAAGCAGTGTTATCTTGTGCAACTTTTCACAAAATAGACAAAGACCTCAGAACATCAGGGTTTTTTACGAATTAAAAATTAGAAACTACTGGTTAAACACACAAAATACAAAGACAAACCTACCCACCTTACAGGTATTTCCATACATCTGTTAAATACTTGGAGTGTGAAGGCATCCCTCTTCCGATTGTGCTGAAGTAACAACCACAGACTCCAAGCAAGCTGGCAGCACTGCTCAAAAAATTCTCTAAATCTGTCCAGTAGAGGGCAATGACATACACACGCACACACACAAAGTGAAAAGTTGAATTTGAAATGCACGTTTGTAAAAACTAAAACTGAATTTAAGAAATCCCTATAGTTCTAAAGTATTAATACCTGTTTTCTTTATAATATTTATATTAAAGGGTACACAGATCAGTGTCCCCCATTTTAATCCCTCAAAGGACTTCCGAATTTAAAATTATACATTAAAAATCTTTCTGATGCTTTTGCAAAATTGACCACTATCTCTACAGAAACAGGCCAGCCTTACATAAAAGAACATCTTTATTTTACATTTGGCTGCAGGATAAATGCCGGAAGTGTTTTTGTCCCTTTGGCAACACATATTTTAGTTGCTAGACTTTTTGTTTAAAATTAGTCCAGAAGGATACTCTTTAATAATTTTCTTCCTGTCACACACCCATCTACTGCAAGGAATGCTCATAGCCATTAAAAAAGATACTGTGTTTGCACGGACATCTGCTGCTGCAGTCCAGCTGTGTCTTTTACAGTTCTCCGGGAATTCTTCTTTTTTAACTACACTTAGAAATAATCCAAAACTTCATTGGGGTCTGCAGCACATTTGGACTTGCAGGTACAAGGAGGCTGGGGCTGAAGCACTGACCTACCCCTGCCAGCTCCTGCCAGACCCAGTGGCAATGTAAGACTGCAAGCAGTGCCCAGCACTCCTGTCTCTCCAAGGACAGGGGGAGCCCTCCTGGAGAAGGCAGACGCGGTAGAAAACCCCATGGACACAATCCACCACAAGTGCTTGCTTATGTCTGGTTGGGACTTGTTTTAAATGCTGTCGCTTCAGGTTCTCTAGGCTCCCGAAATTTTCCACTACAGTTTTGTATGATCTCAGGTTACACTCTCAGATCTTCTCCCCCTGTGCTGCAGAAACAGAAGGAACACAGCTGTTAAACACACCCCCAATAGCAGCCATGAAAATGAGATGCAACTCTAAAGTAATGGTACNTTTTTTTTTTTTTTTTAGTATGGCAAAGAATGGTTCATGTCAACACATGTCATCATCTGAACAGTTTTTTCCAGGGTATCCAACTCACTTGGCTGAATATGGTAGTTCCTAAGGCAGCTGGTCAGGATTCAGAATTTGCCACAAAAACCCTGCAATACACTCCACTCCTAGAGGGAAGAACAAGCCTCCCAAAGCCCAAGTGCACTGGCTGTCGTCAGAGTCAGCAGACAGCGGGCAAGAACTCCTCCAGTTCCTTTTATCAAGATGTTCATCTCATGATCTACTGGTTTCCTAGCAGCTGGCACAGCTGGAAGTGTGAGAGAGTCCCCCAGCCTGAATCAGCATGCATGGAGCAGCTGCCCAGTTCATAGAGTGTGAAAGCCCTGGAGTCTGCAGTGCAGACAGCAAGCCAGCAAGATACTTGGATTATGGTGAAAGCTCATCAAAGCAGAAACTTTTAGGACAGCCTTACACTTTATATGGTTTGGATTTGCCTGTGCAAAAGAGACATTTTTAGAAGAGCCACAACTCGCTTTGATTTACACCTCAAGGACTGACTCTTGCACACTGTATGGTAACCCTTCACGGCTCTGGTTACATTTACCTCACATGTTTTATGCTTTCTTCATCATAAAGACACCTCAAATGTGAGGGGTTTTTTTAAATCAAAACAGCTGCTTGAAGAACTTGATCAAAGTTTTAGAGTAGTGCAGTTGTGACACATGTATGTCAAATGGTTTGTAGCCTTGAGTATGGCCTGTGTACAATGCACCAGTAGCATTTATCAAGATTGATGGACAGAAGAATTTTGCCATGATTAAAGATAATTTAGGTGAAAAGTTAACTTAATTTTTATAATTCTTTGCAAGAAGATTTCATTTAAACAAATTGAAACTCACAGAAGAATTTATTTTATATGTTTTCAGAAAAAAAAAAGATAACATACTGATACTGATTTTTCATGTTAGATATTGACCAAATCTGTCTATTTCAAGAGAAAAATGGATTTGGGTTTCTTTTTACGGGGGATTGGGTTTTCTTACTATTGTACTTTCTAAATATATTTATGGTATTGCAACAAGACATATTAAAATCTTGTCATGAAACTGTTCTTAATGTGATTTAGCTATCAGAATGCTAGTTAAGTATAATCAATAATCTACCTCCTTGAAGAAGGGAAACTGCTAATTTTGATAGAATTTATGTGACCTTCACTATTGTAGGCTTACCTCACCAGGAAAGCAAAGTAACTAGATATGTCTAGAAAGGATATATCTACAAATAGCATATTATAATCATCCAACTTCAATCAATTTGTAGCTGTCAACATACAGAGGGTTTCTGTATGCTTGGGCTTCTTCAAGCTTGACTCAAGGCAATCTCCTCAAATGAGACAAAGCAAACATTTTAGCATTTCACACCTGTAGCCCAGAAGCACCTTTTGCTTATGGGTTTGAATTTTTTTTTTTTTTTCAGATGCTCTGAAGCTCCTACCTCAAAGGCCTTTTGGCAAACTATTAGGACAAAAATTACCTCAGCAAGTAAAATATGTCCTCTGTGATACACAGGCCCTTGTCAGAAGGCAGCAATTAACATGAGCCACAACACCTAGGCTACATGCACCAGGTATGGAATTAAGGTGTTGTGAAGGTGTTTTGAACAGTCAGCACGCAGGAACAAAATGTACGAGGAATTTCAAACAGGTTACCCAGAGAAGATGACACAGGACAAAGCTCTACAGTGCCTGTAAGGAAGCCTGACAAGTACATAAAAAGAGTCTGCAGCCAGCACACAGGAGGTTCCACAGCATGAAGGCAGAGAGTCACTTAAAGTCTTGTAGTGCAGTTCCAGTTCTTTCTTTACAGGGATGGAAAAAAGTCAAAGCAACTAGCAAGGAAAGCTATTTTGTGTTAACTGGATAGGAATTTTTTGAATATGGTAAAATCATTCTACTACGCTGCCATAAGAGAGCAGTTCCCATGAGATATCTGTCCTTGAGTCCAGCAGCAATCGTTTTTCCTAGCCCAAAACCCCAGTGAGCCATCTGCTCCTCAAATAAAGGTACTTCCTGCTATAACTAATATACATTTTCCATACATTCCAGTGAATCCATTTCTTTTCCCAATGGTCCGTAACACACTAACATAATTGCCCTCAAAATGTTCAAATCAGCTAAACCTCACCTACAGTGTAATTTCCCACCTCTAGGGAAAGGTGAGAGCCTGGGTGAGTCCTGATCCCTGCCTCACCTCACCCCCTCCGCCTCAATACCCCAAGGAAATGAACTAAGGAATGCAGGCATGTCAGGAGACATAGCAGGGGATACATCATCGCTTTCAGCAGTCAGAAGGCTCAAAACATACATGACCCATGGCCTAAAGATGTGAGCATGCTGACAACAGAGCTTTGCAGGCCATAAACAATACAGACACCACTAAGGCAGGCAGACTTTAGGCATGCAAGTGAGCAGGTACACAGATACAATTTTGCTGAGTCATGTCATATGAACCTCACAGGTTTGGGGAAGGCAAGACATACTCCAACTTCTAGCCAGCTCGGAAAGAGTCAATCAGGTCCAGTACAGACCAGCTGAGGCTGAAGAGAACCTAAGAAACTGTCTCCCACTTGTGCATTTTGTTGCCCGAGTTGTTGAGTGTGCTTTTAAAACTGCAATGGCTTAGCGAGGTCTGCCAAAAGCCCCAGACAGTGGTTGCTGCAGAACATTTTCTGTGGCTGAGTTTAGATCTTTCAGACAGGTTCACAGATCCACTGTGCAAGGTAAAGAGCCAGGTTGCTTAAAAGAGTAAAAACAGTCTGTTTTTACTCCTCCCTGCAACTCGTTCTAACCCAACTTCAAATTTGAAATGACGAGTAGTTTTGCAATGAAGATCCATAGACAGAGAGGTCCCCTTCGGAACAAGACTGAACACAGAAATACCTTCATCTGGACCTTCTTTTTAAAGCATGATACTTGTCTAATTCCACATTCAAGTATTTTAGGTTAGTTCTGAAAACACCCTCGTAGCCTTAGCCATTAATGTCTTAAGAACCAATTCAACTGCTATTTTCTTTTTATATCTGTAAAGCTGAATCAACAAGATTGCAGAGATCTGTCTGAGATCAGAGTAACTGCAGAGCTGAATTTAGCCCAGTGGTATTTTTGTTTAAAGGAAAAGCACAGAATGCAGAAATGCTGTACTCACGAGTGTTTTGGGACCACATGAAGGACAAACTCATTAGGCTGAAAAGCAGTACTTCTATCTATATCTAGTAATTGTATGAACAGCATCTTAACCAGTTCATCTGGAGATTCTTTCAATAACTACTGCTTTCTAAAGAGGTGTTTTTTAAAGACCTTACCACTATATAGAAAAAAAGGAACATTGCAATTAAAATATATGGAAATACATGAACTGCGACTAATGAAAAGTATGCCTAAATGTCGTATTTTCACCAACTCACAGAATTGTTTTTCATTTCTTGCATTGTTTTTTAAGAAAGAAAATACAATCTCTGTACCTGCCTCCTCTCTCCAAAGAGTACAAAAAATAATTTTAAAAGACAAGATGAAGGTGCTAAATGCAATTCATAGAAATCATAGAACTGTTCAGCTTGGACAGATCTCTGGAGTTTTCTAGTCCAACCTTTTGCTCACAGCAGGGTCAATCTAAGATCAGGGTTTTATCAGCTGGGTCTTGAAAACCTTCAATGCTGGAAGTTGAACAACCTGTCTGAGCAACCTGCTTCAGCGCTTGACTGGCTTCAGAGTGAAAAAGCTTTTCATTATAACCAACTCAAACCCCTTGTTGCAGCTTAGGTCCACTGTCTTTTGTCCTTCTGCCATGCACTGCTCTGAACAGCCTGGCTCCATCTTCTCAATAACCTCCTCTAGAAACTGGTGGACTACTAGTTGCTCCAGTTGCAGTCACCTCTTGTGTAAGTTGAACAAGCCCAATTCCTTCAGCCTCTCTTCATCTGCCATGTGCCCTGGCCCCAGCCATCTAAACTCCCTACAATTTAGCAATGTCTTTCTTGTATTTAGAGATCCAAAACTGGACACAGCACTCCAGGTGCAGCCTAACAATGGCTGAGCAGAGGGATATAACCACATCCCTCTACCTACATGCCATACTTCTGTCACTATAGCCCAGGATGCTGTTAGCTGCTCTCTCCACTGCCAGGGCATGCTGCTGACTCATACGCAGTTTGTCTTCTACCAGGCCTATCAAGTCCTTTTCTGCCAAGCTGCTCCCTGGCCTGAACTGTTCCAAGGTAGGGCTTCACCCCAGATGTGGGACTTGGCATTTGTCCTTGCCAGATTTCACAAGGCACCTGCTGGCCCATCCGTCCCGCCTGTCTAGGTCCTTCAATGATGGCTCTGCCTTTAAGCATTTTGACTGGTTCCTGCAGTTTGGTATTGACGCCTTAAGTTTTAACTTTTATATTTTTCAAATCCAGTAACGTTAGTGTAACTCTGAAGTTTCCTGTAGCTTGGGAGGTACTGGTCTCTCATGCTAAGGTAGACATAACAAAGCCTCTCCAGCTTGCTCTCCAAGGACACCCAGACCATCTCAGGCTGAGAAATTGTAAACCATCATCTTGGGGAGGGGAAGAAAGCTTGGGGAAATTCCATCATTGGCTGAGTTCTGGTTGGTGAATTTATGCTGATATCAAAGTGTGAAGAACTCGTGACCTGTCATCCATTTTGGGATCCACTGATGCAAGACCCTCTGGAGCCCAGAGTGTACCTCTGAAGGCCTTTCAAATACATACCTCCTTTATTCCTGTCTAGTCTCTGTTTCTAGGTAGCCATTTAAGGCATCAGTATCATCTGCAAATGAAGAGCAAGCCCTCCATTATCCCCTCCAGGTCACTGCTAAAGATATTCATTGACAGATGTCAGGATAGACCCCTGTGGTACTCAGTTCAAGCAGACTCATTACTGAGAACATATCCATCTGGTACATCCAAACTCTGAGCATTTAATAAGCAGGCAGGATTTCAAGGCATAAGATTACAAGTACAGCAGCATATCCAAATTTAATATTTAATCTAGTCATAGAAATCAGCTTTTAGACTGTTATTTACATGACCTAACTTTAGCATTAAGCCTAATCATCACTGGTTTCCTTTTTAGTCAGCAGAGAGAAAAAAAAAATCAGTAGAAGCTGGGGACTGACGGGTTGGACAGGTTAGCAGCTCTGCAAGAACAGATGTCAATACAACAGGGTGTTGACCAACCTGAGAGAGTACAGTAGTGGAGCACCACATGACTCAGACTGTTACTTAAATAGCTGAAGGTGCTAGAATGTATGCAAGGAGAAGGTGGAGGAACTGGGTTAGGTTACTCAAAAAGGAGGAGGCCAAGAGCCAACTGCTGACTTTAACAAGCTAAAGCCAAGTTGTAGAGAAAGTGGCATGAAGTGACATCTTTTGAGAAGACTCCCATGCTGCCTTCTCTACAGTGCACAACAATAGAAAATTTGTGACAAACTGTGATGCTGGAAATTCTAATCAGACATAAGGAAAAAATTATTCAAAGTGGTTCAGCACTGACAAAGGTGTTGAGAGAGGCTGCAAACTCTTCATCCTTGGACACTTTCAAAACTCAAGTGGATAGGCCTTGAGCAATCTGATCTAACTTGGAAGTTAGCCAAGGTTTACGCAAGGGGTTGGATCAGTGACTTTAAGAGGGCCCTGCTAGTCTAAATTTTTCTGTGATTCTATGAGAAAGGCTCCTTCAGTGGGGTGATTCATCTTGTCTTAAAATAGGTGTCTAAAATAGATTAGATGAATCACCATCTGGTGGTGCCTGTGTCTCACTGAAAATATTCTCCACTGAATACAAAGGCAACCTAAGCTGACCAGCTATGATTAAATATCTTACAGTGAGACAGCTGTAAGTTGGAAGAGATGAGAATTATCATTAGTGACTTATGCCCCAAAATGACAAAGTTCTTGCTTTGTTTATATATTTCCTCTTTAGGGCATTAACTGCTTCCTTAATAACCAATCTCATTTGTGGGAGAAGGTAGACAAACCCTCATAGAACACATAAAAATTAGAATAATTTAGAATTGAGCTACACAGCTACCTTAAACGGTTTGTTGCCATATGAGCTCTTCCCTTCATAATGCAATGGGTAGAGTTTTATGATTTGGTATATATTACAATATGTAATATTTTTGTCTTTAAAGGCAGCTGACAAATTAGAAGCTGTCAGGATGTTTTTCCCTAGCAAGAAGATATTTCTATCTTCACAGCCTTATATATTAAGACCATAGTGAATAAAGGAGAATGAGTTTAAGCATCCAGGTCATATAAATGTTTTAACTGTTGTTATTATTATTTTTGTTGTTATTACTAGTAGTATTAATTGTAAATTATTTAAGAACACAGTTTACAGCTGTCTGAAATGTTCATTGACAAAAAAAGCCTCAGATGTTTAACATGAGTGGGTAGAAACCATTGAAGTTGCAAGCTTTTTTTGGTCCTTAGAAACAGGATTTAGCTAGAAAACATTTCTTTCTTCCTGGAAGCTGGAAGGAAAGGAAAAAAGGAGGTAGATAAAAAAGGAAAATCAAGTCATTTTCAGCCTTCCACATCATCAGAATGACTCTGTTTTCTTCTATCTGAAAAACTGAGGTATAATTAAAAGTACTAAACTAATTTTAAAAGCCACTTTAACAACAATTAATGTCTACAGAACTGTATTGGTTACATGTCTAATAAAGTCAGTGCAACTTTCTCCTAAGGGAAATGGTATTTTTCCTACATACACTAATAAAGTTTCATTTTTCATGTTCCACAGATTGCCCCAAAATAAACTTCCCTGTTGTTTCCTCCATATCCAGCATCAATTTGTTTGGTATATCGCACAGAAAGGAATTTCCTTGGCTGCAAAAAATGACCCAAAAATGAGAGTACTACCACAGAAAATTGTGGTTGAAGGCAACGGGAAGAACAGAAGCAGCAAGTGATTTCTACTAAATGTGCTTTGTTTGGCAGCAGAAACAAAGGTGGGCATGCCAAGATGAAAGCAAGTACTTTCTGAAAAAGATAGTTCTGTTTTTGCCACATAGGCGACAAAGTCTATGAAACTATCTCACAGGTCCTCCAACCTGCCCTGCCTTCAGGGAAGTCACTCCACACATCCGCGAGCAAGAGAAGAGGGGAGTGGAAGGACACAGAGACAACTGACAAACATATTTCCTCATAAGGAACGGTCCTGAGCCAAGCACCACCTCCCAAAGCAGCCTATTTGGCAGCTCTGCTAGAAACCAGCCCCTCTTTGCAACCACCTCCCTGCCGCGGTGGAACAAATTCAAAGATGAGTGCTCATGCCCTGTTGTGACATGGCCATCACTAAGAGAGAGAATTTTCTAAGCATCTTTACAGAATATGAATCAAAACTAACAAAACTGCTAACATGTATTAGGTTCAAAAACAGTCTACACTGATTAAGGAGAAAAGTCAATCCTATAAAAGTCTTCGCCAAAACCACCAAACCCAATATTTTACATTTCACTGCTGTTTCAGAACCCCTATTGGAACTTCTAACATTTGAGCTATGAAATATGAAAACTTTATTATTTTAAAATTAACAGAGACCAATTCATGCATATTCTGAGAACTTTTTTTACTCCCAAGGCATTCTCTTAGCTAATTGTAAGATAAGAAATTACTTGGTGTGAACAAAAATATTTGAGATTCTCGGTTTTATTTTAGGGTATTAAGATTTTTATATCGACACAGACTCAATACCATCAGATCTTATTTTTCTTTTGAACTGAGAACTATGAAATATTGAATTCTGTGTGTGAATGTATGTAAGATGTCTGGTTTTAAAAGAAGCTTGCCCATGCTTTTCCTATAACAAGGCCAGATCAAAAACTGCAGGGGCAAGTTCTTAGAATTTTGAATGAGTTTTAGTCTTACAAATATCTTCAAGCATGTTAGGCAGTCAGTTTTAATCACACGTTCTGGAGAAGTATTTTTTTTCTTGTATAGTTTCTAGTATTTTGTGCCAACAGTTCTCATGCTTTATTATATTTTGTGTCTTACCCTGAAATACCAACCTATTTTGTATGACTGAATTTTTGAAATCTCTAATTGATTCACTGTAACTACAGTAAAACCATCCTGTATTAAGATATTTTATGAGAAGTCTCCATCTCCCCCCTCCACATAGGAAAAAAAAAAAAACAGCTAGCCATAATTGTGAAAACAGAAGAGGAGGTTTATAAGAAACTGCCATTTGTCTGGCTTGGCTACTCAAAACTTTTTGCAACATAGTTCCACAGATCAATAGAAAAACAAACAGTTTAGTGCTTCCTTATAACTGGTAAGGGCTAAACGTTGGCAAGATCCCAGTACCTGCTCTCGAGTGGGGACAAGTTTGTGGTATAACTCGAAATCAAAGTCATCACTGATTTACTTCAGCAAATTTTACTAGTCCTGATTGTGACAAAAAGAATTGGCTCTATTTGAAAGTGAAAACATTGTTTTTTAACCAAACTTTGGAATGTAAGAGTGACAGAGAACCTCATTCATCAGATGTATGAAAAATAGGTAACCCTACTGAGCAACAGCTCAGTAAATACAACTGCCATTTGTCAAAAACACACAAATACCAGCCTCAATCTAGGAAGGCATTTCAGAATGAAAAAATATAAAGAAAAACCTTTGAGTTAACAGGACTTCAGTTTCTTAAAACTTTTTTTAAAAAGGATTTATATGTAAAGGAGGAAAAAAGCTTCCAGATTTTCAAATTCGGGGTCAAAACCAGTCAAACTGGGTATTGACATTTGTGACCACAATGTGTAAGCACTGCTGACTTATACATAAGAAAACGCTGACAGCACTTGGAAGGCACAGACTCAAGAAAGTAACATGAAAACACAGAGTCATTCAGTAAAAGCTCTGGCGATTTTCAGACCAAGTCTCTACTCTTCCACTCAAACTTCGCAGAAATTCAGATCTACCCCAGAACAAGAGCACATCTTCAAATATGTGAAGAGGGACAATGTTGCAGCAGAGAATCACAAAGTAAGTGAGATAAAACTTTTAGATGTCCGATCTTAAAATTTTACTCATAAAGACCCAGAGAACAAGAACTTGAATGCTTTCTAACAGGAGGAGGGAGACAAGACAGACCCCTACAGAGCACCAGTCTTGTGACAGAAACATTATAAACATTAGTCAAATGAGGTATCAGTCAACTCTCCAAGGCTACATGTCACTAATCACAGCAGAGCAACAAGACACAGTCAGAGAGATTGCAAGCAAGAGGACAAAAATAATGAAAAGGTACAAAACAACCTAGTGATGATACAATGAAGTGGGGGGGAAAAAAAGGAAAGATGAGAGAAAACTAGTTTATTCTCTCTCAGTTTTGTCTGACTTTCCAATAGCATGGATGCATGCAGAATAATTTAGCAATTAAGGGTCAAAGTAACTTCACACCAAAGGAGTAAAATAAGAAATGCTCTTTAACACCTCTCGTGTCCTAAGAAGGTTTATAGTATATGACAATCACATGGATGTATGGAAACATCATGGTGCCAGGTTCACATCATTCTGCTCCAGAGTAAAAATTCCTGGCAGGCATCAGGAGCTGCCCCTCTAATTCTATTTGCCCACAAAAGAACTGTTTGCCTGGTTTTTGGGAGGATCCAAGACCACTTGAGACAGCAGGGTTACATCTGCTGTCTAACATCAACTCTTTCATCCCTGAATAGTTGCGGCCTTTCCTCCTACCTTTCAACTACAACATAATTTCCCCAGTTCCTTCTGGAACTGTTTTTCCTGTTCCTAGCACCATGCCAGGACACTCCTGAGGCACGTGGTTGTTGTGGACCCCTCCAGGTGACTTCTCCATTGCAGCCAACTCTGACATGGCAGTTTCCCACTGAATGCAGGATAAAGCTGATTGGGAAGCAGTATGACTGTGGCAGAACACATACTCCTAACATGTCAGACTATCTAATAATAGTTAAAAAATAGAATAGCCTAACTTCATGCTCAACACCTCTCTCTCTGGCTGTTCTTGGCATGCTATTTTTAAATATATTAGAATAAAAAAGTTTACAATGTGTTCAGTAAGCTGAGAGCCAAAGTGAGGCCATCCTTAAAAAATGTTCAGTTTCCTACTCCCAACAAACTGCTCCTAGACTAATGTTTGCAACTAAACTCTTAGTACTAGGTGGGAGTTTCAATTTTTCATAGATTTATTGTTTGTTGCAGTGAACTTCTTGTAAACAAGAACATTCATCAAAGGCCCTACAATAAGAAAAAACAAACAAAAAAGCAAACAAAAAAATCTCAACCCAAACCACAGGAAAAGAAAACACCAACAAGCCAGAACAATTTCTTAAGGATGGGTTGTGTTATACCTATAGAAATCTAGGGACTTGCATAGAAGATTTCCCAGAATGAGTTTAATGCTGTGACCATGAATGAGGAGAAAGAACAGAGCAGGTCTGAGAAGGATGATAAAACACACAAGAAAGACTACAGGAAAACAGAATAACATCAAACTGGCTTTGCTAAGACACACTCTTAGTTTGGCAAAATTTGATATGTTTGCTTTTGCTTTTCAAAAATATTCTGACTGAACAGCACAGCTGTGAGGTAGTAATAAAGCTTTGGTACAATCTGATCATTCTCCACAATCATTTCTAAGCCATAGCAGTATTGGTCAAACCTTGATTTATATTTATTTGCAAAATTAAATTAACTCAATTAAATACTTCAATAACAATAACAACAAAAATAATACTATACACAGCTATACTTTATAACATGACTGGAAAATTCTGGATAGAACCATAATCTCCTGACAGATTGCTGGCAATTCCAGATCCTTGTCTGTTGTTCCTAATAAATGTGCATACTTGACTGCTTTCTTATTGTAAAAATAAAAAAAAAAATTAAAAAAAAACCAAAGCCATAAAAAAAAACAGTAAGAGAGTTCAGGAAGTGCATTTCAATGTGATTACAATACTTTTTTGGTAAATTAAGCCACAGCCTTTGGCCATAACATGACCCAAATTATGTTGTAATGGTCCACAAATTAAGTGCCTTCTATATGTTATGACTTAGGTATGTACTGTAAAACTTGGCTTTATCATACTTTAAAATATAAGAAGAGAAATTTTTATGTCCTATGACAGAATGCTTTATTTAAAATAATGATGTTTCAAGAACTTGTAATATTTGCAGAAAAGAACATTTCAGCAAGGAAATACATTTTTGGAGCATTTCCATTCTTACAGTGAGGCAAGTTACATCAACCTTAAAAAAAAATATCACAACAAAACCAGCCTACACAAATATGTTCAGGTCCTCTCTTACTACAACAGCAGCATGAGAATATCCCTTGTGTACGTCTGTACACCACTAGACAAGTTCTCTCACACACACGTCCTTTGACACAAACGCTCCTGCCTTTGCATGCTTGCACACAAACACTGCACTCACATGTTAAGCTTCTCGCACGTAATCAATCCTCCAAGCTCTGGCACTCTCTCACACAAACACAGACGTGCTTCATACCTTCTCCTGCATTAGAAAACCATGTGAACCATCTGTCACTATTTAATCTCCCAACCCAAACTAAGCAAATATGTCCCATCTCAACCCCAGACGCCCCAGTCAGCCTTTCTAGCAATACAGTCTTCACAAATAGACCATTGTTTTTGCTGCTCCCTACCTAACATTAATTTGTTTTCCACTCCATTTCCTCTCCTTTTGCTGCCATATACCCCATAGAAGGCTCTATTTTGCTGCTCTTTATGGCAGTCAGGCCTCAAGCAGTCCAGTGTTGGGTATTGCATAGCCAGGGCCAAGACACGTTTTGAAACAGGCAGCATACCACAAATTACCCACAGAGATTGGTGAGCACCACAGATTTCCCCTCACTGAGATTGGTGAACACCACAAATTTCCCCTTTTGTTCCTAACTTCACCCTTCACTGTTCTCTGATTGGTGTTTAGGCAAACGGACTCAAAGAAAGAATCTCCTTTTTGAGAGATAGTAGTTACCATCAGAAGACAAGAATGAGATCTACACTTCAAAACCTTGACTATTACTTTCATTTCATAGGTGAAAAAGGAAGGAACAGTTTAAGTATTTGTGCCAAATCCCTCAAACTACAGTTTCAGTACAGAGGGGCCTAAAAGAGATCTGAAAGCTTTGGTGTGTAAAAGACAGGTTGGACAAAACAAAGAAGCAAAAAGAAAGACCACCTTGTTTTGGGGATCTCAAAAACACTGCTGGACTTGGAAGGAACAGAATCGAAAGTAAGTCTTAAGTACTTTCTACATTTCAGGGAATGTAACAGTACCCCCCACAACCAGTGCAGAAGGTCACTATTTCTCACAAAGGTGTTTATTAAACTATGAAATACCTCTCTCAATTAAATGTCTCTTTAAAGCACTGCTCTTTCCTTCCACAGATGCGAACAGAAATTCACATCTATGTTTCGTATCAGAGACTCCTCAGGACATCTGAGGGTGATACTGCCACACTGGAGCTTATGCCAGTCCTGAAGAATTGGAGCAAATTCCTGTCTGGGGACAGAGCTAAAATACAAATCTCAGCATCTCCAATACTGAAAAGTCTCCGAATTGAGGATTAAACCACAGTTTCTGGTGCACATAGTGTGGACCAAGCCCACATCCACTCCCAAGAAAAGAACCAACACATAAGGGATATTTTGTTGCTTTCTTCTAAAGATGATTAAGTTGGCATGCACTTTAAGAAAGGCTTAGATATATCCAGACTCCAGCTTTACCTAAATACTCACTTAATTAGTGCGAAGGAGATGCTCAGTGCTTTAATTGGTTATAGCCCTCCTCCAGCATATCCTAGTGCTGGGAGATAGCTCCAGTGAATACAACATAAAGCATGTCTCAAATGTCCATTTTATTTAAAACCAAACAATCCTGCCCCTCCTTCCCCTCCCAAAAAAAACCATCCCTCCCTTTGCTTTCACATCAAGGCAATCCAAAGGGTTTTCCAAGGGGAAGGGTCTGTTTATATAAACTGCCTGTCACTTAGACAAGAAGCAGAAGAAGCCAGTAACCCTGAAACAAAGCATCTGTTCAAGCTACTGTAAGATTAACAACCCATTTTGGAGGCAAAAGAAGATCTCCTCAGATGATGGGAAAAAAAAAAGTTTGGAAAATTCCAAAGCCAGATTTTCAAACAGTAATTGATTTCCAGACTAATGTGCAGGTAAAACTATTAAAGTAGAGAACATGGTTGCTTGCAACACTTACTAAAGAAAGAACCCTATTCACAATAATCTGGATAGTTCATCTCCTCCAGTGAAAGAATACTCAGAACATGTGTAATGTGTTTCAAATGTGAAATTTTCCTGAAAAGACAAGAGAAAACATCCAAGTGCCATAACAGCTTATTAAAGAAAAACCTGGGGGGTTATTACGCACTATATTCAGAAGGAAGGATTTATTTCCATAATTGTTGCTTAGAATCTCATGCCCAATTCTATTCAATCACCTTAAACATCACATCAAGAATATGCATAGCAGGACCCTGACCAGCTCAAGAAAGGTTGAGAACAATAAATGAATGTTCAACCCAAACTTATTTTCCCAAGCAACACCATTTGTTGCTCTAAATCAGTTAAGCAGAGCCGAATTGTTCTGGCCAATGCAATATTTCTAACTTTAACAACTTTCCCTATGGAAGGATGTGGCTTAATTTCATGTACTCTTATCTGTACCGTGTCAGCAAGGATGAGGTCAATAGCAGAAATAAAATTCTATTCCTAGCCATGCTAAAATTCAAACTACTGAACTTAATAATTTAGATTTGGAAAAGAAAGGTAAGTATCAATATATATCTAAAGTTACCAAATTTATATCACTTGCGCTATAAATTATCATCTTAAAGAAGTTAAAAAAAAAAAAAAATTCTACAGATTCCAGCAACTAAGAGTATCTGGTCTGGCAGATGGAGAAGTTGTGGCCTGTAGTTAACCAATACAAATATTCAAGCTGAGGAATTCTGGGGTAAGAAAAAGAAGTAGGGACAAAACCAGTTTTTCCACAGAGAGGTTTCAGACTTTACAAGCATAGAAAATTTTTAAAATTATTATTACTACAAATATCTGTATCTCACTCCAGTCTTGTAACCATTTCCCTATTCTTTCAATACAACTTTAAACTCGCACTAAGTATCATCTGCTCCACTTGGATAATTCAGTTATTTTTTACAGACTTGGTGTGTCTCATCTTCTGCTACCTGACAAACTCCCAAGTTATTTCAAAATACAAAAGCCCAAATGAAACAAACCAGTATAAGAAATAGCAGAATTCAGTCTACAGAATGAGATGGACTTGACACCAAAACTCATCTCTCTTTCCTTCTTCACTCCCTAACCTATTCCTTACCAATCCCCAGATCTGAAAAGATGTCCATGCTCTAGAAAACAAGATAGATTTAGAAAGAGGACAAGGGAGGAGAGGAGTTTTTACCAGGCTGAAAAAGCAGAAGAAAACAGAATGAACAAAGATTGGTACAACTACAATAGCATGTAGGCAGCATAGAGAGACATTTGGGGCTATTCAGCATCACCCTGATGTCTTTGTGCTCTTCAGTCATTAAAAAATTGCAAGAGAGAGTATCTGTTTTTTCCAAGTTCACTGAGCTGATGAAATAGCTGAAGACATTCATAACTTCTGACCTCAGCTGAAGGGTTGGTCATAATAACGTAAGACCCATCATATCTGGTCATAATTTAAATAAAAATTACTGGAGTCTTCTGAGACATAACTCAACAGTTAAGGGACAAAAAAACTACTTACAAAAAAACTCAACAAACTACAAAAACCCCTAAAACAAAAACCGCAAAAAATCCCCCATAAACCTAACCTGGTATTAATAATGTGTAGGTATATCATTACAAGTATTAAAAACCTACACAGGACTTTCAGAAGTAACTTTTGGAGTTTTACAAATGCCATGCTCTAGATATAATTCCATCTCTAGTAACCGCTGGTACCACACTGGTACAGTTCAACAGCACCTATAACAGCACCACTATGGAACTGCCTTTTATACAATTACTCAATGTCTCTGATTTTCTAATAAAATTAGAAACTTTAAGAGAACTAAAAGTTACTGAAAATCGGAGCTGTAACAGCAATTTCCAGTGATGACCTGGCATGATTTTTTCCCCAGCTGATATCCAAGTAGTTAAGGAATTTTTATAGTCCAGCCCAGTTCATTCATTTCAAGATTAACTTTCTGTACCATGTGATATTCCAGATACATCTAGAGGATGGAAGAAAATGGTAAGGAAAATCATTAGTTTATATGTTATTGTAGCACTTATTCAGGTTTTATAAATTAAGCATGAGCAACTGGAGAGCAGGAAAGCCCAGACAGTGTTCCATAAGAGAATTTGGAGAATAGTTTTAGACAGAAAAACTGAAAAAAGAATAATACAACTTGGAAAAACAGAAATATGGTGGAGGAAGCTGTAAAACAAAGTCACATTTGATTGGATTTTTTCCTGGATTTCTACTCTCAATAAATCTTCATAAAAATCTTTTCTTTTTCCTTAAAAAAGAAAGAAAATTCAACTTGCGTATCAAGAGCCATGCTGAAAGCCACATTTTATTCATCACCACAATCAGGAGCAAAGATTTTCACTGGTGAAACACAACTCTACAGTAAACTTGTACTACTATAGCCTTACTGGTATCCTCCTCAGTAACACTTACTCAAGCCCATTATCTTTTCTAAATTCTTTTGCATGGAATGTATGAAAATTTATGAAAGTTTTGTTGGTTTTTTGTGTTTTTTTTTTAATATAATTAAACACCACCACCCCCCCCCACCAAAAAAAGAGAAAATCACACAAGAAAAAAAAACAAACCCCACCAGTAAACGCTTCTTCCTAATGACCAAGTGGGTTTTGTTTCCTATCAACTATATTTAGTGGGCAGCAGAAAATAAACAAAACCCAACCATCCTACAAAAAGACACTCTGATGGTAAAAAAAGGTGTCTCTAAACACCCCCAGAAAGGTGTTTTAATGAGTGAATGGCCTTCTCTTCTCTTTTTGGGGGGTAATAGAAAACTTTTTCACAGCAGACTAAAATACTAAGAACATTTGGTTACTTTTAAATAAATTTAGTTTCAGACCGAAAGGTTGATCAAACAAGAATTTATAAATGTCTAATAGAATTAATTTCAAAAATGCTGACTTTTGGTTTTAGTAAAAGGAGATGGGATATTAAACTCAGTGAAGAATCACCTTCAAATGGTAACATAGTGCAAAGAGCCATCTTACCATAGCAGAAAGAACCATGGGTTATTTCACATTTTAATTTGCATAAACTATCTGGCGTTATTCAAGCTGGGCGATGACAAGCTTGCAAAGACCTGAACTGCCTGTAGGTACTTGGAAACAGAGCTTGTTGCTTTGGAGCTCACAAAGTGCCACATGAGACACTATGTGGTTTGCCATGACTATGAACATAGCACGAGGCGAAACATTTTTCCGTGGCTTTTTGGCTTGCAGGTATCCATGCAAAACACTCTGGCCAATTCCTGCTTGAGTTTGTTTGACTTCCCTCTCCATGCTCTCTTCCATCCTGCCATTTGAACAGTGTCACAGAGCGCAGATTGCAGCTGACTTTCTCACAGAGGGGCATTCCTGAGGAAAAGGGAAATCGTACCAGAAAACTGTAAATAAAGGAGAAGATAAGAGCAAGCAGACCAGGCTTCCTAACGTCTTTGCAGACCTACCAGAAAACACATTCTGCCCCATGTGCTGCTTCCCTTCTGTTGATCCCATGTTTGTCTTCACACAACTTGATAGTACTTCGGTGAGTTAAAAAAAAAGCACTTTGTACAAACCTGGCTTGATGAAGTATTAAAAGAGATGAGCAAATGGAGGTAAAGAAAGAAGAACACAATGACTTCAAACATACAATAACAACAAACCCAAAACCATAAAATGAGCAATTTTAAAAATACAGCCATGTATGTGTGTGCCAGATTTATTAGATTGCAGCCTCTCTGGAGAAGGGACCAAGCAAGACAAGGTGCTTATTCAGTGCTCAAGTACAAGTTTGTGATCAGCTGAGGCTGCCTTTGGACATGACCTCATTGTAAAAACATTACCCTCAATCACAGTGGTCCTTGAAAACTGCCTCCTGGCTAGTTGATTGTTATTACAGACTTCACAGTAGCTATTAGCTATATTTGCATCTGTGTCTTTAAAATCATGAGTGAGAGAGAGATACCTGGGGAGTTTGCAGGGGGAGAAATAAAAAAGCATGTCTGAACAGATGATCTTTACAGTTCCCCCCTCCTGCTGCTAGAAGCTTCCCACTCAGCTTCTGCTCCTATTTGTTCATCTTTCTCTGGCAAGAACTACTCTTAACTGTGTTAATTTTCTTTTTTGTGGGTTAATGTTGGGTAACGTGGTTGCAATTGCCCACAACTAATAGATTTCCAGTGATTGACTTTACTGCACTCCTGGCAGTAAGCAGGGCATATTTCTTGAACCAGGGTCATTTCAAGGGATTCCAGAAAGTACCTTCAGACATTTCACGGCTTCATTTAAAAAGCTACTTTCTTGGTTCCATGCAGGATTTTGGGCAGGAGGACAGAATCTTCAAAGGGAGGTCACTATCCTCTAGAATATTAAGTTAGAACCATTTCAAGAGTTTGAACAAAGCATGAAGCATGACCTTTTTTTCATTTATTTGTTTAAGGCTAAACTTGGCAGATATGAGACTATCCAAGTGTAGTTAGACAGCCGTGATCTCAGCCTCTGGCTGTGCAAAGACATCTTAAATCTGTAGGTTCTGTGCAGATCCAGGGGATTTTTGCCAAAAAGTTTCCTGAATAAAATTAAATATTCCTTCATGTTAAGCTTTAAATTTTTTTTTCTTCCTATCCTAGCCTATTATAATCCTGAATTAAAAATACATAATGCTTTAGGATTAGCACTGCTTATACTGCAGTTTCCCAGCCAAAAATGACTGCTATAATTTTTTAACAATTTAAAAAAGGTTCAGTGTCACACATCTTCTGCCTTTAGAAACCAGTGAGGCACCACCTTTTCCTAATTACTGTCCAGTTACCTGGGAGTGAGAAAGTAACAGGACATAGTCCTGCCAAGGAAAATCTTGGGAACACCCAATGCCTGGGTTGCAGTCGCAGAATGAATGGTGTCTGTCAAAAGCATTCTGTGAAAATGTGGCAGTGGCATACTAGAAGCTACTTACCCTTATTAGCTTCTGAGGCCAAGATAAAGGATTATCTAGATGCTTGGGCCCTCCAAAACCCCCTAAAAAAGTTGTATACAGCATATATATATATGTATAACTACATTGGTCTCTTCTCAGTGTTAATCTACCCCTGCCTTCAATTCAGCAGCTTCACATCTTTATGAAAATCTTTCCCAAAGCTATGTGTGCAGCATTAGCAGAGGTGTACGTATAGGTTTCTTTGGAAGTACTAGCTACCACCAGCCAGGACTGTGGCTTTGTATTTCACAGAGCAAAGAGGAAATTATAATGTCCTGTAGCTTTTTAACTATCTCTGCAGACTAACTGCAGCGAGTCTCCTTCCCCCAGACGTAGCAAAGGAGGTGTGTGGCTAGGTCACAGTTCTCTTCCTGTGTCGTTTTAAATCTGCAGGGCTGTGCACATTGTTGGTGTGCCAGCTACAGGCCCTTCATCTAGTCAGGTGCTTGTGTCTCCCGTGCACCTTCAACTCCTTGCTTAAACTTCAGCATGTGGTTCTTGCATATGGCACTGAAATCCCAAGTATTTTCAAGTACCAAGCTAAGCACATACAGTTTGAAACTAAAAGGCTCTGCAAGTCAAAGGATGAGTAATATGATAACAGCCAACATTCAAATAGGACCTTCTGCAGAGAAGTATCTGGATATTAAGTTACCTTTTTCAGGCACCATGACCAGAACCTAATGCAATCCACATGATCTGCCTCCAAACCCTACCTGGGCCACAGCACCATCTCCTGGAAACAGAAGTTTCATAGCAAGAAAATGCTGCAGTTCTTCACATACAGTGAAGAGAACCAAGAAAAATTAAAAAAAAAAAAAAAAAAAAAATCCACCAACATCTCCAAAATACTGTGGGCAAGGGGCTGATGTTAACGAACGCAATAATTGGCCTGCACAACATTTCTCATGTTTCCAAGAAATTGCTGAGGTTCTTAAGAAATCAAGGAAGGTCACTAAAGAAGAGAGAACTGTCCACAGCTCACTCCACACAACTGAGGCCACTCTTCATGCTCTGCAGGCATTTTTGGCTGTTAGTTATCACTTCCCAGACAAGCCACGATGCAACTCTGGGAACCTGGTTTTGGCTTGCCCTTGAAAGAGACTACAAATACTCATGCAGTCTTCTATAGATGACACAAAGGAGCTGAAAAGTAGTAGGAAGATCACTGATACAATCATTTCTATGCAGCCTCTAGGTGTGAATGCTCCTAGTCTGCTTACGGCAAGGTCATGCAAAGTTGAAGCCCACCTATAAGTTATTAGCTTTTTTCCCCAAAGACAGCTGGAGAGCCTGCATGGACTGTTAAAACAGAGACCTACCATCTGAACTTCCTAATTAGCGACCTTTAGTTCCAAAACATAACATTAGAAAGTGATTAACGACATACAGAGCATATCTGCAAAGCCTGAATAATAATTATAGTATAAGCCTATCTTGGCTGTATCGATACTAAAGGAAATATGACAGAAAAAAAATGCAGGTGAATAAACAGCAAAAGTGAAAAATAAATCAGACTTTGCATGGGCGAAGCCTAGAAAGCCAACCTGATCGCAAACAGAACTGTCAGATTTGTTACTCTAACCTAACAGCTACATAAGACTAAAACAAATGCATAATCATGACTATGAAAAATGAGCTATTCTTGAAGATAGTGTTCTTCTGATATTCAGCCTCTGCTCATGCAGAGTTTGCCTTTTCCAGATATCTTGACATCTTCACTCTATCATTTCTCTACCTTCATCTCTAAACTTATGTAGGTCTTCCCTCAAGGCTGCATGTCTCTTAGTGCTTTCTGAGGATTGCTTCCTCTTTCATTTGTTGTAACTATTATTTCATAGTGCTATCATCTATGACTCCTCCACCTCTGATCCATATTGTACTGGTTTTAACTTTCCTGTACTGTATCTGGGCCCAACAGAAATTGAAATTAGTATAAGAATCAATCCATTGCAAGCTGCCTGTCAGCTATATTACAGTACTCAAGTAAAACACAGTGTGGATGGCTTTAATACAGCTTGACACCTGAAACACAGCTGTTCATTCCACATGTTATCAGACATACTAGGAATGGGCTTAGGAGCATGAGCTCAATTGCCCAATGTGTGGGCACACCTTAAATGTCAACATCATTAGCCATCACATTGTGACAGAAGTGATAAACACACAAACCAACTGTATTCCAGACCATGGAATACAGACAGCATCTCTCTTCTCCTCCAGCATAAAGCCACAACTGTTGCTCACTGAGTTGCCAAGTTTTCTACATTATCCTTAGTAATTTAAAAATAAGACTATGCTCAAATAGTACAGAAACTTTAAGGCCACAGGGTGAAAACACAAAGTGACTTCATTAATGAATAAATGTTTCATTAGAGTCTCTATTCTTGTGTGTTAACAACACAATGCCTTTAAAAAATAAATACACCTGCATTTTCATGTCGCTTGCCTTTTGCATCTCTCCTCCCTTCCCATACAGAAGCACTGGACTCAGACATGTTCAGAAACCATGGCAAGGTGGTGTCATCAATGCGACTCTTCCTCCTGTCAACACAGAGTGATCAGGTGAATGTGAACACCATAACAGGGGACCAGGACTGTCCCTCACACATTTCAGAGTAAGGGTAGATGCACATTCCTTTGCTGACCAGGAACAGGGAAGCAGCTACATTTATTTATTTATTTGCAGAAGGAGGAAAATGGCTAGGAAACAACAAACAGAAACAATGCAATACATTCCTAGTAAATCCAGGAGATTCACACACATTTTTCGTTCCACCAGAAATTAAAGGAAACCTGCAAAGTTTTACATTTTTTGTTTCACTTCCTTTATGATCCTCTCACCTTTATGTTGCCCTCCCAATTTAATTTTTTCTTCAGGTGTAAGGAGGCATCCCAAATCAAGGGCATTCTTCCTCTGTCAGCCAAGGGTTCTCCATTTCCCAAGCAGCACCTGACCAATCAGGGGAGCACCTGAGTCCAGTTGAAGACCAGGTTCTCCAAAGATTAGTACTAGTGCTCTTTGAAAGGCCACTCAGGCTCATTGTGCGGTCAGGAGGATGTCTTCATTTGAAGATGATTTTCAGAGCTGCTCTTTCCCCATTGCCTCTCTGGGTAGAGAGAGAGCAGCCACCAGGTATGGACTCACCAGCTGCACAACTTTATTGCATTTAACAGCAGTTGCTACATTAACACTTCGCAGTACACTGGAGTAGCACCATCTGCAGGCTGGGGCCAACCAGGATTGACTTATTTCACTCACAGACAGATGGAAATTAACTACAGCACTGTCCTCGTAATAACTACTCCACAACTTTATGGAGCCCAAAGCAGAGTCTCAGTTATCACAAAGCTTCAAAATATGTTTTTCCTTGAAATGCTGGTTATTTAACCAAAGCACCATTTTCAATAGCTACTCAGGAGACTTCTTCACTGCTTTTTTGCTGAAATTACGATCTCTGTCTCACTGGGTGTTTTTACAGCATTGCCATTCATGCTACATGACCAGCATAGCAGAAATATCTAAGTGCCCACAAATAATTAAAAAATCATCTCCACTTTTTAACTGTTTGGATAAATTTATTTATAGGGCAAGTCGGCAGTTCCCCCAAAGTCATACCTTCCAACCAAAGCAACTATGTCAGGTACTTAAAATATCGCCACTTTCCCCATGACTCTGCCTTTTAACGTCAGCTGGGATAGCTTTTTTCCCCTAGAATGCAGATAGTGACCTCAAGACTGGCTAGCAACAGCTAAAGACCAAGCTGTACAAGGCAGCACTGCACTGCTGGGCAGAAAAGGCCTCCCCCTACATGGAAACACCAACTCAGCAAAATGCTCAAGAATTAGCCTTTGTATTTTACTTCAAACAAGGCTCATAAACTTACACCGAGGCACACACTAGCACACCTCTCTCAAAGAAGTGGGGAAAGAAAAGCTCCTCAACAGTCCTTATGACACAGTGGATGGAAAGGCATTCCTCAGTAGCAAGGCCTGAGGAAGGTGTTTTTTCCAGAGACCACTTACGACACTCTTCCAACAACAACATATATACTTGCCCCTGATCTCTCTTCCCAAACATTTTGAATTCTCCTTATCTTTACATTTTTCCAGCATTCTGAGCTTGCACCTTCACATAAGTGAAGTAAGTTGGTAAAACTGTCATCTTTTTCAGCCTATTAAATCTGATCCTCTGGAAAAGTTAGACCCCATACATTGTTCACAGCATCTGGAAGGCAGATTCTTGACTGTCTCAGAAGAAAGAGATTAAAAAAAATTAAACACAGGAAATTATCAGTAACCATTGAGCTAATCAGCTTTAGAAAGCATGGTTTCTTTTCCATTAACAAAACCCCTAATAAGCTGTTGATGCAGTTCTTTTGTCTTTTGGGTTTGTTTTTTTTTCTGGTGGCACAAACTTCTTCCTGTGCATGGAGTGGAAAGGATCACTTCTTTCTGTGTTATTACAGTATCGGCACAAAACCCAAGCTGTACAATAATTCCCTTCCCTTTCCCATGCCCTCACAAACACATAAGCCTCTGTCGCTAAACACCTTAACTCTGATTCTGATTAGCCAGATCTTCCAGAGTATGATCCAGAGACAGAGAGGGCTTGTTTGTTTCAGGGATCAGAAGCTAAGTAGAAAGAAAAGAATGGTCAGGACACAGAGAATGGAGAAAAGTAAGTATGAGAGAAAGTGAAGCCACAAGTCACACACACAAGTGAACAACTGCCAAGGGAAGAACGGATTTGCTTTTCTACCTGTATCAGAGAAACATGAATATTAGTGTTCAGAGCTCTAAGGAATCACAATATTCACTTGCTTAATAAAACAACAAATAGAATAAATTAACTAATTGTATTGATGAAGAATGAGTATTTGGAAAACTGTAATTCAGAAGTTGAGTGCAATTCTAACTTTCATTACATCAATGTAAGCCTTCAGTAATAGGACAGAACTTGGTTTCCTGTGCCTGAAGATCCCAAATTCAGACTTAATAATAATCAGAACTTAATACCAAATGTCAAGACATACGTGAATGCTAAGCACTCACACAAATCATCAAGTGTTAGTCAGAGACAATAGTTTAGTATAAACTGCTCCCCCTAGTAATTACTAGGGAAGTATCCCTTGCATAGAAGTGACCCTCTGAAGAGGGCTTTGATTAATAATAACTAAGACCACCAAAATCTTGAAAACATTTCCTTATTCACATGATTAACTTCTATGTAAATTGTCAATACTGAAATCAAAAAAAGTAATCACATCTTAAAAGTTACTTGTGGGCAGACAGGAGTTCAGCTTTGTCTCCGGAAGAGTTTTACAACAGTTCTCTCTTTAGAGATCAATTTTGTAAAGCACAGAAAACTCTCAACTATAACTCGTATTTGTGACAATGGAGACCATAACTGGACCACAGGGGAAGTGGAAGAAATGCATTTATTTATCTTCATTCAAAATGCAAATAGAGAAAGAGCAGAGCAGTCCAATGAGAATGTATAGATTATGCCTTCCTTGAATCCATCATGCTCAAAAATCTCTGCAAGAAAATTTCCAAAATATTGTATTGCACTCTATGCAGAAACTGCTGGAAAATGCTGAGCAACATCACTGTATAATTTAGGCACAGGATCATATTGCATTTGGTCCTGAGAATTCTCCGTATTTTATTTGTTTGTTTTTAAACCAACACCCTCCATTTTCACAACATCTACACTAGCTTTCAACACATTCATAGAAAACAGTGATTCACAGAAAGAGGACCATTCTTCAGGTTTTTTGTGCTACAATTTTAAGCAGAAGGGCTACTGCCAGAAGGGAAGTCCTCTGCTTCAAATTCAGCTGAAAAATATCTTTGTCATTTGACTTGCACTGAAGCCTGAAAGATCTGGTCAAAAGTCAGGAGTCATCTGCTGAAATACAGCTGTCTACATCCATGCTAGATGTTTGGACTACTTTTATATTCAATTGGCAGAAACAGCACTTCTCAGATCTGATTCTGCTGACTAAATGTAGACTTCCATTCCAGGAAGAGATGAATTGATCCCTAGAACTGTTCTGCTTCCTGACTATAAAGGGAGTGCAGAGAGCTGAGTTTCAAGAGACAAATCCCACTTTCTCCATGCTGGATATCACACTGAACAACCATATCTGGAATTTCTGCCACTTTAATTGGTACAAATAAACCACTGTAGTTACCCTAAGCTTCATGCACAATCAACAGAAAGAAAGGGGCACCACTGAGAGGCAATTCAGCTCATGTAAAAACCTGAATTCTCCCCAGAAATGCCACTGTATTTTCAGAGAGTATGGGAATGAGGCTTATGAGCCTACCCCTTAAAAAGGTGAAACAACAAAGTGTCTTGAATTAGACAGACAGGTTCAGGCTGTTGCTGCTGAGAAGGTGTGAGATACAGAGCAGTCTCATCCCTTACCTCCTCTCCACACCAGCGAGGCTTGAAACGTATAGCATCAGACCCCACAATAAAAGGCGAGGTTACAGTATGGATTACAGAGTCCTTCAGAAAATACTTTGAAGGAGAATAAAAAGAAAGCCACACCAAGGAAGTTCGAAAAATCTGTATTGTGGCCTACATAGTGTCTATCCACCCACAGCTTTGCCAAGTGAGGATAAACAAGAGCTGAATGAAACCCTGCAAGCACACACTTCAGTTGGTCAAATATCCAACACAGTCTGGAGCAGCTAAGAATTAGTCCACACACTCTTACTATTTAAAAACAGAAGTGTAAACCCTCAAAAGGGTCTGCAACTCCTCTGTTAGCAGCACCTGCTCTCAGCTGACCAGGTAACATAGAAGCATAAGATGGCAGACCTGGATCCAGGCTGTCACACATTCACACATCTGTCACCACAAGAAGTCACCTCGTTAGCTGAGGACAGCCGGGCTTCCGCGTTCAGCTTCTGCAGGAATACAGGGTTTGGCAGCTTCCAGAAATCTGAGCTCTCTGTTTTTCTTCCCTTGGTTTACTAATGCCTGTTTCCCCTTCCTTGACTCCCTGCTCCCAATGCACACACATTTTAATGCTAAATCCCAGGTGTTACATGGTTTCTCCATACTGCTAGGCAAGCACTACACACTTGCTTTCCAAACTCAGCAAGTATGCCTTCTCCACAAAGGTAGTAAACCTGCTGTAAGAGCACAATGCTTCATAGTAAGATGCTTAAGATTAATAAAAAAAAAAAACCCTTCCCATCTCATGCATTAAGAAAGTCTCACACCCACCATCTTACAGAAAAATACATTCCCTACAAGACTGTGATACATTGCACACTCTTAATGGTTTCTACAGTTACATAGTCACAGACAATGTAATTAACAAGCAACATTCCTTCTTGTAAAATACGAGGAAGAAAATAAGCAGAAGTTCACAAAAATATATTTAAGCTCAGAAATAAAATTACATTTTTAACATAATTTCATCATTTACTATGTCAGAAAAGACATGAGCCTGGATTATCTAGGTGCAAAGCACAAGTTTTTCAATCAGTCTGATGTACAAAATACATTGTGTCCCCTTATGAAGAAAATTATACCTTATTTACTCACTTCAATACCACATCAATACTTTATTAAGTATTTTTTCACTTTCCATTTCATTTGTTTTGTGCATACTGAAATCAAGAAGAAAACCAATCCTGTGTTAAAGTTATGCTTTTTGTTTCTTGTTACATAACCTGAAGTGTTACAGAAAATATTATTGTGGAGTTAAAAAAAAAAAAAGCCATTTAAAAAAAATTCTAACCAGGCAAACATCACTGCATCACAATAATGTGTAAGGAGCTTCTACACCCACTACTGGCATACATTTAAATTAAAATTACATGTAATCTATACCAAACTTTCTGAATGCTGAATCTCTGCTGAATGCCCTTTCTGTATTTAACCTCCTCTATTGCTGACAAAGAGGTAAGATTTTCCAGGTTGGTAACAGCAAAATTCCACATTGCAAAAACATTGAATGCTGTCATATATATAAAGTCATTGACAGGGTCTGAAAATGTCCCTCCCATGTCAAGATTAGTCCTAAGCAGAGAAATGGCAAGAAAATGTGAACATTATTTTCTTATAAGAGAGCCAAGCAATTAAAAACCAACAACCACATAAACCTTAAACTATATCTTTTGAGAGAAATGGTGAATTTCAGTGCTCCTTTCTAATGAGACCAGAAGAACACACCAACCACTGTGCTGGAAACATTTCCTTGCAAAAAGCAGAAACATCCATGGTGGTAAGGGAATTTCATGATGTGGGTGATTTGCGACATTAGGATCCTTCACATCATTTACAAAAAGGGCCACAGACTCCATGTTGGAGAACACACTCATTCCATCCCTCTCTGCTCTGTGCACACCTGCCCAGGCAAAAACACCATGTTTCTGTATTCGAGCATGCACAGACATACTCACATCGTCATCTGAACCCACCACACACCCACCATCTCCCACCAGAGCCACTCGCAAAAGCCTGAAACACCCCTCTGAATCCAACCAGTATTTTCCTCTCCTCTCTGCATTACAGCCACAAGCCCAAAGCCCTGTAGCTCAGCTTGGTTCATCTGGGCCCACTTTGTTAAGATAAACACAAAGGAAGGGAACCCACTGGGCTGGCTGAACAACAAGAAATTTGGCTGCAGAACTCCCTCACACTTGTGTGCACAGCTGATTTTACACCACTCGGCTGCCGTATTCATATGATTTTGTCGAAAAGAACAGAACAGCTTTCACCACAAATACTTGGAGCTTGAAAATTATAGCAAAACCAACTTTAGCTGGGTGCAAAGTGCGCTACAAGAGCGGCGTTTGAAGCCCCAACGTGACGCGACTGCAGTCATACCGGGGACAGGGGCTTGCTGGAGGAAACTGGACCCACGCAAAGTCACAACGTATATATTAGGTGCCTATAGCTCATTCGCTGCCCAGGCTAGGAGCGCGCTGCGAACAGATTTACACAAGCTACAAATCAATGAGGCACTGTGGCTATGCCCATGCCAGTGACAAACTGCAGTGGGAAAGGGAGCCTGGACTGCTTGGCAGACCTGCTATTCCCCTCGGCCAGCCTCCCACACCCCCTTCCCCTTCGGCCCCGTAACCCTTCCCCTCTCACAAGTTGGGTCGCTGCGCGGGGAGCAGCCCCGCAGCTCTGCGCCCGGCGGTGGGAGCAGCCCGGCCTAAGCGCCCAAGCCACCCCAGTGTGGGTGGGCTGCAGGAGGCCAGCCAGGCCCGCACGTCCCTGCCGTGGGCTCCCAGCTGCCAGCCGTCCGGCCACCTGCAGGCCTCCGCCGCCCTACCTTGCTCCTCGCCGGCCCCAAAGCAGGCTCTGGGGTCCTCGGGGGGGAGCGGGGCTCCGCCGCCCTCCAGGGCTTTGCGTTTCTTCGACATCTGGTCGGTGTTTGGGAGTTGAGTTTCTCCTCTCTCTCTCTCTCCGGGGAGATGAGTGTATGTAGAGAGAGAGGGAGAGTGTGAGGGAGAGAGACACAGGGAGGGAGAGAGAGAGATTGAAAGAAATCGCTGCTTAAAGAGAGGGGAAGAGACTTTGGAGTGGCTGGAGAGCAAGTAGGAGGCAGGGACTAAGTGGAGAAATCCTACAAATCACAATCCCATCAATTCAGCCCCACGTCTAGAGGGGCTGTTGAGGTCTCCCCCTTCCTTGCTCATTCATCTGAGTGTGTGAGTGAAAATTAAAGATAGAGGTAATAGTCCTCTGTTGCTTTTCCAAATGTTAGCAGGTGGTGCTTTTTTTTTCTTTTTTATGGGGAGGGGTCTGGGGTGGTGAGGAAGGCAGGAAGGAGCTGATTGATATTATTTTCCTCAGCTGTGATTCTTTCTGGTTAAAAAAAGGGGGGGGGGTAAAAGCTGAAT
>VZRF01005130.1:0-20844 GCA_013396875.1 Vireo altiloquus | reverse complement strand
CAGTGTATTGTACTATTGGCAGAAAAATTTAAAACACATGGTATTTTTAAGAGCTATCAAACATTTATGCTATTTGAAGATTTTTTAAAAGCTATATTTGAAAAAGGTTTTTATGTATTTTATAAAGAAATGCATGCTTTGAAAAAACAAAGCAATGCATTAAAAACAAGGTATGCATTAAATATAATAATTTAAATGTCATGTAAAGAGTATGTTTCTATATATAATTTTAAAAATCTATTTAACAAGTGATATTTTATGTAGCAATAAATAGTTTTTTAATAATTCTGTTACTCTTAAATAGGTGTTCTCCAGGTATGAAAAACATAGACAGTTAATACTAGAAGAAATTTTCACTTCCCTTGCAAGACTACCAACCAGCAAGAGGAGTTTGAGAAATTTCAGGTAAATTCTGACATAGATTGATAATTTGTAGACAGCAACATTTACAGGTTTTTAGATGTAGGATTTTAGGCTTCAGTATTAACTTGTTCTTTAAAAATCTGACTCCATAAGCTATGTTTTGTTAGAGGTTGATATTTCAAAACCTCTACAGTGAGAGCAGAATTGTCTGACAAATGTATTTTGTAATAATCACTTTCTTATGACATCATATTTATGCCTGCTTCCAAAATAATTGTAAAATCTTATCTGTCTCACTAAGTATGTAAATGACTAATATTAGTATGAATTCAAATGTTTTTTCTTGGAAAATTCTTTGGTTCTGTTCATATGGCTTTTATGTAATGTCATTGCTAAAGCTTAATGGGAAAAATCTGGGTGAATTTCTTTGAGGATATGCTCAGAGCACTCTTTCCATGAAATTAATCTAATACTCCTTTGAGTGAGTCTCATTTAGAAACTACTCAGTTTGCTTAACTCTCTAAGTGCTACAGCTGGATTTCAGTGCATCTTTTGAATAATAGTATAGTTTCAGGTTAAAGTAGAGAAAGAATCTGACCTGGACTGGATTTCAGTTAAAATTGAGGTTGGACACTGAAAATTATTCTAAAACATTTTTTGTTAGTGTTAATTTTGTTCCTTGCTTCCATACATCTATTCCCTGGAGACAGACAAGTTGTCAATGAAATAAGTTATCTGATCCAGGGTGGATGAACAGGAAATATCCAGGAAAAGAAATTCATTGAAACTTTGAAGTTGAATTCAGCAATTCTAATGTTAACATGAGTGCTTGTTCTTAGTATTTCCTACTGTTTTGTTTATAGACATCAGGCAGATCTAGTAAATAGGAAGGTGTTAGGCATAGGAGCATAAATGGTAGATACCCTCTTTGAATTGGGACCTTTAGTATAAGGAAGTTACTGTCTCAAGGCCATAATGACTGCACTGTTTATCTCTAGAGTCCTAGCTCTAACCTGTTGGAGGACATTCCCTGTCTGTGGCTATAGTCATGAAGGGTGCAACTTACCTAAAATTTTATAGGAAAATATTCTCTCTGTACAAGTAGAGATAACTTCATAAAGATAATAATTGCAATCTGTTTTGTGTACAGTTATATTGATAATTTAGGGAGAATGATGTCAGAGATTATCACCTTTTCACATTGCTAAAGGCAGCATTAAGTGGTGTTGATGTACATATGGATAGTAAACACCACACTATTTATCATGTTAAATCACTTGGAAGGGGAGAAATGTGAGATGGAGTGTATTCATGCTGGTCATATCAACTTAAAAGACACTCTTGCATGCTGAAGTTTATAGTCTGTTGTGCTACCTGAGATTACCATAGGTGTAACTTTTGTAGAAGTCAGTCCAGGTCATGGTCGCTAATTTCTCTTGTTTAAAATTCCTGCACATTTCAGATACATTAAATAATATATAAGTAATAAAATATTACAAGCTTGGTCT
This sequence comes from Vireo altiloquus, assembly GCA_013396875.1. NCBI lineage: Eukaryota > Metazoa > Chordata > Aves > Passeriformes > Vireonidae > Vireo > Vireo altiloquus. Next base: position 18,973 of record VZRF01005130.1, on the reverse strand, counting down.
ATTTTTTAATGTTGTGTTGGAAAGGGATATGGCATTATACAGAATAAGCCTATTAGTAAGTGCCTTTGCATGAAGGTGTTTGATTTATTAAATATTTCTGAAGATTTTTCTGCTGCTGAACTTCACAGACACTCTGATGTCCCATCTGTGAGCTGTTTCAGTTCATCTCTTTGGCCTGAGAATAATGCTTACCATTTTTGTTAGACTGAATCTTTCACTGCATAAGAGAGAAGCAAATGACAAGATAAATGTCTATAACACAGATTCCTAGCTTTGATTATTATTTTAGAAAGATGTTATTTAGGACAAATTTTTTGTTGTTTTTTTTGTTTAGTTTTAGTGCTAATGCTGTCTTATTAACAGATTAAACAGCAGTGACACTGATGGAGAGCCTATGTACATTCAGATGGTAACAGCACTAGTTCTGCAACTTATTCAGTGTGTGGTGCACTTACCATCAGCAGAAAAGGATTCTAATTCAGAGGAGGAATCAAACAAAAAAGTAAGTTTTTTTTAAAGAGCCATAATTTTTGGGTTTTGGTACAGGAATGACTTTGTAGATATAATATTTTATGATGTTCCTCTAGTAATCAAGCCTTTTAATTTTATGTCAGCTGTAATTATTTTATGAATGAGAAATGCTGGTCTGAAAATTATATTTGTGTGCATACTAAAATATTAGAAAAATAAATCTTGTTATTTTTAGGTGGATCAAGATGTGCTTATGACTAACTCGTATGAAACAGCCATGAGAACAGCACAAAACTTCCTTTCTATTTTCCTTAAGAAGTAAGTACTGTTGCATTCTTTATTGTATTGATGAAACCAACTCCAAATAAAATGTCACACCTTAAAACAAACCAAAACACTTTGCAATCCTAAATGACTAGTAATAAAGTTACTTATAACAATATATTTTATAAATCTCTGAGAGAGCTACCTGTCTGGAAAAAAGATTTTATAGAACAGAAAGTCTGCAGAGAGTTTAAGAACACAATTAAGAATCTGTCTGATAATTTATATAGGATCCTTTTATCAGGGATCTTTTACTTATCTGAAACATGGAAGAGAAGGCTGAGTAAATATTTAAGTGATGAAACCAGATTATTTCAATCATCAAAATGACCAAAATATAAAAACCCTAAAATTACTTTCATTTAGATAAAGTTAGGCATGTCAATAGCTCAGAAGGGGAAAAATACCCCATACCTGAATAACCAAAGGATTTGTAATAAATGTCCTGAGGTTTTTATCATGTTCATTTCTGTTGTTAAGCCAAAACGCTGTCTATAAGCTATCTAGACATTTCTCTGCATACTTCTGGTGTAATTAAAGTTAGGGATGCCACATATAGGTGAAGCACTATCACGTATGTTATCTTTTGATTTTTTTACATCCTTTTTTAACCTTTCTGGAACATAATACTGAGATGCCTTATCACTGTGAGATAAGTCTGACCAGGTTTAAGGACACAACACCTCCTAAATACCCCACTCTATCTTAAGATTTAGAATTTTACCTACTTGGTTTATCCAAGCTAATGCAGACTTTAACTCAAAACAATAAATAAAAAACCTTAGGAACAAAATTCTACTCTCCCAGATTACCTGCTTTACTTGCAGTGCTACTTGGAGTGATAACTGTTTAAACTATTTGTCTGTAAATGGAAAAAACCAATTTTTCTGCTAATATTTCAGATTTTTTTTTTAGAATTGCATAAAACTGGTTTTCTGGCTAAAAATAGGATTAGTTCTCTTTGCATCAGAAGAAAAGCTTAAATGGCTCTTAAATTCACTTACAAACATGCATTTTGATTTAAACAGATGCGGCAGTAAACAAGGGGAAGAAGATTACAGACCATTGTTTGAGAACTTTATTCAAGATCTTCTTTCAACAGTCAATAAACCAGAATGGCCAGCTGCAGAGTTGCTACTTAGCTTATTAGGAAGGCTATTGGTAAGGGATACTTGTTCTTAACCATTATATTAATTTATTTCTTATTACAATGAAACTTTTTTATTTCAGCTCAAACTGTTACAGGAGTGGTTTCTGATTGTTGATACATGCATGCAACATGTAAGGATATTCTTACATGTATCACTATTATGTAATGCATAGAAAATAAAATTTAGGTCAGAAGATCATTGATAAGAAACTTAGTAAAGGTCATGTGTATACAGTTTCTCATGAAAGTCCTCTTCTAATATTCCATGACATTTTCCACATTAAAAAATGCCATTCTGTAGCATCTAATAAGTTTAGATATTCATAGAACCATAGAATATGGTGAGCTGTAAAGGACCCACAAGGATTATTGAGTCCAACTCTTAGCCCTGCACAGGATACCCCAACAATCTCACTCTGTGCCTGAGTGTTGTCCAAACACTCCTTGAGCTCTGGCAGCCTTGGGGCTGTGGCCACTTCCCTGGGGAGCCTGTTCAGTGCTCGACCACCCTCTGGGAGCACGGAACCTTTTCCTGATGTCCAACCTAAACCTCCCTGACACAGCTCCAGCCGTTCCCTCAGGTCCTGTCACTGGTCACACAGAGAAGAGATGTGTCTGCCCCTCCATTGACCCTCACAAGGAAGTTGTAGACCACAATGAGGTCTGACCTCAGTCTCCTCCAGGCTGAACAGACCAAGTGGCCTCATCCACTCCTTGTACAGCTTCCCCTCTAAACCCTTCACCATCTTCATCGCCCTCCTATGGATGTTATCCAATAGTTTCATTCATATTAATTGGGAATAAAGTCAGACTGATACCTGTAATTATTCATAGATTCATAGAATGGTTTAGGTTGGAAGGGACTTTAAAACTCATCTCATTCCATGCCCCTGCAGTGGACAGGCAGGGACACGTTTCACTAGACCTGGTTGCTCCAAGCCCTGTCCAACCTGGCCTTGAACACTTCCAGGGATGGGGCAGCCACAGCTTCTCTGGGCAACCTATGCCAGAGCCTCACTACCCTCAGAGGGAACAATTTCTTCCCAGTATCCCATCTAACCCTGCCCTCTGGCAGTGGGAAGCCATTCCCCCTTGTCCTATCACTCTATGCCCTTGCAAATAGTCCCTCTCCAGCTTTCTTATTGGCCCCCTTAAGGCACTGGAAGGTTCTCTAAGATCTTATGAACATTATGGTTCCTCAGGTGGTCATGAGCCTGATCTTCACTTAGAGTGGGAGGGACTTTGTTCTCCCAGTCCCATACTTCTCTGGACTATTCCTTTAGCACAGAACCTGAAAACAATTAAGTAGTTTAGTCTTTTACAAGTTTGGTCTTAAAGTAGGTGGTACATTTACTTATGGATTGTGACATTTTACAGAATGTGAATATTTTCATTGTAATATTTTTGAGAGTTGTTCTTCAGTATTACAATGCAATTAATACAGTAATTTGAGCTTTTTATTTGGAAAATATTTTATGGTCGTGTTTCTGGTAAAATGTAGCTTTCTTTATACTTGTGTGAATAATGAGGAAGATATATTATGGTGCTATGCTATTGCAAAGGATAACTGCTCTACTAGATGTCTGGTTTACTTTAGTTTTTTAAAAATATATTTTTTTATAACAGGCATATTTGTAGAGAGAAAGACTCAAAGGAAAAAAACATTATTGTAATGTAAGGACTGTGTCTGTTATGTAATAGCAAATTACATAATTTTAAGCAGCATGGAAATTAGGTGGACTTTTTAATAAGGTCTAAATGTCTTACAAGAAGAATTTCAGTTGCATAAATAAATAATTTTTATAGCAGTTTATTCTGCTTTTCTTAGGTTCACCAGTTCAGTAACAAATCTACAGAAATGGCATTAAGAGTTGCATCGCTTGACTATCTTGGAACTGTAGCTGCAAGACTCAGGAAAGATGCAGTCACTAGCAAAATGGATCAAGGTTCTATAGCCAGAATACTCAAACAGGTGCGTGAAAGATCCCATGCCAGCTGGATTGAGATGTATCTATTTAAAAGCCTAAACATTTTAAACATGTCTGAAAAACTGGCATTATGGGGTGTCATGGGTTGATGCTGGCCCAACGCCAGGCACCCATGAGACCCCTCCCCTGTCTGTCGCTACTGAGGTGGGTCACGACACAAAAGACATGGACAACCTTAGGCGATGAATAAAGGGTAGCTTTAATTCTACAGTCTCCTTTATATAGTCCCCTGGCACCAGTAATGTGTCCCTATTGGCTTCTAGATGAACACCCTCCAGACTATTGGTTGCTTGCTACTAACACCCATCTAAAATAAATCTAAATGAATAACAGCCTTCCTAGAGCAGCAGTGTTTTCCACATCTGTTGTTTATGGTTCTTGCTTCTTGTTGATTCTGAGCTTTCTCACGGATACATAGGGATTGTATCCAAGTCGATATCTGTGAAACTTTCTGGCCAGCTGTTGGCTTCCACACCCTGCCACAGCTGGGCAGAGGAGGGAAAAGGGAAAAAAATTAACGAATGCTTCATGAGTGAGATAAGGACTGGGAGAAACACTTCAAGGGTGAAACAGGCTCAACTTAAATTGCAAAGTGAATTTATTGCTAACAGACTCAGAGGAGGATAATGAGAAGTGAAATAAGCCCTTAGAACACCTTCCTCCCCCCCATCCCCTCTCTCTTTCCCACCAACAGCACAGGGAGACAGGGTATGGGGGTTTGGTCAGTTCAACACCGAGATTTCCTTCCACTGCTCCGGAAGAGGAGTCCTTCCCCTGTGAGGCCATGGGGTCCCTCCCACAGGAGACAGTTCTCTGTGAACTTCCCCGGTGAGGTTCCACTCTCATGAGCAGCAGCCACACCGCACCTGCTGCAGTGTGAGCCCCTCCCATGGGCAAACAGTCCTCCCAAAACTGCTGCACCGTGGATCACTCTTCCATGGGGTGCAGTCCTCCAAGGACAGGCTGCTCCAGCCTGGAAGCAAGGGTCGTCTCTCTCCACTGGCTCTTCCATTGGAACACAGCCTCCTCCAGGCATCAACCCACTCTGGCATGGGCACCTCCCCCATAGGCCGGGGGTGGATCTCTGCATCCCAAGTGGACCCATGGGCTGCAGGGGGACAACCTGCTTCACCATGGTCTTCACAACGACCTGCAGAGGAATGTCAGCTCTGGTGCCTGGAGCACCTCCTCCCCCTCCTTCTTCACTGACCTTGGTGTCGCCATGTTGTTTTCCCTCACATGTTCTCACCTCCTCCTCTGAATAGATTCCAAAATCTTGTGACTTTGTTTTGATTTTCTTCTTAAATATGTAATCACAGAAGCATTACCATCACCTCTAATTGTCCCAGGCTTGGCCAGCAGCATGTCCATCTTCAGAGCCATCAGAGATTGGCTCTGCCAGACATGGTGGGAAGCTTCCAGCGGCTTCCTCACAGAAGCCATCTTTGCGGCCCCCCTGCTACCTAAAACCAGGCTGTGCCAAACCAATACATGGGGAATAAGTTTTCATTGTTGTTCAGATTTCTGAATCAAATATACTCAATTTATAAGTATCACATTTGTTAATTCATGTCTTTCTCACGCCATCTTCCTAGCGATCATTTTAAGTGGTTAATTAAAATGGTAAAACCAATTTTCTGGTGACAATATAGATGAAATAATGGAGTGACAGTTGAATTATATCTTAAGAGGCCTTAAAATATATGTGTGTATGCATGTATGTGCATTTATTATTGCAAAATGGTAATTGAGCTTATGGCACTCATATAGACTTTTGAGAGTTAAACTGTTAGGCCTATAAGGTTAGTTTTTATGTGATGGAACTGGTACTGGTTGTGTGTGTAGGGGGGATTGTTATTTTTGTGGGGTTTTTTTTTACTGGAATTGCATATATCTCTCATTAAAGAATACATATTTGCATTTCTGCTAATGCTCCTTATCAAAATGTCTCCAAATCTGCAAGGTTGGCAGCAATTAACAAAGCAGTGTATGCATTTGGGCTCTCTATAGTACATTAAGAAAATCTTGGGCCTTATGTGTCCTCTTAAAAATGTGAACTTTCACATTTCTTATGGATGCAATACTTTTCTTTCTGAACTACTAATTGTTCTCAGCATGATGAGATCTAAAGTTCAGTAGTCATATCAAGTTCGTTTCCCTGAAAAGACTCCAGATCTATTATGTGTTTTATGATGACTGTTACAGAGTTATTTTGAAGGTAAAACTCATGCATTTTACAGGCATTCAGATAAAGAATCAAAATTCATCTACTCCTTCATGAGGCTGATACTTCCCATAACTTTTGTCAACTGGAATATTTGACTATGTATAGTGTCAAATCTTTATGTTCATGGCTTATTATAATTTATGCTTCTATGTGCTAAGGAGTTGTAATTCTCTGTTTGCAGTGATTTTGACAATTGTACATTAGACTTCATAGGGAAATATTTTAGAAGAATCCTTTTTTCTTTCCTTATCTCCAGAAGTTATATAATAGTACTGAAAGATATTCTAAAATATACATACCTGAGTGGTGACCTGAATTTGTTTTGAGTTTTTTACAGGATCAGGCAGTAACTAGGCATTGGCATCTGTAGAAAATAAAACAGTTGTGGGCAACTGAGTGCTAAAAGCTTTTTTCAGTTACTCAGGAAGCTTAACGTAAATGATGGCAATGTGAAAAGTCTATACTATACAATACAATCACTCAGGGTAGACTGTGTTGTTTATAAATGATTTGTAACATAAGAACAAATTACTTGAAAATGTGTACGTGACACCTAAGCTTCACTTTGTTGCCCAAATGGCCAGAAAATAAGATCCATTGGTAGACATATTCAACTTTAGTCATTAGAAATATCTTAAATTATTCTTTTCATTCAGAAATGAACTTATATCTCTATAGATTTTTCTTTCCTGCTGAATTGAATACTTAGACTGTTGGATATTTCCTTCTACCCTCTGATATCATTACCAGGATAATCCCCAGTGTTCGATGAATACTTATAACTGTCTTGTTATTTGGGCTCATGAACTGTATAATTAGATTTAGGAGAAAATCTATTCTGTTTTGACATTTTTAAACAGTAGATTTTTTTCATAGAAATCTGTCATAGATTATCAAGTTGATTTGAACACTTGTGCATGCTTTTCATTAATTTATCTCTTGATATGCTGATCTAGACTTGTAATTGTACCTTTTTCCACTTGCTGTTGTTTGCAAGCTATATTATGTGCTACATTTGTGACAAGATTCTCAATCCATGTTGTTCATACAGAAGTTGATAGTTCAAAGTTACAGGTTTTATTGCTGAAGAAGAAAAATGTTTTGTAACTGAAGAAGTTTAAGACAGAAATTATTCTTCTACTTTTATTATCAAAATTGAATATAATTTGTGGGCTTTATAGTTTATTTTTTTTTGTTCTGGGTTTTTTACTTTTTAAAATAGTTAGGCAGTTAAGATTCATCAAGCAACTTTTTCAACCTTTTTATCCACAGATTTTAATATTGGTTGAAGGTCAGACTTTCAAATCAAAATTTGCATGTCATAGGGTGCCAAATATATATTAATAAACATATATTAGTATTATGTCTACTGTAAATGCCTTTTGAATTCTTGAACTTGTAATTTGAGAGGAAAAAAACCCCTTTTTTCTGCTGTAGCATCGGCAATTGCAAGGACCTGCACATTTCAGTATAATACTAAGGAAAAAAATGTTTTATGGTTTGGAGTTTATGCTGTCTTGTAGATGTTGAGAAAGTTTCTGATTCATTAACAAGTTAATTGATACTGATTTGATCTCTAACCCCTATATGGGGAAAAGTACATTGTCTGATGGTCATATCCAAAATCATTATTCAATTTACATAGGCTAGAACTATTTAAGAGATCAGGATACACATACTTCCTATAAAATAGCCTCTTGTAAAAAAAAAATCTGGTTTTAACATTAATACAGTTTAGATATTTACAAATCTGATGCATAGTTCTCAGAATAATATTTCATATGTAATCCTTTTTGTGCATCTTAAAAGTGGTTCACAGAAAAATTATTACCCTATTCTGTAGATAGACTTTATGCACTAAGTGGAATTTTTATAAAATGTATCTTTGTTCTCAAGGTTTTTGACTTATAGAAACCTAATTGAGTCTCAGAGAGTATGATTCTTTAGTGCTTGAGCTCAGGGGTGTTTGGGAATAACCTCTGTAAATTCTTTGCTAAATGGATTGAGCATGCTTGCTGCACTTTGTATCAATACTTAAAACCTGAAAAGAGTTATACCAAATATTTTGCAGAGGGATAAGTTATTTTTGTTTCTTTGACATTTCCCATATGTTTTTACTGTTGCCTGTGTTTCATATATATTTTTATTTGACTTTTTTGCCTTTTATCCCTTGTTTACCTCTGAAGTCATTGTTTCAGTATTTAATTTTGAGAGAGATAATTATGCCTTTTATAGGTTAAATCTTTTGTCAGTCTACTATGTGTGATTTCAGCTCTTTGTTTTTCCTTGAGAACAGAGGGTCTTCACATAAGATCATAGAATGAAAATTAATCAAATCAGTCAGTCTGTTTTAAAACAAGTCTTATTCTGCTGTTAATCTTTTTTTTACTTTGGAGACAGAGTCTAATTTGGTTTAGTCTCTATAAAGTTTAGAAGTAATAAATTTAAAAATTGTTATTTGTATTAATAATTGCAGAACATTAACTTCAGTGTATTTTATATGTGGACATACAGATTTTCAGATGATAATCACCACTGCAATATTCTATTTTAAAACTATATTTCTATTTCCGATAGGTTTCAGGAGGAGAAGATGAAATTCAACAGCTGCAAAAGGCTTTACTAGATTATCTGGATGAGAACACAGAAACTGATGCATCATTAGTGGTAAATTTCAGCTTTCTGATGTCAAGCTTATATAAAAATAATTTTAGTAACATGCACTGAGTAAAATGATTTTTGATCATGCATATTAGATATTCAATTAAATTGTCACTGTAACATATAATGTTGATCGTGTTTTCTGAAATATAGTTGATGCATTAGACTCACTTAATCTCATATATCTGTTAATTTCACTCTTCTACATCTGTTGTTTTGTTTTCTGTGTATCCTGCTGTATTTCTCCAGTTTTCTCGGAAGTTTTATATAGCTCAGTGGTTCCGTGATACAACTATGGAGACAGAGAAAGCAATTAAATCTCAGAAGGATGAGGATTCATCTGAAGGAACTCATCATGCAAAAGATGTTGAGACCACAGGGCAAATCATGCATAGAGCGGAAAGTCGCAAAACATTTCTTCGCAGCATCATTAAAACTGCTCCATCTCAGTTCAGTACATTGAAGTACGTTTGAGCACCACTGCTTTATTAACCATGCATTTGACATTTTTAATCATTTTTGATAAACATGTCCTAATTAAAACATTGAATTTTTGCAGGATTAATTCTGATACTGTGGACTATGAAGATGCATGTTTGATTGTTCGCTACTTGGCCTCTATGAGGCCATTTGCCCAGAGCTTCGATATTTATTTGACACAGGTAAACTGTGCTGGAAGTCTTAGTACAGTGAAATGCAATTGGTTTCTGATTCCAAACACTTTTGTGGTAGTGTGCCATATCTGTTCATTGTTGAGCACAGGTATTTAACAGGCCATAACACCATATGCTTTGTGTATTAGTGACATAAGTGCTTATATTTCTTCTTTTTGCATGCATGTTATATGTCATATTGTACATGCATTATTTTGTCCATGGATGTAGATGACAAAATCAATATCTTAGATGTACACAGTAAAAAAAAAAAATTGCAAAATGTTGAAATCTTTTTTACAGTTTCTGTAAGATGCATGCTCATTTAGTGATATTAACTCATTAAATTGATCTTAATTTGAAAATACAAGCCACCTTAGCTACTTGCTTGCAGTGCATGTTACTGTCGCTTTGGAAGCTGTTGTTTAACTAGTGTGATTTCTTTCCTTTTTCTGGGTGAGGAGCACTAACATGTTGTCATGGCAACATGTTTGAACTCCAGTACTGGTTTGGTTTAGTTTAGATTCTGTTACTTATAGTGATCTGCATACAGAGCAATTCTTAAAATTATAGTGCCCAGATCCACCTTTTCCATTGAAAGAACCATGATGAAAGCCACAACTGAATGGCAAAAGTAGAGTTTAAAATGGACTTCTTATTTTAGTTATTTCATTCGCATGTTATTCTGCTGCATTGTTGCCTGTAAACAGTTTTTTACCTTCCTAAAGCAAATGAATCTTTGTTTTTGTTCTCTTATTAGATTCTGCGTGTACTTGGTGAAAATGCAATTGCTGTTCGAACAAAAGCCATGAAGTGTCTGTCTGAGGTTGTTGCTGTAGACCCCAGTATTCTAGCCAGGGTAAAAAAATATGAAATATCCATTATGAATATGCATTCTTCTGTCACACGTAAAAGAAATCTTTAATTCCTATTTTGGATTTGTGTTTTATTTCTTCCTTTTTAGCTGGATATGCAACGAGGAGTTCATGGGAGGCTAATGGACAACTCCACTAGTGTACGAGAAGCAGCTGTGGAGCTTCTTGGCCGATTTGTGCTCTGTCGTCCTCAGCTTGCTGAGCAGTATTATGATATGCTGATTGAAAGAATATTGGTACGGTGACTTATGATATTTATGATAAGCGTCATTGGGAAATTTGTTTTCAACTGAGTTTATATGTTTAATAATATGGAATGATGATTCCAAGAGTAAATGATATCTTATTATTTTAATGGGGAGCATCATGCTTTTAAGACCAACCTTCTAAAATGCATTGCTTGTTTTCAGTGAGGCTTTGTTACATTGTCCTGGTTTCACCCCAGCCAGCAGCCAAGCCCCACGCAGCCACTTGCTCACATCCTCACCAGCAGGATCAGGGAGAGAATCAGAAGAGTAAAAGCCAGAAAACTCCTGGATTGAGATAAAGACAGTTTAACAGGGAAGGCAAAAGCTGTGCACACAAAGTAAAACAAGGAATTCATTGAGCTCTTCCCAAAGGCAGGCAGGTGTTCAGCCACCTCCAGGAGAGCAGGGCCCCATCCTGTGGAACAGTGACTTGGGAAGACAAACACCACCACCCAAATATCCCCCCCATCCTCCTTCTTCTCCCCACTTTGTATATTAAACATGATGTCATATAGTCTGGAATATCCCTTTGGTTAGTTGGGGTCACCTGTCTCAGCTGTGTTCCCTCCCAACCTTCCACACACCTCCAGCCCCCTCCCCAGCGTACGAGGAGCAGAAAAGGCCTTGGCTCTTGTTGTGGTTTGATGCTGGTTTAAACATCAATCACACGAAATCTAATTATTTGCATAAGGGGTAATAAAGATTATTGAGGAAAACTGAAAAACTGCAAGGCAAAACAGGTTCAGACTTAAACAGTTGAAGTCTAACGAAAGTTTATTACTAACAGAATTAAAAGTAAAAATAAATAATAAGAAATTAAAGCAAACTCCTCTCTCTTCCGGCACCCCCTCCTTCCCACCAACCTCACATGAGAGAAAAACAAACATGGGATTTGGTCAGTGTTGCATAAGTCTCTTATATTTATGGAAAAAGAGTTTCTTCTGCTTTAACGTGGTCTTCAAACTGTCACGAGCAATAGTCCGCCCGGAAAACAATCTGCTGAGGTGGAAAAATATCTCTCCCATGAAAATCTTACAGTCCTCTCACATTGCCAGTCATGGGTCAAAATAACATAGGGTTTTAGTCTTTTAAAGATGAGTTATTTTGGCCTGAAAACAAAGGTTCTCTTCTTCAGTGTCTCTAAAAGCCTTTCACAGCTTCTGTATAACTTGGGCACAGGCATTCTCTTATCTTCACAGGCCGTGCATGGATTTTCCATCCCCTCATGCATTTCAATTAATTATAAACAGTCTGTAATATTACAGGTTTAACCACGGCTCACAAGAAGCATTTTAAGCTCTAGCACTAGAAGCGCCTCCGCTCTATTTTTTTTTTTAGGGAAAATAACCTATTTATTTAACTGTCTTGGGGTGACTTTATGATGTATCCCATATTGCCTACTCTATGCCCAGAAAATGAATCTTGTGCCATTCTGTGCCTTTAAACTGAGCCTGAGAGGGGAGAGAAAGAAAAAAAACAGCCAGAGGAATTTTTTCAAAGCAGTTCTGTGCTTCAAGGTCACTACTCCTCTCTGTTGTTCTGCTGTGGGGAGGTAGCTACTGCTGCTGCTTCCCAGCCAGCTCTCAGCCATTTCTTCAAAAGGAGAGAGACGGAGAGTTAAATTCCTATGTTTTCCTGGGACTTTGGTTTCTTCTTCTCTTCTGGACTTGTTCAGAACACCAGAACATCAAAACCTCATTGGGAGGCTTTCCACCGGCCTGGAGGGGGGGATCCCCCACGCCGACCCAGCTGCAAGGAAGAGAGAGAGAGGGACCACACCCACAGAAGGACTCTAAATTTTTCCGGNAATAATAAAACTTCTCTCTGTGGAGAGAAACCTGGGAAGATTTAAAGTCCTTTCTGTGGATGTGGTCTCTCTCCTCATCAGTGCTAGCTTTTCAGCGTAGGCCCCTCTGGGCCTGAGATGTAAAGTCTCCCAGGTATGTTTTGGTGTTGCCAAACAGTTCCAGAAGAGAAGAGGGAAAAACCAAAGTCCCAGAAAAAAAAAGAAGACTCTCTGTCTCTCTCTGGAGAAAACAGAGCTGAAAGCTGGCTGAAAAGCAAGAGGGGTGCTTCCTCCGCTCTTGCTGCTGCAGAAGCATGCAGAGCAGTAGGGAGTAGTGACCTTGGAGTACAAACTGCTTTGAAAAGTTCATCTGGCTTTTTTTTCTCCTTCTCTCGCACCCAGTTTTAAAGGCACAGAAAGGCACAAGATTCATTTCTGGGCATAGAGTGGCGATAGGGGATACAACATCATAAAGTCACCCCAAGACAGCTCTGTGCAAGCTCAGCAATAACAAAAACATCTCTGTATTATCAACCCTGTGTTCAACACAAACCCAAAACACAGGCCCTTGCCAGCCTCTGGGAAGAAAATTAACTCTACCCCAGCTAGACTAGAACCAGCATATACATCAATAAGTAAATATACATAGAAAGTTGGACTTCAACAGAAACAGGATTATATTCCTTTTGGTTCTTTTATTAAAGCACATATTAGAGGAAATGAGGAATTTTGCCACATCTCAGAAGTCTCAGATATGGGTTACTGAGGGCAATTCAGTAGTGTGGGTGTTGAAAAAAGTCTACAACACAGTAATTTAAAGTTGCCATTTGTAATCCAAAAGAAAAAAAAGATAAAACTATTTTGTTTTTCTATGCTGTTTTAGTGCTTTAAAAGGCTTTTTATTAGAGTTTTTGTATAAAAAGTGGGTTTTGGCTGGATGTTCAGATAAAATACAATGTTAATTTAACTGTAAGATAACACTAGCTTTTAGCATTCATGTTAGTTTTTTAGTCAAATACTACTCATTTGCTATAGTTACATGATAAAACATGTTTGTAAAGTGTTTTGGAGAGGTCCATATGAGCATGCATAAAGGCTCTCCTCCTGGCATTTAGATTAAATATATTTTGAATTAAGTAATATGAAATGAAGCTCCTCACCCTTCTCCTTAGATGAAGCCTAGGAAAATGGAAAATATTTGCTGGACATATCATCCATAAGCTTTATCCAAAGGCTTTTGAAGTATTACACTCCAGATTTACAAAGTGTCTTGGGTGTTCCAAAACAGTAGCTAAAGCATCATCCCATCTAGCTTGTAAGATCTTGAATTAAGAAATGGAATTGTACATTTGCAACATCATGAGTTATTAAATGGGACAATATAAATGGAGGAAGTGTTTCAATGTTTTGAGGACTCAGCCAAACTTTTAGAATTGTTGCAAATAAAGTTATGCTGACTTTTTGTATAAATATACCCCAGAATATTTTAGCTGCCTTTTCTGAATACATTTTTCAGGTTAGATTGTGTGATCTTCAAATATTAATTTATATAATACATTAATTATTATGTCTGATTTCTTTTCAAGATCATAATGTTTTTCTCCTCACAGGATACTGGTATCAGTGTCAGAAAAAGAGTCATAAAGATACTTAGGGATATCTGCATTGAACAACCAACATTTCCCAAAATTACTGAGATGTGTGTGAAAATGATTCGGAGAGTCAATGATGAAGAAGGCATTAAGGTAGAATGAAACATACCCTTCAGGATTTAAATTATCATAATTCGTTTCTATATTTTGACACAAAAATAATCAAAAAATATTTCATTGCTCCTTTGTAATTTTTATTATTTTTATTCATTTTTAATTTTTAAGAGCAAATAGCTTTCTACATTGCTGTCTGACTTGGTTTTCTTTCTTTTATTTTCTTCAAGTTCTTGCTGACAATTAAAGGATTTTAAAAAGTTGTCTAGAGTTTTGGGGTTTTTTCTCTTTGCAAATATTCTCTCTGATACTTTTCTAACAAGTAAAATTAGTATATAAAATTCCTTTCTGAAAACAAAATAAACTTTAAGTCAAAATTAAGTACTTGATGTTCGTATATGCCAGATTTATAAGTTCCGAATCATAAACCTGCCACTGATGTTTTTTCTTTGATTTGGCAAAAATAATTTTAAAATTTCTGGATAATTAAGAATACACCTGTAATAATTTTGTATCACACTTTCAGTGGGATTTGAAATCTGCAACTTTAAAGCTGTAACATAATTTTACCACTTGAGATATATTAATGCCAAGTGTCTTTCAGAAAAGACTCTTAATCAAGAAGTAGATGAACAGCTGGATCTAAGGTGCTGCTAGGAAAGGAGTACGACCTTTCCCTTGCCTTTCCAACAACCTCATAAAGATGAGGCAGTATCTGCAATGTATTTTTTTAAGTCTCCATGGATGAGGAATGCTTCCTACAAGCATATGCTTTTTAAGTAATTTGGGAATAGTTCACTTTCATTCTATTCCATCTTTTCCTCCATACAAAACCATTGTAAGAGAACCAACTTCCTATGTTTGGGTAGACTTGACTTCTCTCTCTTCCTTGCCTTGTCACAGCTGTTCTGAAAATGCCAAAGTAATCTACAATTGCTGCTAATTCTGCTGTAGAAATTGTAGTCTTGTGTTCAGTTGTCAGCTTCTCAGGGTACTTTACTTTCCTGAGGAATGCAAATTAGTGCAGGAAAGTGGTAACTCCATTTTCTGTAGCATCACTTCCCAGTGATCATTTTAGTGAAGCTTCCTTAGAGACCAGTATAACTGCTGTAATAGTAATCTGGGTCTATCTCAGATAACATTCTCTACAACAGTATCACATAGGTTGAATAATTCCTTACAAAAGTGCACATATTGTCAAAAAATTTATTGTATGGATGTATTAGTAATAATACTTATGTGCCAAGAAAAAATTATTTATTTCTGCTAATATTTTTTTTCCCTTCAGAAATTAGTAAATGAGACATTCCAGAAGCTCTGGTTCACTCCAACTCTACATCATGACAAAGAGGCAATGACTAGGAAAATACTAAATATCACTGATGTGGTATGTTAAACAAATTTGCACATAAAATTTCATTATGTTTCTAGTATCTTTGGAATATTGTCTGTAGTCTTTTAGAATAAGAAAAATACACAAGTAATTTAATAATCAGATTAATTTCTTTATATGTCTCCTGACATTGAATACATACTAGAATCATTAATCTGATGGAACAGGCCATAGGAAACTTTAAATGCTCACTAATCTGCTGGCAGTGATAACTGGGACCATATTATATTCAGGTGGTGTAAAATACTTGTTCAGTTAAAACATCACAAGTTTCTGTTATTTAACATTTTCCAGGAAATGATAATAGCAGCATATAATTAAGCCTAACTAAGAAGTCTCTTAAAAGAAAAATTTCCTCGATTGATCACATTTATTTTGAAAGGTTATCAAGCTGTTTAAACAAATGCAAGGTCATGTTCTCACTCAAAGTAAACTGGTATCTGCATAATGTTATCTACTTTTTAGGAGCAGCAAATTAAATTGTATATCTCAAAAATCTGTTTCAAATAAAATGCTTTTACATTTGTAGTGAAAATGTATAAAGCCACTGTACTAAAAGGTATTTTAATATCAATTATAACAAAATGTAAATATCAAATAAAAGTACTCTCCTCGTGACTTAAAAATATGAGTTTAAACTGATTTTTAATATTTTTACTAAATTATAGTGTATTGTGCATTTTTCCAGAATGACCAGTCCGTTTATTTTACTTCAGTTTAATTCTCAGTTCTCCTGCCAATTCTTTTTTGGAGCACCTGTGAGCTGTTCCAGACACATGATACCAGTGAAGGCTTTGTTTATATAAAAATATACACATTCATATATATCATATATATGCATTTTTAATGTCAGATTTGTATTTGTGCTTTAATCTGTAAAAAATGTTGTTCTACAAACCCAAAATTTGGTTGTCATTCGAGGTAGCAATCTCCAGTAAAATGTGTAGGCCTTGTGTTGTATGGGATACAAATTCTGAGATCACTTAAATGGTGAGAACTCTTTTTCAAATGCAGGAAAAAAGTTTCTGGTCTCCAAAGATATTGTACCGAATATTTACAAAAATATATCTGTGCATGTTTACTGATATTTTAAGATGACATCTGTATTGAAGTAATTTTTCTTCAGATTTCTTTTTTAACCAGTTTATTCTCAAAACTATTTTTAGGTTGCAGCTTGTAGAGATACAGGCTATGATTGGTTTGAACAGCTTCTTCAAAATGTAAGTAATGAATTTTGAATGTATGGCACAATCATTTTAAGAATTTAAAAATTTCTTTTGGTACTAAAACATATTGAAGGGAGACTGCAAGACCAGTCCTTTACAGTAAACAAATTAAATCCATGCCCTTTAAACATCTTACCTTTAATTCTCCATTGGTATAACTTTCTTTGTCTCCAACATTAGTTTCTTTCTTTCCATTTATTTGTTTTAAAAATACTTCCCTTTTCATTTTGGGGAGGGTTTTTGTTTGTTTTTTAATTTCATAGTCTCTTCAATAATGAGTGACATAACATGAAGCACACAGCTATGAAAAATAATTCTGAAATGAGACTTCTAGTGTAATGTAGATTTCTTAAAATTGTAGATAAGTGTACTTTCACATCCAATGTATTTCTTACACAGTTTATAGAAGCAGTGAATCTTCAGACCATAGCTTACTTCCACATTGTATTTTACTCTGATTTTTCTAAGAAATTAGCTTGATTTGTTTATGTCTTAGCCTACGTTATCTTTCTCCTCTAGAATTCATATGCACTTGTTAATTTTCAAATAAAATTAACTACGACATGCATGGGAGAATTAGAGGTCTCCAAAGATTTTACTTTAGCCTCAAGTGCCGTGAAAATAGGTAGCAAAGTAAATCAAAGTGCCTCTTAATGCTTGCACTGAATAAAAAACTATAGTACTGGCTCAATTAAATTAACTGATTAAAATGTTCATAGAACTATGTTTCACCTTAGTTTGATTTTTTTAGTGTCAAAAAAACAACATTCCTTTTTTTTTTTCCTAAGTGTTTCTAAAAGGCTTCTAACTCCCATTAGTTACTGCTGGCAATTATGACTGCATTATTGTTTTCTGCATTATTTCATTAAGCACAAAGTTAGCTTTCATCCCAATGCAAAAATCAGTAGAAATCTGTCTTTTTGTCAGTTATTTTTTTTTTTCTTTTGCATTTTGGTTTGATTTTTTCATACTTACCTTAATTTTTTCTTCACCATGTAACTTTTATGGAGAAGTTAAATGCTTTTGTAGTGCAAAATCCTTGTGTATCTATAGTAATTGTTATAAAACCATTACATATCCAATGTAAATGAATGCACCCTGAATACTAAATAATTTTCTGTTTCATCTGCTATAGCTGTTGAAGTCAGAAGAGGATGCCTCATATAAACCTGTGAAGAAAGCCTGTACTCAACTTGTTGACAATTTGGTTGAGCACATTCTTAAATATGAGGAATCCTTGTCAGGTTAGTGTTTACAACCCAGTAGCTTCTTTGAATTTTATGATACTGTAACAGTGGTGGTTCAAATGACTATTGTGAAAAGTTACTGTTACAAAATTCCTATTACAAAACCGATGGTAATGAGTAATTGCATTTATTTTGATTATGAACCATCGAGCACTGTGTAATAAAGCTTCCCTAATTTTCTCTAGCTAATCACAATAACAGAGATAATTTTAAAATAACTTGTTCAAACTTTTAAATCACTAAAAACAAAACAAATGTGACAAGCTTTATTTGTATTAATACATTCTACAGTTGTAATAGGAATCATTGGCTAGGCCAGTGTTCTGTGTACAGTAATTAGGTTAAAAACTAATGATATCTTTGAAGCATCTTTGCTTCTTATTTTACATATGTTTTGATCACATACAAATTTTAGCACGTTATGTTCTCATCTCTAATCTAATAAGAATATTCTGTATTGATCTTGAAAGATATGTTATGAAAGAGGTACTCATATGATGTTTTGGCCATATATTTTCCATTGCTCAAACATTACTTTGTGTATTTTCTAATTTTTTTGCAGATTCTGACAACAAAGGTGTGAATTCTGGTCGCTTGGTTGCTTGCATAACCACTTTGTTCTTATTCAGCAAAATCAGGCCCCAGCTAATGGTCAAACATGCCATGACCATGCAGCCATACCTGACCACTAAATGTAGTGTAAGTAGAGAAAATTAGAAAATCAGTCTTTTCTTTTTACCAGATAATTAAGCATGGAAATTAATGGTTGTCTTGTATCCTTGATGATATTGAAGGTAGGAAAAGAGAAATAAAAATTATGTTTCTATGATTCATGATCATCATATCTTTTAAAGATATTAGGTCCTTTTGATGATCTCTATAGCTTCCAAGATGCTGTTCCTCACCCTCTGCCTTCATGTTTTACAGCTAAATGAAACTGAAACCTGTGCTGCCTCTTTCCCTTGAAGACTAAAACGCAGTTTTCCACCTGTTATGAAATAATTTCTTAAAATTGTTT
>VZRF01005115.1:0-119882 GCA_013396875.1 Vireo altiloquus | reverse complement strand
GCTTCTCCCCCGCGACAAGGGGGAGTCCTCGGAGAAGATGATATTGGTAATGCGTCCTTATTTGTACAAATATGGAATGAAATAAGAATAAGTGGGGTAAAGTAAAATTCCAAACTCTAAAAGCTGAATTTGGGAAAGTAAAATTTCGCAAGCTCGAACAGCTGCAGGAAGAACCTAATTAGCAGTTGAAGACATGGCTCCAAGCGAAGAGATAGACCTTATCAAGAGACATTAACACTACGCCCGAGCGGTGATTGCCTGATCGGCATCTACGATATCTAAAAGGAGAACTTCATGAATATGTTGAGTGACCAGGAGAATCGAAAGAATTCGGACTGAGCCCAAAAACTGTATAAAAACTGATCCCTCCAAGACAGCGTCATGAACAGGGGAGGATTCGATGCGATAGAGGTCGAATCTCTGTTCATCTGGCACTGACACCCGGGCTCAGTGCTGTCCTTTTCGATTGTGGCTTTTGCGCTGCTGAACTTATCGGCCGCGGAATAAAATTTCTTATTGATTGATTTTAATTTGGCTATATCGTTTACTACAAATGCAAAGCATGTGCATATTATTTTTGTTTTAAATACTGAGTTGTTAAAAACCGGATTCATGGACAAGAAACACTCTAACTAATTGAAGTTAGAAAGGGTATGTTTATTAAGCTGGTGGATGGGCACAGGAGTCATCTCCTAGAGACGTGCCAGCGCCCTACAAAGTTGTTTGCTCTCTCTTTATTTCACAAAGTGTTACATATTAATCACATGCATATCCCCAGCATCTCCCATTCCCCGCTTCCTATTAAAATGAAGCTATTAGTCCTCTGCGCATGTGCGGTTCCTTTCTTGATCTGGGTTGGTGGTCTTGATTTGGGTCGGTGTTCTCGAAGGATGAAGTCAGGAAAGCCTTCATCGGTCTTGGACTCTTCACCTTCTATTGTGAGCGAGTTACAACAGGCCTTGACTCAGGTGTCCTGCCGGTGCTAGCTATAATTCTGCCAGCTTCTTTTGTTCATTTATTATAAGCAAAGTTCAAGGCAGGTACATAATAGTGAATAGCACTACATTTCTTGGTTAAATTTCTAACTCTTATATTTTTTAGTTCAATCAGCACAAACTGCTTCTACCTCCTAGCTGAAGTTCAACTCTTCATAATCTTGGCTCAATACAGTTGTAAGTTATTTTGGTTACCTTTAGAAAACATTGTGGTTTTTGAGGGTCATGCTTCTCTGCCTAGCAAAAGAAGAGATGGAGGGTGGTACCTGCCTTTAAAATGACCACGTGCAATTAATTCTCTGAATGGCCCCATGCGATGATGGTCTATAAACATGTCCATTATGAATATCCAACAGGACAATATTCACACCTATTGCTGACAAGGACTCAAACTGTGTCTCTGAGGGTCTTGCTCAGTTTCAGCCTTGTCAGACCCAAGTTTGGGTGGCAAAATGACACCCGAAGTGTGGTTGGAAACAGCTCTGCCTGTCTCCTGTGGAACAGGGATGAGACTCACAGGGAGGATTCCTTCTTGGGCTGCTTTTTGGCATTTGGGCATTTGCGTGGGTGTGGAAAGCTGCCCTGGGTCCCTGGGATTGCTTGGACATTGCTGTGAGTCTGAGAGCCTCCAGGGAGAGGAATCTCTTCTGCTTAAGGAGGTATTAAGTGGCTGACTGTGGAACAGAAGGCACATTTTGCACTTGGATGTTTCCTCATGCTCCCTCTCAGTCTAGGATGGGCCCAGTGACTTAGAAACATGTCAAGGGAACACAAAAGGGAATAATGAGCTGTTTGCAAGCACTTTTCCTTTGCCATACTAACAGTGGAGGCAGCATCCACAGCTTTGGTGTGTCAGGAAGCTGATACCCTTGTCTACCCAAAGATCTCCTGTTGTGTGACAGCAGCATCCTGCCATCCTCACATGCAATGCTATGCCTGCTTTAGTCCTCTGTTGCTCTTTGTCACATCCCTTCTCATCTCTGACAGACCTGTGGGGGTGTGGAGAGAAGGATGTTATCCCAAAATAATTGTAATAACAAGAAAGAATTATCTCCCTTTTCCACATCATTTAATGATGTAGGAACCGGTCTGCACACTTTTAGCAGTACTTCCTTTGTAAAATACCTGTTCATGGTTTTGAGGCTCTTGAAAATGAATAGTAAATAAATACCCGCAAAATGTCTGCATTTCCAAAAGGAGTTTCTGTAGAAAGGACTCCTGCCACACGGAAATCTGGAGTCATCCTGCCTGCTGGCAGCACAGGACCACCGGGATCATGGCTGGGTCTTCCTACGCTTTCAAGGGACTGGCCTATTTTGTTCACTTTATTAAAAGCCTTAGTGCATTTCAGGGATAAGCTTCCCTAATAAGTGGAAGGAAGGTCCATGTTCCTCCTCCCCATTTTACCTATCAGGCTTTTCTTACTCTTCCTCCGTGGAGTCATCTCTGCCCATAGCAGGAGGGTTGGAACTAAACTATCTTTAAGGTCCTTTGCAACCCAAACCATTCTCTGATTCTATGAAATAATAGGAAATTTTAAAAAATCCATTGTGTTTCAACCTTGAGCCAGGTCACGGGCCTGCAGAGGGTTAGGGAAGATGCTCATTTTTTTCACTTGAGCCTATTCTAGGACATGAAAAAGATGATGGAATTAGTCTTTCTCTTTTACCTGTTCATTTTGTCTGCCAACTTTGACCTTCTCTCAGTGAGGAAAACTTTAATTAAGGGCAGTAACTGACCTGCTCAAAACCAGTGACCAGTGGGTGTGAATCAGCACTACAGACATACAGAGGGGTGACTTTTACCCGGATGTGCCAAGGGGCTGGAGATAGCAGTGCCCTGCTATGACTTCAGCAGGGTTGTGCTGGCTGTTCCTGTGGCCATGATCTTTACAGAGCATCAACCAGTGGCCTCGGGATGCTGCAGGGAGAAGAATTTGCATGGATTTGCAATTACTTTTTCCCAGCACTTGAGTTAGGTGTACTGATTTGCACTATCCTACTTTTTTTCTTTCTTGTAAAATGCATGCAGGGGAAGATAATGTACGAGCAATTCTTGGTCTCTGTTAAACAGTCTTGCATGTCAAGCAAGTGCTTCTCGTTGGCTCTGCTGTCTCTCCCAGAACAGCCAGAGCTGCAGTTGCCTGCTTATAGTTGCATTAAAATGCCACAAAGTGGCAGCACCGCCGACCTTGCTGACGGAGCTAAGGAGGAATTACAAGTTTCATCTCCTGGCTGGCTGTGCTTTATTTGCTGCCAGTTCCAGTAGAGAAAACATGCAAAGCTTTAGAAAACAAATACAGATGTGGTAAAAGCAGCCAGCAAAAAAATTTAAGGGCAACATCTGGAACAGAGTACTCGGGTTTGCAAAACTGCACTGCAGTGATGCTGAAAATAGTCCCAAGAAGTTTTCAGCCTAAACAGGGACAGAAACCCCCATTTAAGGGTGGGAGCAATTTGGAGTCAAAAATTTCCCAGGCATTTGTTTTAATTAAGCTTGAATGGGCTAATCGGCTGAATTTTTGTTGACAACTTGTTTGTAAAATGAGTCTCAGTGTCATTTGATGTGAGAGTCATGGTCCCATCACACGGGATCATGCTGAGCATCCTGCAGCTGTCCCAGCAGGCACAGCAGAGACACAGCAAAAAAGGTGCACGCAGCTACTTCTGGTTCTCATCCTGGTTCGGGGCAATTAAGTCGGGCTAGAGTTGGGAAACCGTGCAGTCAGTCTTGCATTCCGAGTATTTGATTTTATCTTTGACAAACCTTTATTTACTCAGGACTTTCCCCGGGTTGGTGGGGCCTGACCCCATTCCTCAGTGATTGCTGTTTGTAGATTTTTCTTTGCCTCTTGATGTGTGTTCCATGCAGCTTGTTTCCTGTTCCTAGAAGAGATGGAAATGCTCCACAATGAAAATGCTGTTGCAAGTGGAGGTAAGGACATAGAGCTGAGGTCCTGCAGTCAGGACACAGGAAGGCACCCTGATTTTAAGTAACTGCACACAAAAGTTCATGGCACCAAAATAAAATCTGGTGCCTCAATAGCCTTAGAACTGCTGGACTGTCTGCATTGCTACTGCTCACTCTTGAATGCAGCGAGAAAGAGGCTGCTCACCCCAGTGCTAGTTTCAGAATGTGCTGCTAGTCCTGCTTTTAATTACCTTCCCACTTCTCTAAGAGTCTTACCAGATCATAGGCAAGAGTTTCTGTGGGTTTGATGAATAAATTGTTTCTGACATGTTCAGTCTGCCCTCTGGGCATAGTATGTTTACATAGTATGTGGATACAAGGGTTATCAACACTGACACTGCAGTAACTGCCCCCAAATCCCACCACATCTGAAAGATCCTGGAGACAAGCAGGGGATCCCTCCTGGCTTGGATCATTGCTGCCCCTTGCTGCTTCTCCCGTGCAGTCTCCCGAGGCCACTGATTGATGCCCGTTGGTTGTGTTGATAAACACAGGGCGTGAGCAAAGCTCGGTTTTCCGCAGGGCTGCACTCCCCTCTGCAGGCAGGCGTTTCCAGTGGAATCACTTTCCCAGCCACTGTTCACTGAAGTCTGCAGTCTTTCTGATGGGAGTGCACACATGTATTTGCTTTATATTTTAAAATACACAAGTATCATATGCTTTGCCTCCTAAAACTTTCTGTTCTTAGCTGATCATTGTAGCAGGGTGTTGAATCCAAAGAGTTTTGCTGCCAGCATGGCTCAGATTCTACTGGGGAGTATTAAAAAATATTTGAAGCTTGTAAAGTATAACCAAATGGACCACAACCCCCTCTAAATGTAAATAGTAAGGTGTAGGGGGTAGGGCCTACTACCACTGGGAGGCTGCTCTGTCCCTCAGCACGGAGTGGGGGGAAATTCCTTTGTCATCACTGTCCCTTTGCCAGGACAGGTGTTAAATCACAACAGCTTTATGAGCAGATAGGTCCCTGGAGTTTGTCACCACAGTAATCCTGTAATTTTATTTCTTTTTATACTGTGTCATCATTAGCACATTTCCAGCAATGGTGTTTCCAAAACCAGTTCTGTAGAAAATATATTTAGCTGTGGTGCCATCCAAGATTAACAATGTGGGACGCTACGTTCTGGGAAGAGTGTTGTTCCTTGTGAACCTGCTTTGCAGTTTTCTTGCCAGTCCCTAGGGATACACCTCCCGAGGCCTGAACATGAGTGTTGGGGTGGAGGTGTGCATTGAAACACAAATGAGATGCCTGTTTTTAGGAACTTGTTCAGAGCTAGTACCATGTGACTTCCAGCTCTTCCCACACAGCAGAGAATCCCAGAGCTTTTGCTGTAACCTGATTTCCCTGCTGAACATTTCCCCCTTTGGTGCCTGGCAGGTGCTGTGGTCTGTGTGGTCCAGGCATGTGAGGCACCCACAGGCTGCACTCATGGGTGTCCCACCTTCCCACCAAGAGGAGAAATGGATCAGCTGGCAACCTGTACTGCCAGGCTATTTAGTTTCACAGTCAGAGTCACTCAGTAGAAAAACTGGAGTTTTTGTTAGCCTGGACATCCATAAAAGGAGGCATTTGGTCCCAGAGAGGGAACCTTTATCCCTCCTTTCCACCCCTCAGAGTCAGGTGAAGAAGAGCCACAAAGGTAACCATATCCTCTCAAGGAGGGCAGTGGGGCAGAACACCCCACGGCTGTCATGCAGGATTCGCTCTGCTAACATAAGCTGCCTGTTGAGAAGTATCCATTGCAGAAACAAAAAAAAATACTCAAATGTAATGCTTCCCAGCACCAGCAAGCTCCAGACATACAATAAACAAAGTGCTTTGAAGAACAAATGTTTTATTGCAATGTTCATTATTTACAGTACCGTTCACTTCGTCCCTGGGTGCTACCAAAGTGCAAAGTCATTTCAGGCAGGGAAGCTAAATGATGGTAACTCAGTAGGAAAACACAGCTGTGCCTCGCTCCTGCTGTCCTGCCTCTTCCTGGTCCTGAATGCAGAGAAGCTTACTCCTCTCCCCGGGCATTTGGAACAATCTGGTAACTGTGAAACTTTGGTCACAAATGATTGTCACTTGTCGGTCTGTTCAAGGTGATGCAGGAACAGGAATCTGAAGTCTTTCCAGCAGGACTTGGGATTCAGGGTTTGTAATGCAGGGCTGTCACATTGCTATCTCAATTTTTGACGGGACTACTGGTTTGTTCCCAATTATCTTTCTTGCTGACTGTCTTTGGTTCATTTTAAGTTTTGAGGTTATCTGTCTGTCCCCTTAAAAGAGCCAGTAGCTCAAGAATGTTACCAGAGTTGCTACTGGATATCAGTGTATATATATATATATACATATATATACACACACAGATACTGAAATCAGTCATGTCTTCTAGAGTTGTACTTAAAAAATTTTATTTTGTACTTCCATTTTGTGTAAAAATGGTGATTCAAACACCACTGAAGCCTACATTTTCACACACTATCATCTTTAAGTAGGACAAATTACACTGGTTACCTCAGGAAGGACCTCTCAATAGAAACTCTCCTTTGGGGGGGGGGGGGGGGGGGCAGTTGAAGATTAGAGAATTCCAGTGGCTAAACTCAGGTCAAGAATCTTTCCAGCTTTCTAACAAGTTTATTAGTTCGAGAAAGTACTTTGAAAGACAGTTTTCAGACTGAATCCCTGCAATTTGCACTGCTGTCAGCATTCCCTTGGGAGGTGAGCAGTGAACTTCTCTGCCTCAGTTATCACCATGTGCATCAGGGATGTCGTTACCTTCTAAAACTTGAGACGCCTTCTGTTACAAAGCTCTTGTACAACTGGGAAACTCCATTTAAGACTCCATTCCAGAAAATAAGTTACATGACATGGCACTCGAGCCCTCCAGAGAACACACAGCAGGGCTGTTGGGGGAAGCTCAGCAGCAGGATCTGCTGCGGCTCTCATCACATGCCTGATTTACAGTTCAATAGTAACTGAGTCCCTGCAACAGCTGCCTCAAATGATTCTGAAATTACAGCTTCCCAAAAATGGGATGATTGCAGTTCTTGGCAGGTTTGTTCCTGTGAGTCACACTTTTATTCCATGTTTTCACAGGCTTTTCTTTATCACTATTGACAGAAAGCCACCAAAAGCTTTACAGTTGCAGAAGATACCATTTTCACAAAGAAAATGTACTGGATTTATTCCTTAACCTACCATACAAAACACAGTGTTTAAAAGCTCCGCACTGCCTCCCTAGTAGCATTCCTTTGGAATTTGGAGGAGGCAGCAGATCTCACATGCAGTCCACAACGTTGCTGGACCCTTGGCCCACATCCCGGATCTGGCTGCTGAGACAGGAGCACACGGCCACGCCTGCCCCTGCCCTGCAGTGTGACACCGAGCCCACGAGTTCCCACCTACAGGAAAAAAGAAAAATAAGTTCCTGCCCTTTCCGAGCAATCTGAAAGTATTTTCTGGGCCTGAAATTCTGTTAAACTGCCTAGCTGTTCACTCTGCACCCATTTAATGCAAAATCAGATTGAAACAGGCAGGAGAATGTAGGTTGTTATTGAATGGAAGGACGAGAAGGAGGAGGAGTGGATATTATTCAATTATTACCAGGAAACAACAGCTAGACTCCTCCTGCACACTGTTTCTATGCTGCTGTGTTTTCATACAGGCAGATTTCCTTGTCTTATTAAGCCAAACAAAACATTTGAAATTACCTGTTCACTATGGGATCAAATGCTTCCACTGTGTTGAGGTACACGTTGCCATTATGACCTCCAACTGCAAAAATTTTCCCCATCAGTGTTGCTATGCCAACACCACCCCTTGGAGTTGTGAGCTCTGCCACATATTCCCATTTGTTACAGCGTGGGTCAAACCGCTCCACCGAGCTCAGGGGCGAATTGTCATCAAAGCCACCTGCAAACAACCATCACAGGGTCAGCTTCTGGCACTTCTGGTGCAGGGAATATGAGCAAGACTGGCTTTCTCAGCATTCAGGGGGTCCTGTCCAGATCTCTCTTTACCAGAACTTTACAAGCTCCCAAAAATGAACCTAACAGCTCTCCCTCCTCTCACTGTACAAGCATCATCCAGAGCAACAGTTTTCCTATACTCATGTTGCAAGGATTCTAATTTTATTTTTTTTCTCCTTGAATTCATCATACTTGTAATGAAACAGCTTCCCATTTGGAAGAGAAAGAAACCTAACACCATCAAAAAGATGGTCTCCATCTTAAATTTATTTTACTTTATGCAAAACACACTCTAGCAGTGTTCTCAAAATACAGCATTGGCAAATATATGAGTAGGGAAAAAAATCCTCATGTAAGACTCAGTGATGCATTCTCCTTGCTGGGGAAGCTGTCAAGAGGAGCATTCTGTTCAAAACCTATTTAAGCACTTATGATAATACACAAGTCAGAGCTTTTTAACTATCACTTTGGCACACCTACCTGGCATCTTCTTCTCTCAGAAAAGCAGGTAAATACAAGGTAGCACACAAGATAAGAAGCTGTGGAATAAGTCCAAAAAAAGCTACTGTTGTCTACACTCAGAACACAACTAGAGTGCTTTGAAAGTGTGTGAACTTAAGAGTAGTTTCCCAAAAGGAAACACAAGAGTAGTGAGTCTTCAGAGGATTTTCTAATACAGACTTACTGTCCTGAACAGATCAGCCCTCCTGAATGTGGGTCAGGAGCTGTTTTTCATTTTCTTGCTAACGAACCTTTGTTTAAGTGTGCCCTGGTTGTGCTTGCTTTCTTCTCCTGCCCAAGAACATCAAGTACAGGTCAGCTCTATCTGTTCCCAGTTTCTCTAGCAACAACAGCCTCTTCTAAAGGCCAGCACTTGGCAGTAGCAGCACTACAAAATGCCACATCCCTACTCACCCACAACATACAAGCAGCCATGGAGCTCGCTGACACCGTTCCCAGCCCTTCGCTGACCCATCTCTTTCACTTCCATCCACTTATCCAAGTGGGGATCGTATTTCTCCACACTGGAAAGAGATGCTACACCGTCATTGCCACCCACAGCATAGACATGATTCTGGAAAACAGTTGTACAAAGATTATTTGTGATGTAGTTGCCTTTACTCAGCTTTTCATAAGCAGTGTTAAAACGAGAGGAAAATGTGGTATATCCACTTTTGTTTAAGAATTCCAACAACAGATTTAATTATCTAACATGAATGTGATCTCTTCCAATGGAAGAAGTGAAACAGTTATGTACTGTTGCAGCTTTTTCAGAGCATAGGGGATAAAAGTACAGCGTGCATCTGGTACTTTTAAAAGCAGTGACTGTGACAAACCAGTCTGCTGAGAGAGACAGGAAGCACTATCCATGTCATTAGAAGGGTACTCCTCCCAGTACCTCAAATACTGTTGAAACAGTTCAATTTGATATGAGTATTACCCTAAATACCCTCACTTTTTGCACAGAATTTTGATGACCAGAGGTGCTCAGACCCACCAGCTGCATTTTGTTCAAGACCTTGTGTTCTGCCTTGTGAAAGCAGCTTTGAAAAGCAGGTGGGCTCCCCAGCGGGCCACAGCCTGGGAGGAAGCAGCAACTCACCACCAGGGCTACGGAGCCAACGCCACCCCGGGGAGTGTTCATGGAGGCCACGGTGCTCCAGCGATCTGAGTCGATGTCGTAGCGCTCCACGTCGCTGAAGCACGTGTTGTCATCTAGCCCCCCGATGGCATAAATGGGGCCACCCAGCGATGCCAGGGCGATGCCTCTCCTAGGGAAACACAGCATCAGCACCTCAGTGCAAATCCTTAACCAGAGGGAGCCACACAGCAAGTGCAATGGTACATGAGTGGCACCTGCCACTAGGGAAAAAAGAGTAATGAAAATTTAAGAAGTGACTTCTATAGTAAATCCTGCGTCTGGCCCTCAGCACACCTGTGTCATTTTGACTGAATGTCAAGTCTAAGGCCAAGTCCTCTGCTCACATACCTGGATATACAACGTCTTAGATCTGATTTCTCTATTTCAGTACTGAACTTTTATGCCTCCCATTTTTTTTTTATTGAATCTGATGATGAACCAAAACCTGCTGGTTTAAACTTCATTGGTATAGCTGGCTGCTACCATTTGAGAATGATTGGGGGTGATACTAATACATATTAAAAGCCAAACCTGTGCTGGATATTAAATAGCTGAACTCTAGCAAGATTTAATTGCTATTTCTTCCATTCCAGTATATTTTTGTTAAGTGTTAAAATGGCTGTCAGATTTGTTTCTACTAAATCTACCAATATGAGAGTACAATCAGTACTATAAAAGTAAAAGCATGGCCTAGAATGTCAGCATTGAGTTTCTGCTTTAACTACCAGGAGAGGTGATTTACTCTGTCACTGACAATACTCTGACAATACTCTTGTCTCATTAAAGAGGGCAAGCTCAGAGATATCGAGGCAGGAGCAAGGAAGGCACAGTCTTTTCACAGAATAAACATTGTGGCAGTATCCTGCTCAGCAGACAACACAGACACCACTTAATGGTGGCAGGTTTTTTTCTCCACTAAGTATTCCAACACATCTGTGAATGAGAGGAGTGGAGCTGGGAGGTAGCCAAGGCGCAGTAGCCCTTTCATCTACCCGGGTTGATAAATGTCAGTAATAAATGTCACAGAAATGTAGGGCTGATTGTTGCTGGTATTATGCCCCGGGGTGGTGGCAGGAAGGAGGAAGCAGAGCAAGCCACTTCCAGAAGTCTGGGTCGTCTACTTTAATTAGGTCACAGCTACAAATATCTTTAGGACTTAGCCATACTTAATATTTCACTCCTACTCGTGCATGATGCTTTTAAAAACAACAAGTAACAAAATGGAATGCAGAATTAGGGACACTGATTGAAATAACAGCAGAAACAAAAAAATTACAAAAAATCCAGTAAGTCCTTAAAAGAATCTTAAATGTCAAGGCAAGAAAAGTCCTCAATCTGACTTTCATATTGAGCGCCTCTGGCCTTTTGTGTGAAAAACATAGGCAGTTATTTGTTTCCTGGTGTACTATTTCACTTTTTTTATTTTCAATATGAAGTATTGCACTTTTCATGTTATGCTGGCAGTTATTTTGCTCACTCTTTAAAAAAGAATGAAAAACCCACAGAACCAGTTCATCAGTTCCAAGTTGTTTACTGGGCATTGCAGAATGGCTCTAGATACCTGAATGCAAGCACATAGCTGGAGTAGAAGAGGTCCCTGCTCCAGCAGCCAGCTCCTCCAAAAAAAAGAACAAAGGGGTAATACATTTATATCATAATGCTCCAAAATAGGGGGGAAAAAAATCCTAGAAATAGAACAGTTTGAAAACTCCCCAAAAAAGCAGGACAGACATGTTGTTTTTCAGCATCAGCAAGAAATGGCACATCACAGACTAGTACGTGCAGTGTGGGACACATATACCTCTTTGTGTTCATTGATGCCTTCATCATCCACTTATTTGTGAGAGGATCAAATACTTCCATGCTTCCTAAGTGTTCATTTCCATCATGTCCACCTACTGCGTAGACTTTACCTGAACACACAGACATCTTTTGATACAGATTTCTTGGCAACATTTCAGTTTTCATTTATATAATGTCCCTGCCTATGTGGAGACAAAGAGGTCAAATAAAGGTTAAAGTTTTAGAATTTTTTCAGTATCAGAGTTTCATATGTTGTACTCAACCAGGAATCCATTCTAATGTGGACTTTTACACAAATCTTGAGATTATGTAGACAAAAAAAATCTTCCCATAATTCAAGTACTGCAAGTCAAATCAGTTTGGCACATGTACCAGTCTCTTCAGATTTTCTATGGAGAAAAATTATCTCTGTACTGCTGCAGCAACAGAAGGAACACCATGTTACAAGGGAAAGCTACATCATGGGTGCTAAGCTGCTCTGGACTGCACAGACCTGTTTTCAGAAGATGGAGAATCAAAAGTAAAGCTAGGTCTGCTCTTGGAAGAGTTACAGTCTTAGTAACTTTCCAGTATGGATTTAAGTAGGAAGGGAGCCAGTACGAGTACTAGCAAATTCTGTGTGACTGCTGTATAAGGCCATTTCTTTATAAATGGATTTTTAGAAAGTAAATCACCTATTTAAGGCAAGAGGCTATATATACAGTTCAGTTGGGCTGGGAGGAACCTTTAAAGGTCACCTAGTCCAGCCCCTCTGCAATGAGCAGGAGCATTTTCATTTTCAGGTTGCTCAGAGCACCATCCGGTCTGACCTTGAACACTTCCAGAGATGGGACATTTACCACCTCTCTGGGCAACCTGTTCCAGGTTTTCACCAACCTCACTGTAAAAAACTTCTGCTTGATATCTAGTCTAAATTTACCCTCTTTTAGTTTTAAAACCATTACCTCTTGTCCTGCTACAACAGGCCCTACTAAAATGTCTGTCTTCATCTTTTTGGTAAGCTCCCTCTAAGTAGTGAAAGGTCACAAGAAGATCTCCATGGACACCCTTCCCAAGTCTGAACAGCCCAATCCTGTCAGTTCCCAGTAATGTCTTTTCCATAAGCACAGTCTCAGATTGGGTCAGGTCCAAACACTCCTTCTTCAAGGGGAGAAGTTTTACTAAACTGAAGACTATCCAACAATTAAGCAATTAGTTTACTACTTGTACAGCTAGCAAAAGCACCAATTCAGCAAAAGGAGCAAACAAGTGCCTTCTGGCTGGGGTTGCTTGAATAGGGTTACTGACCTCCCACAGAGATCACACCCACATGCCTCCTCCTGCTGTTCATTTCAGGGCCGAAGAACCAGTTGTTCTTACTGATAGAGTAACACTCGATGCTGCGGAAGGGGTCACCTGATCCACCTCTGCCACCGACACAGAACAGCACACCTGGAGAACACAAAACAGATTTCCAGAGAGCTAGCAGGAGGATGGGGAAAAACAGCTGTATAGCAGAGCAAACTGAAAATAAATAGCTCGGGAGAAGTTGTATTTCACTTCAATGAGCACAGTCATTGCCGTTCATAATTGGATACTGGATTTTGGCCTTTGCTTGACATGCTGCTATGGCAATTAGCTATCTATGCTCTTGTAGAAACAATGCATATTTTAAATACGCTTTTTGTGATTTGGCTTAAGGAGGTAAATCCACTGTTTGTTAAATATAATGATGGAGAAATTATGATTTGCAGTCTAATATTCATCACTTACTTTTGGTGTAGGTTAGTCAAAGACTTTAAAAGTTAGCTCAGCCTTCAATACCAAAAGATAACTGTCCACTGTTTTCAGTACAGCTTTGAACAGACTGAAATAACATATTTAACAGTTCTGGCTTTGATACAGACAGAGCCAGTCAGGATAAAGTATTAATGCTTTAAAGAAAGAAAATGACTGCTAAAGTTCTGCTAGGAAAATGCAGCACATTACCTAAACACCAGAGAGGAAGATAATGGCTTTCCCAATTTTGCATTAAGTCATGAACAACCCTCGATATCAAGCTATACCTGCTTGCAATCAAGACACCTGCATAGATGTCCTGCCTTTTCTCCACACCACTCCTTACTGGGTAACCAGACACACATTTAATTACCAGCAGTCTGCTTCCTTGGTGTTGTGCGAATGGAGTACTCAAAGTCAGGCACTGCCCTGCTGCTCAGGTGAAGGTGGTAGTTTCTTGCTTCATCCAGCAAATCCCTACATTTTAGATTCTGCTTGACAATCTCTTCCTTTGCCACAACACCCATAAGGAAACAAATGGGCAAGAGAGGCAGCCGTACCTGACACAGAAATGAACACAGTTGGAGAAACTGGCTGAACTGCTGAGTGTCACCACGCAACGCTGCACATGCACCAGCTGGCAGCTCCGGAGCCAGCTGGCGGCCCCACGTTCTTCCATAAAGAGAGCGGCACTCAGTCATTCCGGACAACAGCGATATGAACAGTTCTTTTTAATGATAATCTTTGCTACAACCATTTCAGCCACAGTGGAGAACAGTCCCTTGGCCCAGCCCATGCTGAGGAAGATGAGCTGCTGCCTGTGCTGCACCTGCACCTGCACGACGTGATGCAGGCAGCACCCGCGGCTTTACCAGGGCTTTATCAGGTTAGTCTGCTGCTGGGTATGAATTTTCAGCTCAGCTATGCCGGTGTAAGAGGGCTTGTGCTAGAATGGTTCCTTTTCTTTGGGTGGCAAGCCAAAAAGCAAACACTGTCACCATGAACTGAGTGTCTAAGAAGGAGGTACTGCTAGTGCAGTTACACCGTTCTCTAAGGCAGACTTGACAGACTTCACGATCAAAAAAACCCCAACCATATTGAGTTAATTGTTTCCTTCTCTAAATCCTTCCTGCCATTTATTTCAGCAAACCTTTCAATCTTCTTTGTAAGACAAACAGTGCAGAATATGAAGTACAATTGGAGGCAAAGGTGGGACAAATGTTAGTGGGGGGAACTGAAGCAAATCTCCACCTGATTCCCTAAGGTTTGGAGTCAACGCTGTCAAGCAGATCTCACTTGACTCAACAGCGATGGTGAGGAAGTCCAGTAGCTCCAGTGCTTCTCAGAGCAGCAGGATGGGCCTGTTACAGCACTGACAAGCATCCCTGTTTTGAAGCAAGAATGTGCCTCTACCTGTTCTTCCTCACCTCCTTGCATTCAGTCCCATTTCTTCCTTTATTTTGGTCCGGATTATTTGAGGCCCCTTTAAAGCACCACTGCAGCCCTGGTGACAGGCTCTTGAGGTTACTGATGTGGGCTAAGAACTCCACGCTGACAGACTCAGAACCTCATTATAGCAGTAAAACCCATAAGGCTGATTATGACATGGATAATCACTGTCTAAAAGCTCAGGCATGTCTTCTGCTAGCAGTAATGTCCAAGTCAATTGATTACTCCATCTGCTCTGGCAAATAACCCATCTTTATAGGAAGGGGTTTACTTTTTCATTGCTTGAATCTAGACTCTGGTTTCCATCGACAGAATAAAACTGTTAATCTCATCTGCTAGCACAAATGGGCAATAATTTTTTTTAAAAAAATCTCTAATTATATTGCCTCCAAGTTTAAGTATAGTGTAATAAAGAAGGGGTTTTTGTACCAAAACCCTCATGCTAGTCTAGATGAAACTGAAGATTTTCAGAAAACAGCTAATAAACCATTGCGATCTTTTCCTAGGAAATGTGAAAAATGATTCACGAAGACAGTGACAGCAGCATTTTAGTGGACCTCTCCTTACTCACATAATGGTGATATTACCAATTCAAGCCAAATGAAAAACAATCAAGTTGGAGTTCAGTGACAACTGAAACTGCACAGCCAATCCTACCTGCTAAGACACATGGAATGTTTTGCAGCACATGGCATGCAAATCCTTCCCAGTATAGGCTCTCCACATCTGTCTCAAATACTGTATTTAAACCCCCATACCCAGCACACAGGGACCTTGAATAAGTGAAGCAGCTAATGCTTTGACAGGAGGAAGTTCAATGGGTGTTCAAGTTAAGTCCAGCTAAATGACCTTTTGATACCTCTATGTTTTCTTTCGGAAGCAGTGAGCTTGCATCAAGTCCAGACAATTAAACTACCAACTCCTTTTGGCTCCAACAGTGGTGGTCTAGTGAGCATTAAAAAGTCTATTATGTTTCATAGCCTACTAGGGCTAACACATCTTGGTCTTTTGTTAATGAAATACATGAAATATTCAAGAAGTAGCACAACTTGATGTGACGTATCTCTGTTAGCTTCCTTTCCTAGCCATGTAAGAAAACTCAACTTTGCCTCCTTTCTTAAGTACAAATACGTAACAGCAAGGGCAGTGAGCATATCAGGCAGTAGGAGTGGCAAGCCAAGTGAAGTGAAGGCTTTATATTCTCTCTGTTTTGTGTCAATATAAAACATTTCTGCTCAAGCACAGATATAGCTTTTTGTTGGTTCCCCACCTCCCAGCCATGGTATAAAGTGAGTACTCTTCTCTCTACAGAAACAGAAGAATATGACTTCTCCCTGATATTTAAGAACTCCAACTTGCTTCCACTGTCAACTCCCAACTGTGAACACTGGATGAGGCACCAAAAGCTACGAACATTTTTCAGCTTGAGATCTACCCAAGTACAAAGAGCTGATTACACAACAGCCAGTGATGAGACAGACACTTGGTGCCTCAGTCTGCCCTACCTGTGCAAGGATCTCATCCAGCCACATAGCGTGATGCTGTGGATTGGCCAGCAGCCACTTGATAGCAGCATTGTAAACTTGCTTTTCATTTTCAATATTCAGGTCACTGGACGACAGGAGTTTATGAAGGTGCTGTGGTGACACACTGACAAAGTCCTCGCACTCCATCACTTCTGTAAAATGTTCACAGGCAAACTGATCAGCCATGTCCATCAGGTCAATGCGGTTGTGGCTTTCGGCGAATGCCCTGACAGCCAGGCAGTTGGAGGGGTGGAAGTGCAGCTTCATGTATTCACAGCAGGCCTTTGCCACCAGTTCCACCTGCAGGATGCAGGCAGCGTACAGGAGTGGCTGGACATTATCCACCGTCAGTGTGAGCCGCGAGGAGTACGCGAACTTCACCAAGTCCTCAATGGCATCGCCGTCAAAGTCCCTGATCTCGATCAGCTTCTGCTTGGCTTCGGCCATTTCCGAAAGAAACATGGCTCGGAAGTACGGGATAACGCAAGCGAGCACCAGTTTGTGGCAGGAGATTAGCTTTGAACCAACCTGAAAAGAAAAGAACAAAAAAAACCCTGATGTTTTACTGGAATGTCAGTTTTGGCTGTGAAAGGAGGAACAGTGAAGCTGAAATAAGAATTCTGGACTCGATGTGTTGTCTGTATTTTGTCCACACAAATTAACCCAATTTGTCCTGTACTTCTGACATTATATCCAGTATCCCAAGGAATTCTGTTGTAAGTTGGCCATCAGAGGAGAGCAAAGCCGTAACACAAGGAAGCAATAGCACTGATGCACTGAACCTGACTTTCTTTAAAAGGCTTATGAAGCATCCTTAGAAATATTCTAGATGCGCCTTGTAGACAGGAGACTGCTAGACACTTGTTTTATATGTACTCAGAGACTTTAAGGGGGGGAAAATTAGAAAGGGACATTTCTAAACTTCTTAATTTAGACTTCTGGACTTTTACTACTGTCAAGGAATTTATGTTTACAGAAGCAAATTTATGTAAAAACATAGGAATAACAGCTATTTCAGGGGTTACTAAAAGTTACCAATCATTTCAGTATTTTTAGAATGTTTAGCCACAAAAGACAGTGGATTCCCCAGACAGAGAAGGTATTTCTCAAAATTCCGATCAGAAAATGTAAAATAAGCCTTTCATGTACAAAATTCTAGAACTCCATTAAAAAAATCTAAATATTGAAGGTAAATGAACAATCCACTGCTTATTTGTGTTCCAGGAGTGCTTTCTTACAGCCTTTGTCACTCTGCAGTCTGCACTAACATAAAGGGATGGCTGACTTAAGTGACCAGCTTCCCTGACTGATTCAAATTACATGTTCATTTTCAGATGAAGGTGTTACAGAGAGCTGTTGTGCACACAAACAAATAAAAAGATACTAAATTATAAAGAATATTCAGGAGTTTCTCTAGCTCTGATTCAATATACAATTGCTCTACCTTTTTAGAGTATGATCAACACAAGTGTAACCTACCTGGTGAGCAGCGAGTTGAGTACAGAAAGCAAACACAGAAGCAAGAGTATGCAGATTAAAAAAAGGAAAAGATGGATGGTTCAGTGTGATTACACCAGATCACCACAGAAGGAACAATTCAGACCTACCAAATGAAAAAGCAAACCAACAGGAGAAAAGCAGATGGTATTCATCTGCCACTCTCTGCCTTCTAACAGCCTTCTACGACTGTTCATATGACAGCAGCAGGAGAGTAGGTGAAATTCTGTAAATTTTAAATTAATTCCAGAGGGAGTCTCCCTGTGTGCTCCCACAGCTTATCACTGTTATCAGCAGTCCAACTGATAACAAAAAATGCTACCAGTCTGCTACATAGAGCTCCCAGGCCATTCTTATCTTCAGATACTTTTCTTGTGCCCATCATCCCACTCTCTAATTAAACCTTCCTTTTGAATTAAGTGGCTTTACTATGTTACCCAAATCCGCTTAATTTTAAATCACATAATGGTTTGGGTTGGAAGGGACCTTAAAGGTCATCTTGTTCCACCCCCTACCATGGGCACAGACCTTCCATCAGTTATCTAGCATATTCATGGTATTTTGAAATCAGACTTCCCCTCCAGTTACTATATATCCTATTTTAGGAGCCAGCAGTTAAAACACTGATCAGTCTGACAACAGCAATGCAGAATTGCTCACTATGACAGGTCATGCACAAAAGCAGAAAGTTCAGTAGAGATCTGATTATTCTTAAAATCTGAGTGAGGCCTGAGCACTACAGGCAGAAAAATCAAGCTTCTGTGAAAATTCTAATTGAAGTACATAGCTATCAGTTATTTGAAAATCCCTGATTTAGGAAGCCATACAATAAGATTTCCATGGGTTGCCCCAGCCTTCACTGGAAGCCAAGTCATGTTATCTAATATGCTTTAGTTACCAAAGAAGCTCCACATAGATCATACAAATGAACATTACTACAAGCCTAACTAAGGGAAAGTTAAACTGCAGCATCAGTAAAGTGTTTTTTCCAAGGCAAGTTTCCCTAGTAGGAGTATACATTTAACTAAGTTTATAAAATAAAGACTATCTGCCTTTTTTTTGCAAGAGTAGGTGAAAAGGAAGGAAGGTTAAGAATGAGGTCAACAAGTAAAGGGATGAGGAGAATTTGTAATACCAGGGACATACATCTGTCAAGGATTTTCCCTGTTCATATCTAACAGTCAAAGTGGCAGGCTAGCAACTTCTCCTAAAGGCATATGTCATTTGTTATTGGTTTAGGAACTGTGCTTCATCATTATTCCTTAAATAACTATCTTGCACTAATAAGCTGTTTAGCTAAGCAATACTTAAGATTTAGAGCTGCTGGCACCCACTTCTGAGCATACTAGGTACAAATTTATTGTGATCAGGATATAAGTAATATACAACTGAGTTACAAATAATGCATCAAAGCAATGCTATGCAAGAACCATAAACTTTGCTTCCTCTCTCTCCTCCTTTACTCTTTCATCAGCTGTAGAACACAACTGTCTGGGTTTTTTTCTTTCTTTCTTTGAAGAATGCGGGAAGTTAGATTTGTTCCAGAAATCCTCCTTGCAGAAAAGAGTCTAGCAAAACAACACAAAATGCAGAAATGGAGGTAAAATTAGGGATGAAAGTGTATTCAGAACAAAGAGCTGGAATCACACAGTATTTACTGACCAACTGTGGGAACTTGGTAGGAAGGCAAGTTGGATGAGGCCAAAGTCAGAAACTTCCTCTCCCAGACTGTCAATATTTTAAGTGTCTAAATTTCTGTAAAGCTGCGAACCTCCTAAATAAGGAAAAAAAATACAAGCATCTCTAGAGATGCCTCAGATCCAAGAGGTATTCTATGGCTTCCATATTCCTGCCAATATTCACAGCCACCTCTCAACACACTTATTTGTAGCTTAATCTTTGGACTGTTACGTGCAATGCATGTGTGACAAGTATCACCTTCAGTGTGACATCACAGAGCTCTCCAGCTTCAAAGAAGTGAAGAAGAGAGCTGTGAAAATCCCTCCAAGCCTCATTTGCCTCAAACACGAAGACATCCTCATCCCCATCACTGTTGGAAGACCGAGCTTGCTGCTGCTGCTGCCGTCTTTTTCCCTTTATCAGATGTTGTTTTGCCTGCTCTGGGACCATGGATTCTGAAGCCATTGGCTGTTTCTTCTCTCACTGCATCAATCTTCAAAAACTCCTGCCAAGATAAAATCCAGCCCATCAAGAGTTAGGTCCTAAAATTCACTTCTATTTATCTTCCTGTTTAAAAACACGTATAAGAAAGAAAATGAGACATTACTACATAACATATGTACTAATACAATAACTAGTACATGCTAGTACATAACACTTTGATTACATTATAATACTACCTATGATCTTATTTAGGGAAGGTGAGAGGAGAAGCGACAAAAAAAAAGACCCACAGTTAAGAATGCTATGTAGGTACCTTTAGGAAAAGCCATTATTTATGAACATGTTGTCCATGCTTCTTGAAAAAGATATGAAAAAGAAAAGGCAAATATGTACCACAGAATCATAGAATGGTCTGGGCTGGAAAGGACCTTAAAGATTACATAGATCCAACCTTCCACTAGACCAGGTTGTCAGAGCCCCATCCAGCCTAGACTTGAACACTTTCAGGGATGAGGCATCCATAGCTTCTCTAGGCAACCTGTGCCAGTGTCTCACCATCTTCACAGCGAAGAACTTCTTCCTAACATCTAATCTAAACCTCTCCTCTCTTCACTGGAACTGTTCCCATTTGCCCTATGACCACCTGCCTGTGTAAAGTCACTCTCCCTGTTTTTCGTAAGCCCCCTTTAAGTGCTGGAGAGTACTCCAGAGTATATTGAGAAGCGCGTTCCTCTTACACTGACTACCTTTGGTTTCACGGCTTTTTAGTTAATTTATGATGCAACCATTCTTCATTCTATGCTAAGAATTGATGATTGCTATAGTTCAGTGATTTTTGCTCATGGACTTTAGTGTTGGAGTAAGTGGACTGGCCAAAAGAACAAAAAATTCTTCTGCAATAAAAATTTAAGTCACATGTCTGGGAGCAGAACTGATCCTCCTTTGGGATTTTTTGAAAGTGTCCATGCCTCTTACTAAATCTACAATTCTTCATGCATCAGTACCAGAGAAAAAGTAGGAAGTGACCTGAGGTGACCATACTTGTTCCTGCTGTAGGTCACAGGGTTGCTGCCAGCTCCATGTCCTGTGTGGTGACAAAGCTGGTGGCTGCACCAGGCCAGGCAGGCTGAAGTGAGCTCAAACATGCCTGGAATATTTGTGGTACTTTAAGCAAGGTAAGTATTCTTCCTGTAAAAGATATGTAAGAGAAAGATCTTACTTCTTTCAAAACTACAAGCTAGCTTGAAGATATTATGGATCATGGGATCTTTATACAGTTTATGGCAATGAATACCTTTTTCTGCTGAAAATCTAGCTTCATTATGCCAGATTTGACAAATTGCTAAGACATTTTTCTAGTTCATTAGGATATTTTGGTTTTCTAATTAATCCTCCATGACCGATAGTCACATTTAACATGCCCTTCAAAGAAGTCACTATTAGCACTGAGACATGAAGCTGACACAGAGCTTCAGACACAATCTCCTGAGGTTAGAAAAATTAACATGGACAAACAAGAGGGAAAAGACTGAAGTTGAAATGCTGTACAAGGATGTTGAAAGGCATCATGTGTTATTCATTCACATGATAATGTAGGTAAGATATAGCATCTCTAGCCTACACTTGGAGGGAACTCATGCTTATTTCAGTCTTTGACGCTCTCGCTTCATCACTCCCTGGTTACTCACACCTAACCATTGCTACAGTGAGCAGGAACACTGCTTTCAGACAGAACTGACACTGACTGCTAGATTAGAGTTCACAGCTCCCAAGTCATAAGGTTTTTCCATCTGACACATATGCTACATTTATCCTCATGCTTTAACTGCAGCTGCACACATACTTCCCTCATCTATTTTGTGTCTCAAGGTAAAAAAGGCTGATGGTATGCATTTTACCTATTCCAGGTATGCCATTGTAAACACCAACATAAAACCCATGAGTCTTAAGAAAAAAATCAGTGCTGTTCGGGTGAATTTTTTACGCTATAAATGAACTAAGCAATAATACAAAAGCCAAACATAACTGATTTTAAGCAATGCTTTTCATCCATATCATGCTCATAGCAAATAAAGATCTTGGAGATGGTCTGAGCTCTTGCCTGTAAGAAAAGAAGTTGAGTGCATACTTGGATTTATATATTTGATACATACTAAGTATACACTTCATATTGTAGGGGACAAAACTAGAATGACACCAGAAGAAACCAATGGCATTACTCAGGCACACAGCCATAGATAAGAGAATCACATGTATGAGGGAGTGTCCAGTATTGTGATATCAAATATGGGTACAGGAACATGAGAGCAAGCCAATTACTGTTCCTCAGGTAAAGAGAAGTTTCTGCAACATGTTAAAAATTAACATGTGCAATACAACCTTCAGAAATATTCAGATAGCAATAGACTGACATACTTCAGCTTTCTTTTGATGAGATTTGGTGGCAGGTATCTTAGATTTTTATCCTTCCCCCGAGTCACCAATTCAGAAGCATCCTGTGTCTGTCACACACCTTTGTCACGCAAATCTTTTTAGACACCTATCCCCAAATGCTTCAGTGCTCTTAATTACAGCATCTCACAGTTGGAGTCTACAAACAAATCATCATCTGCTATGGAGAGTACCAGCTGTACGTTTCATTTGCAGAAGATACTGGCTTGGACTCATGTTTCGCCATAGGTCTTTTATGTTCTCAGATTTTAAATGAAAAAGAAATGAATTTCAGTAGCACTTGAATCAAGATACTAAGCTCTGGAAATCTGAAGATCACATCACAAAGTCATGAAGGTCAGTATACGTCAACTCCACAAACTAAGAAAGAAGAGCCATTAACAGATTTTCTCCCCAAATCAACAGTAATTCAACAGTAACATCCCACTACTTGATAGTTAGTTTAGTCCTGGGTGAATGCCACACACACACAGAGTCTTTCCTCTCCAGAATAAAACACTGCCATGGCCGTTCAGAACTTCCAATAACATGCTACCTTTTTCATCTTGGCAATTAAGTCTTCCAGCATCCATACAGTCTAATATGTTCATAACATTAAGAGCATAAGTGACCATCACTGCAAATGACTGACTCTTAAGGAAACTAAAGGAAGTGCCTCATTCATAACATCATATATCATTCCGTGTAAACAGCTGCTTGACACTTTTCATGAAGAAGCAGCTGTCTGAATAAAAAAACTAAACAAATCCCACACATGTTTACAGCTCACTGTCATTTGCTGAGAGCCAGCCAGCAATTTTCTTGTTCAAGTTAAAAATTTAGAAATATTGATGACGTCTGTGATTCTCAAGAGTGCAGCTGTGCCAGACCCCAAAGTTTGTGTTCTGGTCAACAGTGCTGGCCCTCAGGCAAGGGACTGAGGATCTCCTCCTAGCTATTCCTCAAACCTATAGAAGCAAGAAAGGATGGGAGGTCAGAGCACAAACACACTATTTTATAGCTGCTGCAATTTCAGGTAACAGTAACATCCTAAAATGACGTGATTTTGATTTAGACATTCTAGCTAAATCCTTAACTGAATTAAGGGTAAAATTACTCAAGTCACATAGAGTACTTACATTCAGTAGAAACAAATTACCTCCATTTTGAAGCAAAAAAAATTGAAGACAACAGTGGTAGGACATGAGTAACATTGCTC
The DNA here is from genome assembly GCA_013396875.1 of Vireo altiloquus. Taxonomy (NCBI): domain Eukaryota; kingdom Metazoa; phylum Chordata; class Aves; order Passeriformes; family Vireonidae; genus Vireo; species Vireo altiloquus. The sequence continues at coordinate 96,512 of VZRF01005115.1, read as the reverse complement.
TGTTTCCCCCATTATGAAATTAAATCCCAGGAATCCTGGCAGACTGAAAATTGTTCATGCCTCAAACACTGATACAAAGTTTTGCTCATTAAAAAGAAGCTACAACCAAAGAAGCCTCCCTGAAGACTGGGACTTTGGACTGAAAGTCAAACTGCTGATTAGATAAAGGGAAACCATTGTTCAGTCATCTCAGGCAGAGGGAAAGGTTTGCATCCACAAAAGGCTGAAGTCACCAGCTGTGCTGAGAATTATCCCCAGCTGAGTTTGGAGTGGGGGAGAGTACAGCTCACAGAAACCAGGTTTACACAGACTCCCCCCCATCGAGGGGGCAGGAGGAGGCTACGAGTACCAGAGGCACTGAACACCCATTCTCTGATTACACAAACCAGACCAGCTGTGGCACCCCCAACCCCACAGGCCATATCCACGGGACTCTCACGTGAGAGGTGGCTGAGGAGGAGTCAGAACCCATCAAAGACCCCCCAAAGTCCTCCCCAGAGACCTTGCATCACAGGGCTGCACGCGATGCAACAGATCCAGAGTCTGCTGTAAGAGAGTGCCCCCCTCCCCCAGGGGGACATGCCTGGACATTGCCACCTGGCTCGAGGGTAGATTAACCCATGCAAGTCTATGCTTTTCAGGGGGACCTTCACCACCAAGAAGAACAGCTGGAGAGGATACACGGAACATCGCTGGGATCCATGGAGTGGTGATATTGTCCTTATTCTGTCCCAGTCACTCTCTTTCTGTCCCTCCCACCTATTTTCTATTTCTTTCTTTCTTTCTCTTTCTCTCTCATATTTACTATCAAATAAAACCCAGACTATCAACTTTGGCATATGGTTTCATTTGCACCTTCATCCGGGGAGAGGTATTTCTAAGAACCTCAATAATCGGATCTTGACACAAGCAAGTCTAGATGCTGGAGTACATGGCCTCCTTCTCCTGTGGAGCACCTTGGGAGAGGGAGATGGTATCCCAGAAAGTACAAAACATATAAAACAGCAATTTCCACTATAACCAAAACTAGGCAGTGTTCAGATAAGAGGTATTATGATACCAGTGCTCCTTATGATCGGTGGTACTGAAGCTGGAAAAAAGGCAGCAGAAGTGCTGGAGAAATCAAGATGCAGATGAAGTTTCATCAAGTATCCGGTATGTAATTTCAGTTACCTATCCCCAAGATGAACTAAAATCACATAATGATCTGTGCAGAGAAAGGCAGTCAGCCTCCCTCAAAAAACAGGAAGGCCTTTTAATTGAATGAGATGAGAAACGTGCCGTTGTACGTGTGGCTGTGTAAAACCAACTCATCTAACACAGGGCCTGGTGAGTCTCTGTGGGTTATGAAATGCTGTCATTGCTGCCCACAAGATCAGAACAGCAGAGGCAACAACAAGATCTTCTCCAGTTTACTCGAGCCAACACAGCAATTTGAGTTATTGTCTTGTGTTGTGCTAAGAAAACTTGAACGTTTGGGAAAAGGACAGCTGGCAGAGCTAAGGAAGACAGAGGGAGAGAAGTGGGAAGGGCAGGAGACAGCTGCAGTGCAAAGTGCAGACAAACAGCAGCTTTGGCAGGGTCTGTGCCAGCAGCTGTTTCACTGCTCAGTCTGGTTACAGCTACATTATCGAGAAGGAACAGGGGGAGAAAAAACCGATAGACAAAATAGTGTAGAAAATCCTCAGTTCTCTCCCATTCTCCATTCATCAATTCTATCAAAGATGATGTGGAAACTTTTTGCTAAACTGTTCAGTTGCCTATGCTAATTAGGTCAAATCAAACAAGGCCGGAAAACATGGAAACATTCCATTTACACACTGTATTAGAACCATAAGCCTAGTGCACTTTTCAGCAGTAAGTTATTTAACAGAAAGAAAAGAAAAATACTCAGAAACAACACAACTAACTGGTTTAGCTCGTTTAAAACCATCAGGATTGCTTTTCTAGTTTCTTAGACAACACTAACATACAGCTTCTCAATCCTTTCAGCATTTCCAAGGTTCTTTGCAGCAAAAAGTGACATTATGGTTTTGTGTTACTTGTCACACAGGTAGCTCAACAACAGTGAAATGGGTACAGCTGGCACCACGTCTTATCTGTTTGTATAATCAAAACCCCATCAGTACTGTAGATACACAAGCAGTGAATGAGGACTGCTCTTCCTGAGAAAAATGCAACAGGAAAGGTGTTTTGTAGAGCATGAAAAGCATAGTCAGATAAAATTTCACTTTGGAAATAATTCTTCCTGGCCATCCCTTCATGCTGTTTTGAGACAGCTTCTTCCCAGCTCCCTTTGATTCAATGCTCAGTGAAGTTCTACTGAGGTTTAATCCTGGTTTCCATGAAACACCAGAAAGGCCACCTGTCTCCTAGGATTTACAGAATGACATGTTCACAATTTTATTCAATTTTACATTATAAAAAACAAACAAAAACCTAATATGCCACAATTTATTTATGCTTGATTTACTTTTGCTTCAGAACAACCAGTAAAATCCCTCAGAAGTCACAGAACAGCGAAGAAGGACTCTGCTTTGCAGATACAGGGGTAACTAAGATGTGGTTTATTTATGCAATGTAACCTAGGGAAAACACGAAAAGTAGAACACAAAAACCACTTAAAATCAGTGGAATGGGAGCACAGTGAAGTGCTGATGGATAGATACAAAAATTTAGCCTATTACATTCACAAGAACACAGAACAGTCCCTTACTAAGGAGAGGCACGATTGCCTTCTCTGATGGACCACATTAAAAATAACAATAGTTTCACAGTCTGCACAAGAGCATTTAGTCCAGCCATTCCTGGGAAGTATTAACAGAGAGCAAAATTATTTCTAAGTCATTTAGCAGCTTCCTTTATCCCGGATGTGTAAATCAAGGCATGGTACCCAACAGAGCATTCCAGAACTGTAGCCAAACAATGCTTCCCATACACACACCAGTCCCTTCCTCCCAGGACTCTCTGTCTTAGCTATCAACCATCATCATATTCTCTCATTTAGAGATGAGATTTACAAGACAACCAACTCAAACCATAAAGCAGTATCAACTTCCTTTTGTCCCAGAGCTGCAAGGCTCCTTCAATATCTGAAAAAAAGAGGCGGCAGAGGTAACACAAGACAAAAGGCTTAACAACACAAGACGTTATAACCATTGGAGGAAATTATCATTACAAAATCTGTTTGGTGAAACCTATTGGGGAAGAACTAAAGCACTGTGCAATGTGGTACTGCGCTGCCTTGCATCAAATTACTGGCAGTCATTACATAATGATCCTGTCTTCAGGTGGCCACACTTGGCTTTACAAAAAAATGGCCAACTAGAAAACTGGATGCCAGGATACTGACATCCCACTAATAATAAAATAAATGAGGTCATGAGCACACTGCACAGAAACCCCAGGCACAACCTTGCCATGTAACAACAGTCACACTTCTTTCACAGCACAAGAGTTTGCTGAGAGATTACAGGGGACTCAGCCCAAACTGACACAAAAACCTCAGACCACATTGCTTGAAGGTGGCTCAACCATTTGCAGCTTAACCTCCGTTCCCAGCAAAGACATACATGATACGTCTGTTGTGGTTTTAGTTTGCCAACACTTGATCAGCTATTTTACTTCTTGTGGTACTTCTCTATACTATGGTTTGTTTCTTGATTATCCTTCCAGAAGCCTTTGCAACCAGCATAGAAATTCCTGAGTTTTGTAACTTTTACAAGCGTTGGATATACAGGAATGACTTAGGCAAAGAAGGAAACACAGATCTATTTTCCTGCGGCCAGTAATCAATTGTCATGAGTGGAGATGGGAAGGGGGAACCCATCAAAGGAGAAAGGAAAGCCAAGCAGGCAGTTTCAAGAGCTCGGGGAGCTGTGACATCCTAAATTCTCATTTATTTGAGAAGGAAGGAGAGGCTAGGAACTCTTGAGGCTCTTCCGGGTAGCAAAGAGCAATTTCTTGCTGGTTTTTTTTTTAGCACAAATACTTGTTTGGGGGTAAACTAAATGACTACTCCGTTATCCTTTACAAGATGCCAACAGTGAGCTGACTAAGGCACTGCCTTTGCCTGTGGTGTCCACATGGAGCATCTTGAAACGCGGGGAATCCTGGCTCAGTTAATTTTTAATTAACATTTATCTCCTTCTCGAATGCTGTGGCTGCCAGGGCCTCTCTGTGGGTGCCCCCGCACCACAAGCCCCGCGATGCCGAGCCCGGGCACGGTGCCGCCTCTGCGCTCTCTGAGCACAGCCCAGCCCCGGTAACCATTGGCACCGATTTCACCTTAATTCACCACACACCCGCGCTCGGTCCGGCGCCCTGGCTCCGATCTCGGCGATCCCCGTGGGTGAGAAGGGAGCCGGGCCCGCCCCACGGCCCTCCCGAGAGCAGCTCCGGGCCGTCCCGCCCTGGTCGGGGTGCCCCGGGGATAGGAGCCCACGGCGGTGCTGCGAGGAGGGGAGAGACCGCGGCACCGCCCGCCCTGCCGAGCCCGCTCCCGGGAGACGTGAGCGGAACCTGAGGGCAGGGGGCGCGTTACATAAGGGGGGGGAGCCGCCATGGCGGTACGAGCGCGGTCCGAGGGCGCGGGACGGTGGGGGAAAGGGCGCGGAGAGGGGTGCAGCCCTCCGGCTGCGGGGGAAGGGGAGGCGTGAGGTGAGAGCCGGGGTGAGTCCCACGGTGCCCGCCCGGTGCCCGCCCCGCTTACCTGCGCTGCCGCTGTCGCTGCCGCCGCGGCGGATCCGGCGGAACGCCCGCCGCCCGCCAGGGGGCGCGCCGCGCGCATGCGCCGAGGGGCGGAGGCAAGGCGGGAGGTCGGCGGCGCTTCCCGCGCTCCCGCCCCCTCGGATTCCCGCGCGGAGACGGTTCTGTCCCCTTCCCTCAGTAGTGTGTGTGGAAAATTGGCTTTCCAGGCCGGTTCTTGCCGGGTAAAAGGGCTGAGCTTCAGTGGGAGGCAGAAGGAGGCAGAGCAACTCCTGAGAAATACCATCACCCTGTCCCCTGAATAATCTTCCCCCTTTTTGAGGGGAAGCCGTGTAGGGAGCGACAGAGGTTACTTGGTCTGTTCAGCCTGGAAAAGAGGAAACTGAAGGGAGATCTCATTGCACTTACAGGAGGGGCGGGGACTGATCACTCTCCTGATCAGTGACAGGACCCGAGGGAATGGCCTGAAGCTGTTTCAGAGGAGTTTTAGGTTAGACATCACACTGGAACAGGCTCCCCAGGGAAGTGGTGACAGCACCAAGCCGGACAGAGTTCAAGAAGCATTTGGACGATGCTCTCAGGCACATGGTGTGATTGGGGATGTCCTATGCAGGGCCAGGAGTCGGACTCGATGATCTTTGTGGATCCCTTCCAAATCAGCATGTTCTGTGATTCTTTGATTCTGTAATACAGATGAGATTGATCCTGCTTCAGATTTTGGAGGAACTGCTCTCCATAAGTTGAGAGAGAAGGATGTAATAGACAGGGGAAAAGGCTTCACCAGCTCCTTCCTCTTTACCTGTCCACCAGCTCCGGTCGCTATGGTGTATATTTTTAATGTATTCATATCTTTCACAGAGAGATCCATACACCCCCTCCAGTGCAGGAATACATTTCCCCAATACACGCTTTCCCCCTGGTTTGATTCAGTCTCTTTGTTAGTGGTACCCTTCTCTGTCTGTGGAATACTAAGTATCAGTCTTGGTCCCATTTGGTCAAAGCTTGACTTCAGAACTTGGAAAGAATTGGCCAGGAAAGTATTGCAGGCTGTTAGATGTAAAGAAAGACCTTAAAAAAGAAATAGATGCCCTGGGGAGTATGGAGTCTTCCTTGCACAAAAGCAAGCACAGGTTGCCAAGTGAAAATGCCCTCCACCTTCAGCCCCACAGATTAAGAGCCCAGTAGATTTCCCAGTTCCATACTGCAGAGCTGAAAGCTGGACTCACGCTGGATGGCAAGCTTGCCTCTACAGATGTGCACAATAATTCTAGGATTTCCTTTTTTCCTGAACCCAACACAATTCTGCTGAAAAGCATTAAGGTATTTTATAAGTCCATGCTTATCTGAGAATGAGTGGCTGGCGGTCTGCAGTTCCACACAGAGTACACATATACTGTTTTTAGGAGGAGATGCACATCTATTTTGGAATATTTAAAGGCAAAAATCTGCAACTAAATAACACTGCGATTTGAGGTGGTCTGTTTGAGAAAGAGCCAGAGCAACTGTCCATGACAATATGGGGATCATTGTTATTATCTCAAATATATCTGTTTGATGGGTTTGGGTTGTTATTCCACACTCCTGTGCCATTAATTCCATTGAGGTCAGAGGTGGGGAAAATTCAGTGGCAAGCAGCTGAATTGATTATATGATGTGCTTATCAAAATGTTGCACTAGTTGTGGTCAACCCAGCACATTTTAAGTTTTGCATAAATACATCTTAGAAAATTCCTGTTCAGCAATGTTGTTTTTTCTGGGGTTTTTTTGAATATAAAAATCTCAAACAATCCTCCCCAAGTTCATCCATGTTTTTGAAAGGTACTAAGCTGAATGTATGTGGCAGAGAAGCTGCTGTCCATGAGGAGTCTCCAGAAGGCTGGGATTGGACAGTGACCTGTACAGACTTGTGTTTTGCGGATTTTCCCTCCCCTTCTATTGCAGTGTATGTTTATATTCCCTGTTGGCCTCAGAGTTTCTACATCATATATCCACAATGTCCAGCCTGGCAGCTGCTTTATTTCCCCAGACTGGTTGTTTTCGAGATGAAAGCCTGACACTTAAAAAGTGCAAGGGGAGGAAATGTTACCTCCCAGCTTCCTCAGACGAGTGCTGGGGATTGAAGCAAGGCTTGTGAAAAGGTAGGAGTCGTCAGTGGCCAGACTGCTGTTCTAATGTCTTTGTGCTCTTATTTCTGGCTTTGAGATACTGCTTGTAATGTACTGTGGCGCTAATCCAATGCCCCTGGAAACCACCAAAAAGGCTCCCATTGACTTTGGTCATAGTTTGATCAGGCCTTCAACCCACAAAGATGCTGTTGTTTGGTTTTACTGCCATTGGGGTGCTTGGCATAGTGCCGCTCTTGCTCTCACATACATTCGGGTACACACATGCACTAAGTCCTCACAAGCAGTGCTTTACAGGGGCGAGGTATAATCCCTGATGACAGAAAGAGGTTACCTTTTCCTGAATGTCGGCTGACTTTGAGGTTGGATTCCTGGTGATCTATTGCGACTGTTCCGGTAAATGCTTTACCTCTGTTCTCTTAGTAAATGTAAAATAACTATTTGTCTGGATTCTCTTAAAGCTGTGAGTTTAAAACTGTAGCAGCTCTTTGGATTAGCAATTCTAGAGACCTGTAAGTCTTTAGTACTTTATCTTCCTGCTCTAAAGGCAACAAATTTAAAAATATTGGCATTATCGCTATAAAATACTGATAGTAACACTCCTCAAAAGAAAAAAAAAAAGAGCCAACTATGAAAACTTAAATAGCTGGATTTTTGTGGGGGTGTGGTTTTGTTTTGTTGTCTCAGCTGTTTCAGAGGGAAAAAAAGGATGTTCACTTGGTCCAAAAGACAAATCATGACATGGCAGCTCAGAGACAGGGCATAACCTTGGGTGAAAAAGATCTTTGGGTGTTGAGTGACTGTGGCTTTGTGTGCTAATCGCAGCTACATCAGTATGTGACAGATATACCTACAAGGTGAAACCCACAGGAGCATAAACACCTTCCTTGAGGAGGCTTCGAAGAGAAACTGAATGCCATGTAGCTGTGTCTTGCCAAGAAGGTGTCATGCACTGAGTAGAGTTTTGCACCATGTCATTTGACATCTTCCAGAAATCCTGGATTAGCTGCTGAATGAAGAACAATCCCTTTCCCAAACTTGTTAGTCCGGAACTGCACTAACACAGCCATACCCATTGTCAGGCTCCAAGGCAGCAGGTAATCATGGGGCTATGCATACATGCAAAACATCTCTTTCTTAGTGCCTTTGAACTAGCACTGAGGTAGCTCAGCACTGCACAACACAGGCATTATCTAAAATTGCCTTTAGAGTACTGAGGATCATGCTTTAGGACTTATCTGCCTGTGGTCCATATTACGTTTCTAAGAACTTGAGAAGGTCTGTGTTTGTGTATGGAGTGTCCCAAGTGTCATGACTCCCGAGGCTTCAGATGTAAACAGTGTTGTGTGTGATGGTAAAATTGAAACAATCCGTGGCTTGAAAAATAACTATCTGAAAAATCTGTGCTGCTGCTTTCTTATCTATAGGCCTCTGGCATACATGGACTTAAGTCATCCTCCTAAGGGAGAATACACCTCTGTTTGGCACATTTCTTCCCTTTTGTCTGTTCCCTGCTCCTGAGGGGAGAGAGCATGAAGCGAGCTACAGCCTCTCCTGCCCCTAAATTAGTTACTGATTAACCATATGGATTAGGCACAAATCCTTGTGAGTCAGGAATTCTTTATCTAGAAAATTAACATGGAAACAGTGAGTATATACTACCCTCATAGAATGTTGCATTTTAATGATTCTCAGTCACTGATTCCTAGTGTCATGTCCATTACAACTAACCCATGTAAAAGGGCTCTCCTTTCTGAGGTGTCTCCATAGTCCTGTGCAGAAAATCTCAGTATCTCAGAAGCTGTTAGCTGTAACTATGCCTCTGTTAATTACTGTGCTGATTGATTCTTGCTGTTTGGGTTTGGGTTTATTTGGGGTTTTTTGGCTGAAAATATTCATTTAATGCACAAGAACTGACCGTAGCTCTGAGTGACCCAAAAGGGCACCTCTAAGGAAATAACCAATTAATCTAAATTTTTAAATCTTTTTTTGGCCCATACTACTTTGCTTGCTATAAATAATGATGTAGCCTCCTTCCAGACAAGCTCATTAAAATACCCATAAAATTGTAATTGTGTTTAAAAAGTCTCTTGGTATAATTTAATGTCTAAGAGAGAGAGGAGTGGAAATATGCCACATAAACAGATGTTCAGTTGGGAAGATAACATTAATGATCAGACTGTGCAGCCAGAACTGGTGTTAACAGCACATGCATGCTTTAAGGACTTAGAGAACTGAGATACACATAAATACCTGTTTTTCCCCTTTGTTTTTCATACCAGAAAAACTTGAATCTTGTCTTTTACCGGTGTAACTACACAGAAATCACTTGATGAGAATAAATGCAGACCACCACATCTGCATAATATTAAAACCAGCTATTACACGATTTTCAATTTTTCACCTCTCTTAGAGTGCAGCTGTCAGTTCTATAAGGCTCAAAGAAGTCCTTATGTACTGTATTCCAGGTCAGCCCTTCAGAAGGAAGCAGCAACACCTCATCATGGAAAAGCTATGTGGCCATCAAGGGATTAGTGCAAGCTCCTGCTCAGGGTTTGGGTTTTTCTCCCAAGATGGGAGGTACTAGTGAACATGAGTGTCTGGAATTCCTTTATATAAAAATACAGTCACTATTGTCACCAGATTATTTTTGAGCACTGAGTGTATCTTCTTGTTGCAGCATCGGTTTCACTAGAAGGTTTCTTGAAAATAATTTTGATTGTGATGTTTTAGAAAAAGATCAGCTACCAACTGTCAACAATAAAAGGCTGAGAACAAAAGAGGGGAAATAGTTTGCACGAGAGTAAGTTTAATCCTAGAAACACCTGGCTTCTTGGGTAAATGTGGTACTCATTTACCCATACTCTGGTAGAAGTTTTGCAGTAAAGCTACAATCTTCTTAGTGATGAGCTCAAACAAAGCAAGAGGCCTGCTTGGAAAAGGAAAAAATGCATGGTCAGATTATAGATGCAGAATGAAAGCATCTGGAAGATGGAAGGTACCAAAAAGTTGAGTCAGAATTTTTGCAGACGGCTTTGCAACACTGTGAACCACCAGTGATTTCAGATGGTCTCAGTTTCAGTGGAGATGTAGTGAAAAACCATGAAAGGGTACAAAACTGCCTTTTGTTGAACTGCTGGGTTCAGGAGAGTCTGTGCATTTAGAAGTCCATGTTCTGAAATGCTGCCTAAAATTGCCTGTTTTTTTATGCATACTGGTACTACCTGCAAGCACTAAAAGGTATTGCCCCAGCCATGATGCTGGGGCCTTGGTGCTAGCAGACAGTGGCACTGAGAGGTACAGCCCTGATTTTCTCTTTTAAGTGGCCTAGGTTTGTGCCAAGAAACACAGGTTGAGATGATTCTCATAACAGTCTGAGTAGGATTCAAGGACTTCGGAAAAATGCAGCAGTCTCCCTAGAAGTAACCTCAAACTTTGCTTAAGAGACAGGCCAGGCAGCATTAATCCATGCTATTAGAGATTCTGTAAGTAGTTCACCTTCATGCCTCTTGCTCTGGCATCCAGAGCCTCTGTCACCTGGCAGGCCAGTCACAGCAGAGGCATCTGCCTGCTGCAGCCCCTCTGGGAGTACGTAGTGCACTTGGCACATGAAATCCCTGTGAGACTGTCACTCTCCTGTGCTTTCTTAAAGCAGAAGAGCTGGAAGAGCTGAGGAAGGCCAACATCACGCTTTTAACTGAGCTGTTGCTCATCATGTCTGCGGGAGACTGGGCTGGCTCCAGCACAAAGATTAAGAGCTAGGCACTTCCTACTTTTCTCTTGGAACTTGGTTCTCTGCTTAATTAACACATCAGCGTTTGGGCCAGACCCCAATTGCACAGCTCAGCAGTGCTGTCATTTTCCTGGCACAGGGCTCCAGTCAGTGCTGGGACCAAGAGCAGGGAGGGCAAGGAAGCACCGACTCTGACAGACCCCTCAGCAGGAGGCAGAGCACAGGGCCATGGTCATTAACCTGGCTCATACGGAGTCCTAGGCCAGGGTGTGAGGTACCACTCTTCAGATTCGGGACTTAGCTGTAGATGGCTGTATGAAACCTGCTCACATGGTCTCCTGCTGGGCATCCATGAGTGATCAGACTTTGGGATAAGCTTCAGCTGAGTGTTGTGGCCAGAAAGAAAACTGAGGAGCCTGGGAGGCTTGGTGACTCAGTTCTGTCACTGTGTTCAGGAGATGAAGGCTTAAGTCCTTGCTTTTGCATGTTTCTTTTTGCCAAGCAGAAGACATGGAAACTCAAGCAACACGGAGAAAGAGGAAGTAGCTTTCAGATGTGACAGGCCTGTCCTCTTACAAGAGATATATAGTTCAAATAGAAGCAGGACAAAACAAAAACTTCTTTTAGAGTAGACAAAAGCCACTAAGTCACTCTCCTCATCACATTTGGGGGGATGCCACTGAGGGAGGAAAAACAAACTTATGAAATAACTTACTGAAAATGCATGCAAGTTGTACTTTATCCTTCAGGACTCACAGCATGCTTCTCTCAAATGCTTTGGGGTTTGGAGGGTCTTGGTTTTAAATACTAATAACATCTAACACTCTTTAGTTGACTTTTAACTTTTTGTATTTTTTAAATTCTCTGGAATTTGCTTACCCTTTATTTTCTTTTCGCTTTCTCTATGAAGCAAAAAATCCAAAGCTGGGAACTTGAGCTTCACACACCCCGAGTGTCCTGTTACATGAATGTTCCATGAGCAAAAAGGAAACTATTTTTGTGACATTTAGCACATCTAGCAACTATTTGTGCTTATGGCAGTAAAACTTCTACCTGTTGCCAGCTAGGAGCTGGGTGGTGAGGGCTCTCCGTTTTCTGGAGAACCTGTTTACAGAACAACTTGAAAGGCTCAGGTGAACAGGACAGATTCCAGCTGTGCCGAAGGTGGCAGCGTGTTCATGCCTGCCTGGGATGGCTGCGGGCCAGCAGTGCCTGCAGTGCGCAGGAGTTGCACAAGTGGGTGCACAGATCCTCAGTGCTGGAGGGGTCTTCGACCCGTGTGCTATCAGCTGCTGCTCTCTTGGACCACAGGCCAAAGACCTTTAGGGGTTTCACCTCCTGTGCCATCAGAGCAGTCCCCTGGCTTGTGATGACGAGCTGTGTGAAGGCTCATCTGGAGCCTTCCCCTGCACCCCCTGTGCTGGCACTGCCTTTAAGCCCTTGCCTTGGCCTTGGCCCCTGTGTGGGCTGCACTTGTGGCACCCAGTCATCTGTAGAGAAATACTGCCCTGTTTTCATGAGAACGTGTTTTAAAGATGCCTGGAAAGTACAGAGGAACAATGTGAGAAATGATACAAGGAAAGAAGTATTCCTTGATACCACACCTTAAATGCATCTCTAGGACCTGATTATGACTTTCACTGCCAAGAGACGCTGTGTTCTTTGTGTTAAAGCACTGTATTTATTTATATAAAGGCATATTGATGGTGCAAATGCATAACTGATAATCGATGTGATTAGGTATATTAAATAGACAGCTGTATTATTTCAGGTATTTGCTACAAAAATATGGAAAATTCAGTGTTCATTAGAGCATTTTATAATTTAAATATATAAATTGAAGTGAAAACCCAAAGGCCAGCCACCTTTTTGGGAATCCCTGCCTGCCTCAGCACAAGGAGATAGAGGTGATGGGATGTGCATTCAAAGCAGCCCTTCTAGAGCTGCATCTCTGCTTTGCTAACACTCCCTGTCATGCAGGTGTGTTCCAGCTGCAGATGGGGGATAAGCCCTGAGGTGTGCCTGGGAATGGTGGCCTGGCAGCACCTGCCTGAGCTCTGTTCTGAATCAAGCCAGCTGAACCACACTCAGCACATGTTCTGTTGTCACTGGTGCCTCTGGGAAATGAGAACCAGTTCTTGCTTTTCACTGGGTGCTTCTCTGCCCAACGACTGCATCAAACTTTGGAATAGTCATCTTCTTCAGAAAATTGATGGCGCGTTCTGGAAACACCCTGAAAGAGACAGTATCATGAAGTTACATGTGGGATAGAAGCTTAAATTAAGGGAGAAACTGGCACTGCAGGTGAGGGAAGAGCTGGTCTAGTAGCAGAATGCATGCACACACATGGACTGTGACTGTTTCTGAGACAGAGTCTTAAACTGGACATTATTTCCCAAGGACATGTCGTCCTTGTCAATCTGACAAGTTTTAATTCCAATTCCACCCATTTCTTTTTATGACAGTTACAGGATAGGTATGTACCAATCATGATTTAGGCTGCAAAATTGCTGCAGAATCCAGAAAGTTTTCATATTGAACATAGACAAAAGCATTTGCTTTCTCTTTGCAACAGAGCCCTTTGAAAGCAATTTTCCAGCCCCTGTGGCCTCAATCTTTTGTGTTGACATAGAGAAACAAACATTGATAAGCAGCAGGTCCTCTTCTCTTTCTGGGACTATGCTGGGGCTGCTGTTTCACAGAATGTGGTGGCCTGTAGAGCAGTGTAGCTCTGCACTGACAACAGTCAGCTGCAGCAAGTGTTTCTGAGCAAGGGCCTATGAGAGGGCTCAAAAAAATCTCTGGGTGATGTCTGCTGTTGTCACTGTAAAGAACCTCTGCATTATTAACTACCTTGTGATATGTTATAAACTAAAACTTAATCTAGAATCAGATTTTACAAGTTTGAAGGTAGTACACTCAGCAGATTACAGCTGATAAATTGTTTTCCTACTCACCTTTCAAGCAGTAAAGCGATGCTCTGATTAGATGGAACAAAAACCATTTTCTGGTTGGTCACTATTCCTTCCATCAGAGCCTCCACAACTTCTTCAGCCTCCAAAATCTTTCCAAGCCTACACAGGAAAGCAAACATGTAAGAGCTGCAGTAGTAAAAAGGGATGGTATCAGCTGATGTAGGAGGCTTCACAAATGCACAGCCTCAGGTGATTCAAATGCAACAATTACATGGGTTAAAGGACACTGTAGATTTTCTTTAGCCAATGACACACACTGTTGTTATACAGTTAGAATAGAGGCCGAAAGCTGGTGATAACATGCAGGGCCTTGATGCAAAGAAGGAAGCACAGGAATGCAGAGTATTGAGAGTTACCTTGTACCGGGGTTTTTGACAAATCCAGTGTTTATAAAAACCGGACAAAGGCACGTTGTTTTTATTCCATCCTTTCCCAGGGTAGACAGCTCATCTGTCAGAGCTTTATGAAATCCAACTGCAGCAAACTTGCTTGAGCTGCAGGAGGGGAAAAAGTACAAATGAGAAGGCAGAAATCCTATTTCCACCCTTCTACAATTGCAAATGGCCTAAACCATCTAACACGTACAGCACAGGCTAGGAGGCAAAAGCCTCCAAGTAATATAATCCAGCTGAGAGACAGAGCAAGGACTATTCAGACTTTCCCTTTGCCAGAGTGTAGTGGTGGATTAGATCTTGAAACTTGTGGAGTAATTGTGGAAAGCAGACAGGGCATAATCAGGCAGACTATGCCTGTCTGAAAATAGACAGGAAAACACCAGGAAATCTTAGAAAACATTAACTGGTGTATGTCAGCTGATGCACATCTCATTTTTCCCATGAGAGAAGATTCCTGGAAGGAATGCAGCAAGAATGTCTGAAATTAATAAGGATGGGCAGGGGAGAAATGGAGATTAACCCTTGACAGTTTATTGTGCCACAAAGAAGCATCTCAAATCCATTGTGTGTCCTTTGCAATAGAGGAGCATTATGCAAGCAAAACTGAGGAATGGCTTGCCACAGAAATAGGTGTAGGCCTTAAGTTTAAATGAATTCCAAAGAAAATAAAATATTCACATGACTGTTCTTTGCATTGCTCACAATTCAGTCGGAGCTAAGAAGCTGGTACCTTCTGATGGAGAAGATGCAATTAAAATTTAAAAAAAATGAAGCAAGCTGACTTCAAAATCACTTACCAATATGCCACCATGAAAGGAGTCACAAAATGACCTGCTGCTGAAGCCACCGTGACAATGTGCCCGTAGTTGTTGTTCATCATGACTGGCAGGAAAGCTCTTGTGGTCTTGGAAGTCATTTAAGCCAAGAGGCAAAAATGAATGGGGCAGGAAGGAAGAAAGGAACATTGTTTTCTTAGGCATATTCAGCACCGACCCTGATTGCCATTCACTAGGTGGCCAAAGCTATCCCTAAAGCTCTGAGCTGCCCAGCACCTCAGATTCCCAGAGCCACAGGGATACCTGCTCTCTGACCAGTGGTGCAGTTGGAAACCCGCCCTGCAAAGGTTTCGGGAGTTGGCTATAATCAGGAGCTGGCTTTCACATCTTTCCTTTGCTGCTCTTAGGTTTCAGGTGTCAGCGGAAATGGTGGCAGGGTCTCACCCCCATAAGGCACGTACAATAAACCACTTGTCAGCCTATGGCTTGTCTTCTCTTCTGCCCCAAACAAGTATGGCTGAACAGCTGGACCCTCCCACCCTGTCAGCCCCACGACACCTCTGGCAGAGGCCAGTGCGTGCTGCAGGTGAGGCTGTCACCAGCCAGCTCAGATCAGCAAGAGCTATTCCAGTTCCCCAGCCAACGTTCTGCTTGGGTGCCCCTGTGCTACACAGTTCACTTGGTATTTCACTGCTAATAATGGTTGGCCTAAATTGCCTCCTCAGTGACACTCTCAAAAATCTGTAGCTATGGAGATGGTAGTGGCCCTTACCCACATGTGACCAAGGATGTTGACTTCAAACATCCTTTCTATCTGGTGGTCCTGAGTCGAGAGAAAGTCGGCAGCTGTAATCACACCAGCATTGTTCACCAGGATGGTCACATCCCCAATATCCTTTTTCACCTTTTGGAGAGAAAAAAAAAGCCCAAAATTGTGTCTGACACTCAGGGGAAAAAAATACGCAAGGGTGGGGAAGATGAGCCATAATTAATTTCATTCTTAACATCGCATCTTTAAGGGAGAGGAAGATCATGCCATATTTCCAGATGTGGCAGGAACTGCATAGTAGAGCCAGGAAATCTGGTTTGGATCTGATTCTTCTCCTTTAATTTCTGCTGGTATTTACTGTGTTCCACACACTATGCACAGTTTGGACTGTGTAGTCACAGCTGGGACCATGGAGGTACAGCCTGTTTCGAGGCGGCTGGACCACAGCCATTACAATAAAATGTTTCATTTGTCCTCAGTGCTGTCTGTGTTCCTTCAGAGGCTGGAACCCTAGAGAGCAAACTTGGCACCAGGGCGTGATACGCTGGAGTCTCCCAAATAGGATGAGACTTGGCTGTGATCTTGGAAATGCTACAGCACTCCGTGTACAGAGAGCAGCAAGGAGTGGGGAGCTTCCAAGGGCTTGCAGGATTTGTGTTCAACATCTCTAGCCTAGCTTTCTTGACTTTTCTGGAAATCAAGCGTGTTTGGGAAAGCCTTTGGCCGTGTCCCTGCTGCCCCACCTTGTCTGCAGCACTGTAGATCTCCTCCCGTTTGCTGCAGTCCACCACAAAGGTTTGAACAGTGGCTCCCAGCTTCTGGCATTCTGCTGCCGTCTCCTCAACGCCGTGCTGGAAGAGGCAAAGAGAAAGACACCGTGCACAGCTGTCCCCTTGCCACGGCTGAGCAGCAGAGGCTGAAGATGTCCCTGGATTGAGCAAGCACTGCTCAGCCCCTGAACAGTTCATGGCTACCCAGGGAAAGAGCTGTAGGTGGGGTTGTTGAGAGTGTAGGTATTCCAGCTGTAAATTTTGCACCTCTATAGGGTGACTACCAGAAAGGAAATCACAGAATCATGGAATGGTTTGGGTTGGAAGGGACCTTAATGATTATATACTTCCAACCTCCCCTGCCATGGGTGGACACCAGACCAAGTGACTCAGAGCACCATCCAATCTGGCCTTGAACACGTCCAGGGATGAGGCATCTGTAACTTCTCGGGGCAACCTGTTCCAGTATCTCACCATCCTCACAGTAAAGAATTTCTACCTATTATCCAATATAAACTTCCTCCCTTTTGGTTTGAAGCCATTTCCCCCTGTCCTGTCACTACATGCTCTTGTAAATGCTCTCTCTCCATCTTTTTGTAAGCCCCTTCACATACTGGAAGGTTGAAATTAGGCCACTCCAAAGCCATCTGTTTTCCAGGCTGAAGAATCCCAATTCTTTTTAGCCTTAGGAATGTGGCAAGAGGAGTGAGTTTGGCTTGGTAAGGCACACGTAGCAGCAGAAAGAGGACACACGGTGCCTATTACAGCACAGCAGGCAGCACTGTGAGTGTAAACAGAGCTGGTACAACACAGGCCTGGCTGACACTTTGAGGTGTGGTGAGTGGCTCTATGCGTTTCTGTATTCACATGCTGGGTGAGAGAAGAGAGGTGCCCTCCACAGTTGTATTGGGTCTGGCTGTGATGGAATTCATTCACCCTCAGAGTGCACTGGTAGCTATGAAGGGGCTGATAACACACCCGCTTTTTGGCTGCTGCTGAGTAGTGATGGCACAGCATCAGTGCTGTGTCCCCAACATTCCCCACCCCATCAGTAGGGCCTGGGAGGGGACACAGTTAGATCCTGTTAGGGGACACAATTAGGACAGCAGAGTAGAACTGACCAAAGGGGTTTTCCGTATCATATGATGACAGCTCAGATATAAAAGCTAAGAAAAGGAGGAAGAAGAGGGAGGGACATTCAGTATTTACAGTGTTTGCCTTCTGGAGCAAGCACTTCCCAGAATCATGTGGGTGGTCTCTTGCTGATGGGAAGTAGAGAATAAACTAATTTTTTCTCTTTTCTTCTGTGCCTGTAAACTCTCAGCTTTGTTTTAGCAAACTGCTTTATCTCAATCTACGCGTCATCATTTCCCATGTTATTTCCTATCCCCAGTCCAGCTGAGAAGAGGGGGTGATAGAGCAGCTTCGTGGGCACCTGGCATGCAGCCAAGGTCAACCCACCACAAGAGTGCACAGTGCAGAGAGACTTTCCTTACAGAATTGCATTTGACACACAGAACAGAAGCTTCCCTCTGTCACTGTATCATTTCACTAAGCCAGGGCAGAAGTGATTTTGCTGTTGCCTTGTCCCTGGATGCCAGAAGGCCTTGCCAGTGGTGCCCTGTGCCAGGGTCTGTTTTGCAGCTTCAGGACAACGCAATCAACTTCTTTGCTGACTCAGCATGTCAAAAACAGGAAACACAGCCTCTCACCCTCCCTGCTGCACCTACACTCAGCACTCTGCCTTGATCCCTTCTGAATGCCATGCTGCATGTTTGTATCTGCCCATCCTCCACCTACCAAGGCTCACATAGCCCAGCACAGTGATGCTGCTGATAGGAGTGCAGAGAAAACACGTCTCCCAGCAATGCACACAGAACACCTGAGGCTACAGAGAGAACAAGTGAAGGCAAACCTGCTCCTCTCTGCAAACAGCCTTCTGGTCTCAGCGGGCTTTCTCTGCCAGCCCAGGCAGCGGAGCCACCAGCAGCTTCCTGAGCAAGTCCGTCCCTCTCGCAGGTGCTCTGCCGGGTGCTGCCAGCTCCCTCCCGAGTAGCACCGAGTGACTGTGGGACCAGAGCCCCACATCCTCGGCTGCAAGTGGGGCCAAACCCTCTGCTGGCGCTCAGCATCCCAGCCGGAGGAGCCGAGCGGGAGCCGATGGGAGCAGGCTGGAAAGAGGCGAAGGGGGCGCAATGTCGTGCTGCCCTTCTTATGCCCCTAAATTCCCCGTGGACTCGGAGGTTACGGAGTGAGGACACGATTACCTTACTGATGTCCCACAGAACCAGCCTGCTCTGGCGCTTGGCGAACTCCAAGGCGGTCGCTCTCCCGACGCCATGGCCAGCGCCCGTGATGAGCACCAGCTCCCCGCTGAGAGACTTTCTCCTCACAGGCACAAACAGCTTCACAAAAGCCTCCAGGTAGGAGTAGAGGAGCGTGGCCAGGAACAGGAGAAGCTCCAGAAACAGATTCATTGTTTTCCCGGAGTTCTTTCAAGGACCGAACTGAACTTTAATCTCTTCGGAGGGACACGGGTTGTTTTACCCTCTGCTCGTCCCACTACGCGCCGCTAGTCCCGGCCGTTTCCGCAGGATCCACCCCGCACCGCCTGCACCGGCGCGGGCGGGAGTTCAAGGCAGCTGCTCCGCCCAGCTGTCCCAGTCTGAGCTCCCGGTGTGTCCCTATGCTGGTGTCCCTGAGCTGCGTGAGCGGTGCGGAGGAGCTGCAGTCTGCACTCCAATCTGTCCTAGCAGAAACATGCTCGCCCTGCAGCTGACAGGTCTTGTTAGCGTGGATACAGAAATGTGGCTTTTAGGGCGTTTTCTGCCCTCTTTGCTGAGGAAAACACAGACGATAAGAGGTGTGCAAACCCGTCATTGTTCTGCCCTTGGTTGTGATCCTGCCGGATGGCATCTGTCAGTCACTCCGACTGTTCATTCTCTAGTTTTCCCCACACAGGTGGCAGTGCCTTGCTGTCCCTCTCTCAGCCCCTTGTGTCCAGGAAGCAGCAAAACATGTTCTTGTTTGTCGTTTGCTGCAGGTGGAAAAGGGACGGAAGTGGCAATGAAATTGCTCATCCGGTTACTGACAAAAGCATCTTGAAGTTGCATTCAATTCTGTATTGTAATTATTTTCAAATCCTGCTTTGTGACTGTCGAGTCACTCAGTGCCATGAGGCCCTTGAGCAATTTTCTTCATGGTCCTTCCATTGCATATCTGTGCATTGTCAGCAGACTTTGTCCCCCACCAGGGTCTTTGTCTTCCAGGTCCCTTAAGGGAAGCTGAATGAGACAAGTCTTTTCAATTTCTGGAACTCCACAGGTGATCTCTTGCCTAGCTGTTTCTCTTACTATGTCTTTTATTTAGTTATCCATACTCAGACCTTCCATCTTATGCTACAGCTGCTTAATTTCCATAAGTCCTTTGAAAAATGGCATGAATTGCATGAATTCATTGAATTGCATGAATTGGGTCATTTTTATCTAATTGAGTCTAAATCACACAATATACTTGGACTTGCTTGTATGTAATGGAGTATCCAGAACCTTAACCAGAACAGGAATGCTTATAGGAAATAGGAGAAAAGTACTTTCAGGTGTTTCTTCCCCCTCTGTCAATATAACTTCATGGCCTTTCCTGGAAAGGATTGCTGACTTTACTACTTTGTTTTTCAGCTAGGAAACCAGATGTATCATGGTCATGTTCATAATTTTATTTAAGGATCTTTTTGACCTGCTTGGGGAAGTGTGAAGGGTTCACAAACATCTATCAACTGACCAAAATCGTGTCCACTTAAGATTACAGTTTTTGAAAAGTAGTATTTTTGTCCTAGTGGTTTGGCTGCAGCTCGCCTTGTCAGTGAGAGACTGGGTCAATTCCAGCACAGAGATTCTGAGCTAGGCGCTTCCTACTTTTCTCTTGGAACTTGGTTCTCTGCTTAATTAACACATCAGCGTTTGGGCCAGACCCCAATTGCACAGCTCAGCAGTGCTGTCATTTTCCTGGCACAGGGCTCCAGTCAGTGCTGGGACCAAGAGCAGGGAGGGCAAGGAAGCACCGACTCTGACAGACCCCTCAGCAGGAGGCAGAGCACAGGGCCATGGTCATTAACCTGGCTCATACGGAGTCCTAGGCCAGGGTGTGAGGTACCACTCTTCAGATTCGGGACTTAGCTGTAGATGGCTGTATGAAACCTGCTCACATGGTCTCCTGCTGGGCATCCATGAGTGATCAGACTTTGGGATAAGCTTCAGCTGAGTGTTGTGGCCAGAAAGAAAACTGAGGAGCCTGGGAGGCTTGGTGACTCAGTTCTGTCACTGTGTTCAGGAGATGAAGGCTTAAGTCCTTGCTTTTGCATGTTTCTTTATGCCAAGCAGAAAACTTGAAGTCATAGAAGACACAGAACAGAACCACAGCCCCATATGGAGTACAGCACAAGTTGCCTTGCCCAGTAATTCATTTGGGCTCTGAGACCCTGGACTAGATCTGGCAAAGCAGGAATCAATAGTCTCCCCTTCTTTAGGAGCAAGTATGCTAAGAAACAGACTCTGCCGGAGAGTGCTGTCATCCCCTAGAGGGATTTTTGTCTTCCTATTTAATGCTGCAATCAGAATCTGAATGATGCACAGGACTAGTGGGAATAGTGTGCCAAGAGAAGCTAAGCATCGCGTGTGATGTGTCCTACTGAAGCCAGTCCTTCCCTAGTCTAAGAAAAGGGCCAAATTATCAGACATTGACTTGTCTCTATGGTCACTTTAAGCATTTTATTTGGAGTCACTGGACTGTACTCTTCCTTTAAGCAAGCATTTAAGTCATGAAATAGAAGAAACATGGAAGGTGAGTACTAGGAGAGGCTAAACTGGGTGGGAAGTTAAGAATGTTTGCCAGCCATACAAGAGATGTGGTCACGACTTGGCAGTGAGTTTTTGAGAAATTTCAGAGGCAAGCTGGAAAAAGCAATTTCTTTCTAACCTGCCTCCAATTCGAAATAGTTAACTCCATTTCTAAAGGGAGCTCTCTGTAGTTCCCAGGAGAAAAGAATGTAAATATGAGAAATGTTTATGGTAAGGTGTTTGCCTGACCAATGGAAGATCTCCTCTCTGTTCTTGTTGTGCATTCCATTCTGGTGCTGGACACACAGACAGACACATGGAGACACAGAGATGATCGCAGATCCTGAACCTGCTGGAGGAAGCTGCTTGATCTCTCTCTCTCAATCATCTTTTTAATGATATCTATCTATATATCTATCTATAAATAAAGCCTTCTGATCATCAATCCATAAACTCTGAGTCTTTTGTGGAAGGACCAGGCCCTAGCTAGAGCCAACAACAACGTCTTTCTACAAGAGACAACTGTCAAATACCTACAAATCAGTAAAGTACTGATTTAGCCTTTATGTTCCAGTGAGTCCTAATGACAAACATTTTGGCCAGTATGCTGCTTGCTCTGACAGATCTTTTGAACTTTTGAAGCATCTGTACTTCTAGACTTTTTGACTCCTCGCTAGGTAAAAATAGGTGGAAGTGAAATAATCAAAAAGCCACACAGATGTGCTTAGGCTTCAAGTGTCTCACTTATGTGACAGGACTGTCATGGTAGCAGGAGCGCAATATGGAGTCAAAAAGAAGCAGGGATGCAACCCCCCCCATTGTGGCTTGGTTTTTAAATGGAAACCATGCCTAAGTATTCTTTAATTGGCTTATAACTTTTTTTTTTTAATGTCCTGAATTTTGGGAACCCCTTATTTCCTGTCTCAGCTGCAGGAATCTTGCACTGTGAAGCACAAGAGCTGAAGCTGGAAAGTTGTGCTTTGACACACCCTGAGTGTCCTTTTACCTGAATGTTCCATGGGAAAAATGGAAAATGGTTGTGTGTTATTTAAGATGTCAACACTGCTTCTACCTGTTGTCAGCTAAGAGCAGGAGGAGCTGGGTGATGAGGGCTCTCCGTTTTCTGGAGAACCTGTTTACAGAACAACTTGAAAGGCTCAGGTGAACAGGACAGATTCCAGCTGTGCCGAAGGTGGCAGCGTGTTCATGCCTGCCTGGGATGGCTGCGGGCCAGCAGTGCCTGCAGTGCGCAGGAGTTGCACAAGTGGGTGCACAGATCCTCAGTGCTGGAGGGGTCTTCGACCCGTGTGCTATCAGCTGCTGCTCTCTTGGACCACAGGCCAAAGACCTTTAGGGGTTTCACCTCCTGTGCCATCAGAGCAGTCCCCTGGCTTGTGATGACGAGCTGTGTGAAGGCTCATCTGGAGCCTCCCCCTGCACCCTGGCCCTTGCATGGGCTGTACTGCCTGGCCCTGTACCACACTGATCCTAATGTGGCTTCTCCCTGTGCCCAGGGATTGCCTCATCTCTGCAACCGGGGCTGGTGTTTGGCAGACTCTGGCTGATCCTTGCAGCATTTTGGCACCTGCTCCACTGTCCTTGCCTGGACCTGGTTACCACTTTCATTGCTGAGAGACATCTGTGGGTTAGAAAAATGTATTTATTTGTAATAAGGAGTGCTGGTGGTGCTAATGCATAATTGATAAAGGTTGTAATTAGGCATTGCACTACATACAAGGTTGTATTATTACAATAATACAAATAATTAATACAATAATGCTCATTACAAATGCACACAAAACTGTAATTGATCATTAGAGCACATTTTTTAAAATTTAAAATTATTAAGTGAGGTGAAACAGGCCACCCACCTCCTCTATAAATTGCTTATTGGAAAATGCTTTTGTTCAGGGATGAGTTCAGATTAACATGTTCTCAGGCAATCCCTTTGCTCTCAATTAGCCAGCTGTGTTGTCCTAACCATGGGCTTTGTGGGCATCCTGCCTGCCTCAGCACAAGGAGATAGAGGTGATGGGATGTGCATTCAAAGCAGCCTTTCTAGAGCTGCATCTCTGCTTTGCTAACACTCCCTGTCATGCAGGTGTGTTCCAGCTGCAGATGGGGGATAAGCCCTGAGGTGTGCCTGGGAATGGTGGCCTGGCAGCACCTGCCTGAGCTCTGTTCTGAATCAAGCCAGCTGAACCACACTCAGCACATGTTCTGTTGTCACTGGTGCCTCTGGGAAATGAGAACCAGTTCTTGCTTTTCACTGGGTGCTTCTCTGCCCAACGACTGCATCAAACTTTGGAATAGTCATCTTCTTCAGAAAATTGATGGCGCGTTCTGGAAACACCCTGAAAGAGATGATAACATGAAATTAAAAGTGGGATAGAAAAAATTATGGGGAAACTGGCACTGCAGTTGTGGGTAGAGCTGGTTTGGTAGCAGAATGCGTGCACACACATGGACTAAGTATTAAACTGGGCATTATTTCCATAGGTCTCATCAATCACTGACTAATTAAAGTCCAGTTCCAGGCTTTTAGAGCAGTTGCAATGCCAGATATCAGGCAGAATGTGAGCTGCAATACTGCTGCAGGATCCAGGAAGGTTCAATATTGTACAGATGTAGGTGTGTATTACATTTCATGCTCTGAAAAGCACCAAGTCTGTGGAAGGATGAGATGTCAAAAGTGAGGTGCAGTTTCCACTCCTGAGATTCCTTCTCTTAAGGGTTTTGTCTCTTTATCCCTCTGTCCTAAATTATGACAAAAAAAGCAAAGTTATTCTAAGTGTTTCGACAGCATCAGTTCTGACTTGCCTGTGCTTCTGCAGACTTGCAGTCTCAACAAGCAGCTTTTAGAGTTGCAAAGAGATTTAAAATCCTTTTCCCAGTGTCTGGTGTTGGGTTTTGCAGACAAGAAACTACCAGGTGTTTCATGAGATACTGTAGAATTTAACTGAGAAGTTAACTTATTTGTTTGGATGTGAATTCCAGATTTGGAACTGGAGCTCTGATAAAAACACCTCCTCAACAGAACAGCTACACTGGATAATGTAATAAGTTGTGTGAGAGGATAAATCTTGCTTGACATAGCAGAGAGCAATAGAGCCCTTTTGAAGGAATGTTCTCAGCCTCCATGTCCTCAGTGCTAACATGAAGAAACAAACACTAATAAGCAGCAGGTCCTCAGCTTTTTCTGGAACTATGCTGACTCAGAAGTTACAAGTTTGAACCTTGTATACTCAGGTAGTTAGTACTGTTGTTTCCATGCTCATTGTTTAATTTTCCTCTGTACTTACAGTTCAGAAAGCAAAGCAATGTTTAGCTGTGGTGGAATAAAAACCATTTTCTGGTTGGTCACTATTCCTTCCATCAGAGCCTCCACAACTTCTTCAGCCTCCAAAATCTTTCCAAGCCTACACAGGAAAGCAAACATGTAAGAGCTGCAGTAGTAAAAAGGGATGGTATCAGCTGATGTAGGAGGCTTCACAAATGCACAGCCTCAGGTGATTCAAATGCAACAATTACATGGGTTAAAGGACACTGTAGATTTTCTTTAGCCAATGACACACACTGTTGTTATACAGTTAGAATAGAGGCCGAAAGCTGGTGATAACATGCAGGGCCTTGATGCAAAGAAGGAAGCACAGGAATGCAGAGTATTGAGAGTTACCTTGTACTGGGGTTTTTGACAAATCCAGTGTTTATAAAAACCGGACAAAGGCACGTTGTTTTTATTCCATCCTTTCCCAGGGTAGACAGCTCATCTGTCAGAGCTTTATGAAATCCAACTGCAGCAAACTTGCTTGAGCTGCAGGAGGGGAAAAAGTACAAATGAGAAGGCAGAAATCCTATTTCCACCCTTCTACAATTGCAAATGGCCTACCATCTAACACGTACAGCACAGGCTAGGAGGCAAAAGCCTCCAAGTAATATAATCCAGCTGAGAGACAGAGCAAGGACTATTCAGACTTTCCCTTTGCCAGAGTGTAGTGGTGGATTAGATCTTGAAACTTGTGGAGTAATTTGTAATGCATAGCAGATGTCTCAAAAAAAAAGGCACTTTAGTTGCAAATAGACAGACAAACGTCAGGAATTCTTAGAATATGTCAACTAAAGTGCATCAATCGATGGACATCCTGTTCTTTCCCATGAGAGAAGACTCCTAGAAGGAATGCAGGCTGAATCTCAAAAATTAAGAAGGATGGGCAGGGTTGAAATGGAGATTAACCCTTGAGAGTTTATTATACCACACAGGAACCTTTTGCAACAGTTTGGTGTGACTTTTGAAATAGAGGAGCATTATGCAAGCAAAACTGAGGAACAACTTGCCACAGAAATAGTTGTGTGCCTTAAGTTTAAATCAACTCCAAAGACAGGAGAACCCCAGAATCAGTTTATTGACTGCTATGGATTTGGCAGTGTAATCCCAGTGTAATCTGGCTGGAGAGTTCTCACACTGCCTACGGTGAGTGACTCTCTAAGGAGGAGTGTTCCCAGGAAAAGATTGCTCTAAGAAGGAGTGTTCCCGGGTGAAGACTGCTGCAGCTGGTGCTGCCTTTATAGAAAGCTGGATGTGATGCAGAATGACTACAGTCTTAACAGGTTTTCGGTGTCTGCACCGTGATTTTCCCGACACATTTCAACCAGAAAAGTAATTTGATGTCATGATGGCAGAAGGTCAGCAGGATCATCTCTTGGTGGGAAGTTGTTACAGAACACCCAGACAGGACAAACAGGCAGATGAGGTGTTGGGGACAGAAGTCTCATGGTTGCCAGCCCTTCAATTTGCCAGATGTCTGCTGGAAATACAACACAGCAGAGAGGAAGCAGCCTAGGAGGTTCCTGGAGTGTTTGGAATACAACCTCCTAACACAACTGGTAAGAGAGCCTACCGGAGGAGGTGCCCTGGTAGACCTGCTGTTTGGGAGGAGGACTGGTGGGTGATGTGGTGGTTGGTGGCAGTCTTGGGCAGAGGGACTACGAAATGTCAGTTTTCAATAGTGGGTGAAGTAAAGAGAGGCACCAGAACTTCCACCTTGGACTTCTGGTGGGCAAACCTTGGCCTGTTTAGGACATTGATTGACAGAGTCAGTCCTGAAGGCTAAAGGGGTCCAGAAGGCTGGATATGCTTTAAAAAGGAATTGTGAAATATTCAAGAGCAGGCTGCCCCCATGTGGTAGAAAGACAAGTTGTCAGGGAATAAGACCATCCTGGTTAAACGGAGAACTTAGGCTGGAACTTTGAGGAAAAAAAACAATGCATCCTCTCCAGATGGAGGGTCAGATAACTTGAGAGGACTGTAAAGATGTTGCAAGGTCATGTAGGGAGAAGATTAGAAGGACCAAAGCCCAACTAGAACCTGGCCTTAAAGACAACAAGAAACGTTTCTAAAGATACAGCAAAAGGAGGGTGGAGGAGCATCCCCATCACCGGTTGAATGCAGAAGGTAGTGTAGTGACAGAGACTGAGGAAAAGGCAGAGGAACTTAATACCTTCTTTGTCTCTGTCTCTAATATTGTTCAATTGTCCCTCAGGATTCTCAGCTCCCAGAGCTGGAAGTTGGGACAGAGAGCTGTGGGAAGGGCCCATAATCCAGGAACGGATGGTTAGTGACCTGCTGTGCCAATTAGACACTCATAGGTCTATGATTCCTGATGGGATCCATGCCAGAGTAATGAGGGAACTGTTAAAAGAAGTTGCCAAACCACTTTCAGTCACCTACCAGCAGTCCTGGTTAACTGGACAAGTTTCATCTGGCTGGGAATTGGCAAATGTAACACCCATCTACAAGAAGAGTCGGAAGGATTATCTGGAGAATTACAAGCCTGTCAGCCTAACTTTGGTTCTGGGCAAGGTTATGGAAGAGATCATCCTGAGTGCCAGTACATGGCACATGCAGGACAACCAGGGGATCAAGGCCAGCCAACATGGATTTATGAAAGGAAGGCCCTGCTTGACCAACCTGATCTCCTTGTATGACAGAGTGGCCACTGAGTAAATGAGGGGAAGGCTGTGGATGTGTCTATCTAGGGTCTATTTAGACTTCAGTAAAGTGTTTGACGCCATCTGCCACAGCACCCTCCTCGAAAAATTGGCTGCTTGCAGCTTGGGTGGGTGGACCCTTCAATGGGTAAAGATCAGGCTGGATGGCTGGGCCCAGAGAGCTGTGGTGAATGGAGATAAATCCAGCTGGCAGCTGGTCACTAATGGTGTTCCCCAGGGCTCAGCTCTGGACTGGTCCCGTTTAACATCTTTACTGATGATCTGGACACGGAGATCGAGTGCACCCTCAGTAACTGCAGAAGACACTGAGTTGGGTGGAAGTGTTGCTGTGCTCAAGGGATGGAAGGCTCTGCTGGAGACCTGGACAGACTCGATTTGGGCTGAGGACACAGCTGCAGGAAGCTCAGTAAGGTGAAGTGTGGGGTTCTGCACCTGAGCCATGCAACAATACAGGCTGGGTGAGGAGTGGCTTGGGACAGAAAGGGACACCTGGGGGTGCTGGCTGACAGCAGCTGAACATGAGCCAGAGTGTGCCCATGAGGCCAAGAAGGGCAGTGGCATCCTGGCCTGGATCAGCAGAACCAGGGTGGTGGTTGTTCCCCTGTACTTGGCACTGGTGAGGCCACACCTTGAGTGCTGTGTCCAGTTCCAGGTCCCTCACTTTAAAAAGGACACTGAGGGCCTGCAGCATGTCCAGAGAAGGGAAACAAGGCTCAGGAAGGGTCTAGAAAACGTCTTATGAGGAAGGGCTGAAGGAGCTGGGTTTGTTTAGTCCGGGGAGGAGTAGGCTCAGGGGTGACCTCGCGGTTCTCTGTAATTCCCTGAAAGGAGGTTGGAAGGAGGTGGGGTCTTTCTCTTCTGCCAGGCCTGAGGTAAGAGGAATAGAGGAAATGGCCTTAAGCTGAGACGGGACATTCAGATGAGGTATTAGAAAAAATCTTTTCACTGTTAGGGTGGTCAGGCACTGGAATAGGTTCCTCAGGGAGGTTGTGGACTCACCATCCTGCAGGTGTTTAAGAGGCATTTAGATGTGCCAATGGATGATGTGGTTTAGGGGTTACAGTGGCAGCTGGGTGGGTGGATGGACTGGATGATTGTAAAGGTCTCTTCCAACCCTGATGATTCTATGTTTCTATTTTTACACTGTACAGTCAATGCCACAATGGTAAAAAGTTCAAAAGCTATTCACTAAGGGTTTACTTGACAATACTACAACAAATAATAGAATAACTACATTCTAAGAAGAAGGGAAGAGGATACCTTTTTTGCTAAGCAAAACTCTGCATTGGTGGGGGAGAGAAAACAGGAGTCTTTCATTAGTAGATGTGTCACATGACTATTCGTTCATACAAGCATTGCTCACAATTCAGTCGGAGCTAAGAAGCTGGTACCTTCTGATGGAGAAGGTGCAATTAAAATTTAAAAAAAATGAAGCAAGCTGACTTCAAAATCACTTACCAATATGCCACCATGAAAGGAGTCACAAAATGACCTGCTGCTGAAGCCACCGTGACAATGTGCCCGTAGTTGTTGTTCATCATGACTGGCAGGAAAGCTCTTGTGGTCTTGGAAGTCATTTAAGCCAAGAGGCAAAAATGAATGGGGCAGGAAGGAAGAAAGGAACATTGTTTTCTTAGGCATATTCAGCACCGACCCTGATTGCCATTCACTAGGTGGCCAAAGCTATCCCTAAAGCTCTGAGCTGCCCAGCACCTCAGATTCCCAGAGCCACAGGGATACCTGCTCTCTGACCAGTGGTGCAGTTGGAAACCCGCCCTGCAAAGGTTTCGGGAGTTGGCTATAATCAGGAGCTGGCTTTCACATCTTTCCTTTGCTGCTCTTAGGTTTCAGGTGTCAGCGGAAATGGTGGCAGGGTCTCACCCCCATAAGGCACGTACAATAAACCACTTGTCAGCCTATGGCTTGTCTTCTCTTCTGCCCCAAACAAGTATGGCTGAACAGCTGGACCCTCCCACCCTGTCAGCCCCACGACACCTCTGGCAGAGGCCAGTGCGTGCTGCAGGTGAGGCTGTCACCAGCCAGCTCAGATCAGCAAGAGCTATTCCAGTTCCCCAGCCAACGTTCTGCTTGGGTGCCCCTGTGCTACACAGTTCACTTGGTATTTCACTGCTAATAATGGTTGGCCTAAATTGCCTCCTCAGTGACACTCTCAAAAATCTGTAGCTATGGAGATGGTAGTGGCCCTTACCCACATGTGACCAAGGATGTTGACTTCAAACATCCTTTCTATCTGGTGGTCCTGAGTCGAGAGAAAGTCGGCAGCTGTAATCACACCAGCATTGTTCACCAGGATGGTCACATCCCCAATATCCTTTTTCACCTTTTGGAGAGAAAAAAAAAGCCCAAAATTGTGTCTGACACTCAGGGGAAAAAAATACGCAAGGGTGGGGAAGATGAGCCATAATTAATTTCATTCTTAACATCGCATCTTTAAGGGAGAGGAAGATCATGCCATATTTCCAGATGTGGCAGGAACTGCATAGTAGAGCCAGGAAATCTGGTTTGGATCTGATTCTTCTCCTTTAATTTCTGCTGGTATTTACTGTGTTCCACACACTATGCACAGTTTGGACTGTGTAGTCACAGCTGGGACCATGGAGGTACAGCCTGTTTCGAGGCGGCTGGACCACAGCCATTACAATAAAATGTTTCATTTGTCCTCAGTGCTGTCTGTGTTCCTTCAGAGGCTGGAACCCTAGAGAGCAAACTTGGCACCAGGGCGTGATACGCTGGAGTCTCCCAAATAGGATGAGACTTGGCTGTGATCTTGGAAATGCTACAGCACTCCGTGTACAGAGAGCAGCAAGGAGTGGGGAGCTTCCAAGGGCTTGCAGGATTTGTGTTCAACATCTCTAGCCTAGCTTTCTTGACTTTTCTGGAAATCAAGCGTGTTTGGGAAAGCCTTTGGCCGTGTCCCTGCTGCCCCACCTTGTCTGCAGCACTGTAGATCTCCTCCCGTTTGCTGCAGTCCACCACAAAGGTTTGAACAGTGGCTCCCAGCTTCTGGCATTCTGCTGCCGTCTCCTCAACGCCGTGCTGGAAGAGGCAAAGAGAAAGACACCGGGCACAGCTGTCCCCTTGCCACGGCTGAGCAGCAGAGGCTGAAGATGTCCCTGGACTGAGCAAGCACTGCTCAGCCCCTGAACAGTTCATGGCTACCCAGGGAAAGAGCTGTAGGTGGGGTTGCTGAGAGGACAGGCATTCCAGTTGTAAGTTTAGGATCTGTGTGTATGGACAGCCAGAAACACAAGGTGGCAAGAGGAGTGAGTTTGGTTTGGTAAGGCACACGTAGCAGCAGAAAGAGGACACACGGTGCCTATTACAGCACAGCAGGCAGCACTGTGAGTGTAAACAGAGCTGGTACAACACAGGCCTGGCTGACACTTTGAGGTGTGGTGAGTGGCTCTATGCGTTTCTGTATTCACATGCTGGGTGAGAGAAGAGAGGTGCCCTCCACAGTGCACAGTGCAGAAAGATTTTTCTTCCAGAATGACCTTTAACACACACAGGTCAGAAGCTCCCCAAAGTCATTACATTAACTCACTAGGCCACAGCAGGAGTGACTTTGTTGTATCCCTGTTCCCAGGTGCCAGAAGGCCATGCCAATGAGAACCTGTGCAGTGGAAAGCCCCAGGTCACAAATAGCCCGGGGCAGCTCAGCAGTCCCTGTGGTGGGTGACTGTGTAGCTGCCCTCAACACCAGCTGCTGTTTAATGCTGAGAGCCCCCAAGAAGGCAGTTGGGTTGGCTGAGCATACTCCTAAATCCTCTGGAATCCACAGCCTCCCTTGGCACGGTACTTGAGTTCTTGCTGACACCCATGGTTACAATCTATTTCCCAGCACTAAAGCCAGGTGTCGCTCTCTACTAAATTTATACCTTATCCCCTCATTCCATCCAGTGAACATAAACAATTCTCTGCTTTGCTGCAGCCCTGCACACTTCGGGAGAGAGTGCCATGCCTCTTCCCATCCCTCCAGTGTCTGGTCTTATCTATAATGGGTACCACAAATAGACACTGAAAATATTCAACACTATCTTCCCTGTTTATCCATCCTCTCACTCAATCTGTCTCAGGTTTGGGGTATTTTTGTTTGTGGTGGGCTGGGTTCTGTTTTGCAGCTTCATGATGAACTTTGCTGACCCACTGTGTCAGAAACAGGAAGCACAGCTTCTCACTCTCCCTGCTGCACCTACATCCAGCACTTGCCCTGGATCTCTTCTGAATGCCATGCTGCATGTTTGTATCTGCCCATCCTCCACTTGCCATGGCTTTTTTGCATTCCATTCAAATCATCTGAAATAAAGAGATGGGGCCAGTGTAAACATATAGCGAGGAGCCATCTACGCGTGTAGCTGCCCAGAGGGCAGCCGGGCTCACATAGCCCAGCACAGTGATGCTGCTGATAGGAGTGCAGAGAAAACACGTCTCCCAGCAATGCACACAGAACACCTGAGGCTACAGAGAGAACAAGTGAAGGCAAACCTGCTCCTCTCTGCAAACAGCCTTCTGGTCTCAGCGGGCTTTCTCTGCCAGCCCAGGCAGCGGAGCCACCAGCAGCTTCCTGAGCAAGTCCGTCCCTCTCGCAGGTGCTCTGCCGGGTGCTGCCAGCTCCCTCCCGAGTAGCACCGAGTGACTGTGGGACCAGAGCCCCACATCCTCGGCTGCAAGTGGGGCCAAACCCTCTGCTGGCGCTCAGCATCCCAGCCGGAGGAGCCGAGCGGGAGCCGATGGGAGCAGGCTGGAAAGAGGCGAAGGGGGCGCAATGTCGTGCTGCCCTTCTTATGCCCCTAAATTCCCCGTGGACTCGGAGGTTACGGAGTGAGGACACGATTACCTTATTGATGTCCCACAGAACCAGCCTGCTCTGGCGCTTGGCGAACTCCAAGGCGGTCGCTCTCCCGACGCCATGGCCAGCGCCCGTGATGAGCACCAGCTCCCCGCTGAGAGACTTTCTCCTCACAGGCACGAACAGCTTCACAAAAGCCTCCAGGTAGGAGTAGAGGAGCGTGGCCAGGAACAGGAGAAGCTCCAGAAACAGATTCATTGTTTTCCCGGAGTTCTTTCAAGGACCGAACTGCGCCGGGGCTCCGCTACCGCCGCCCGTCCCACAGCCTGCCGAGGCCGCGCCTCCTGGCGTCCGGGGCCCAATCTAGAGCGCGCCTGAGTGCGGGGGCATGTCAGTGGGCGGGGCCAGGCCGGGGGTGTCCGGGAGGTTGGGCTGCTGCTGGGGACTGCGTGCGCTCTGAGCCGTTCTATGGCTCCCCCTTCCCAGCTCTACAGGGGAGGGAAAATACCATGGGGAATGGCGACTCTTACGTTGGGATAAGGTAGCTGAATAAAGTAAAACATAAAAAAAGGGAAAGTTTATTTTCTGTTTCCCCGAGGGAAGCAGGGTTTCCGCACGCACATTGGTCGCTCCGGAAGGCAAACGCTGTAAATGATGAATGTCCTCCCCTTCCTCCTTTCCTAATGTTTTATATCTGAGCTGACGTCACGTGGCATGGAATAGCCCTTTGGCCTGTTTGGCCAAAGCTGGCTTATTTGTGTCCGCTACCAGGATCTTTCTCACTGATGGGGATGGGAATGCTGGGGACACAGCGCTGATGCTGTGGGAGCGCTGCCCAGCAGCGGCCGAAGCACCGGCGTGTTGCCAACACCTTCCTTAGTGCCAGTGCACGCACGGAGCCCCGCCCCAGCCAGACCCGGCACCGGACGCTGCCATTGGTGCCGCTGCCGCCAATGCGGGGCCAGCTTGTACAGCGCGGGGCGGGCGGCGCTGCCCGCGGCTCGGCAAGGAGCGGGATCCCGGAGCGCATCGCCGGCCCAACGCCTCACTCCCAGCCTGGGCCCGGCCCCGGCCCCGGCCCCGGCCCCGGCCCCGGCCCCGAGGCTGAGGGGGGGTTGCCCTCGCCGCGGTGCGATCGCGGCGGGGCCGATGCCGCTGCTGGCCGGAGCCCTGCCTCGGGCGGTGGCCGTGCTCTCGTTCTCCGTCCTACTGAGCACCCGGGGCGCTGCCCAGCGCCTCCCGGCCCACAGGTACCGCGGGCTGTGGCGGTGGCGGAGCCCGGGTCGGGCCCCGGTGTCGCTTCCGGCGGTCGGCGGCCTGTTCCGCTGGGAGCAGCCGCCTCATGGCCCGGCGGAGATCCCTGGGCTGCCGAGCACTCCCTGGCCGCCGAGGGGGAGCGTGGCTGGGGAGTGCGGTGTCCCTCTGGGTGTCCCTTTGGGGCGGGGTAGAAAGGCAAGCAAGCCGGGCTGTCCCTTAAAGTGGTATGATTACTGAAAAGTACAAAAGCGGTGTTGCCCTTTTCCACGTCTCTGTTAAAGGGGTCTTTTTGTGAACTTCAGGTGTTTCGTGAGTTGGATATTAGGAGGAATGTTGGAATGGGCTGCCCAGGGAGGTGGTGGAGTCACCATCCCCGGCGGTGTTTAAGGAAAGACTGAACGCTGAGTGCCGTGGTCGAGGTGACATGGTGGTATTTGGTCATAGGTTGGACGCGATGATCTCAAGAGGTCTTTTCCAACCTAACTGATTCTGCAGTTTTGTGATCCTGTGAAAGAGCTGAGTCTATTCCGCTTGCTATAATGTCCTTTGCAGATCTGGGATTTAGTAGCAGGTTAAAGCCTAATGAATGAGATTTTTTTTTTTTTTCTTTTAGTAACTTATCTGCAAACTGTTGGTCCCATCTTCATCCTGTAAACATGTTCAACAATTACAATGTGAAGTTCCACCACAGCAAAGCTCTCACCTCCCCATATCCAGGATCACACGTTGAGCGTAGCCAAGTTCCTGAAGATAAAGTGGCCTGGCTGACTGAGTGGAAAGATTATAATCCTGTGGAGTACACTGCAAAGTCTGTTTTGGCTGGACCCAGTTGGGCAGATCCCCAAATCAAGTGAGTGGAAATGGTGGCTCTTTTCCCCTGTGAACATGGAAGCAGGAAATAGTCATTAATTGAGTTAACAAGATCATCTTAAGTGATGTGTGATTCTGCAGTGATGTGTGAAAGTCAAGATTAAAAAAAAGCAGTGGTTAGAAAACTGAATTGTTTGGGTTTGTTGTGAAGTTGTGTCTTTGACACATGATTTTACTGAGCTGATGATTGAGGTTGGAATAATGGGCAGCTGTTGATGCTGTGCAAGTGTTTCTCTGTGTTGTAACCTAACTAAAAATCTCCTAATTCTCCTTAAGAATTTGGAAGAACATTTTAGTGATACACTTGTTTGTTCATTCATGGTTGGAAAGCAACATGAAAAAACAAAGTGTAATTGTAGTTCTTGAAGTGAGTGCTCTGACTCAGGAAATGTGAAAGGTTGAATAAATTACAGTAATTATTTTGTGACTTTGTAACAATGGGGGTGTTAGTTCTTCTGTCTCAAGTAAAAAGGGATAGGACAAGAGGAAATAGCCTCACATTGTGCCAGGGGAGGTTTAGATTGGATATTAGGAAAAAAATTTCTTCACCAAAAAGTTTGTCAAGCACTGGATCACTGCACAGGAAAGTGGTGGAGTCCATCACTGGAGGTATTCTACAGATGTCTGGATGTGGCACTTGGAGGTGTGGTTTAGAGGTGGAGTTGGCAGTGCTGCATTGAACTCAGTGATTTTAAGGATTTTTTCCAACCAAAATTACTCTGTGATTCTACAGCTCTAACCTTAACAAAAATACCTTTGAAACACTTTGTCTAAATGAAAATTGAGAGAGATGCAATATAAAGTACTTTAGTTCTGCACTTATACCTGCAGAACTAAATACAGAGGGACTATCATCAGTAAAGGTTGAGACTTTATAGCCTCCTATAGAAAAGGGAGGGCCTGCAACTTCAGTTCTGGTAAAAACTGCTCATTAGTCAAAGGGGTGTTGCTGGTCTGATGGCTGGCGTACAAGTTTTTGTGTTTTATAATTTATGTCTATTTAATTCTTATTTGCCATGCAGTGATGAAGGTTTTTCTCCCAAATTCAATGAGAGAGATGGAGAAGTGGAGAGGAAGAGTCTGAATGGTTTGTATGTGGTCGAAAATGGGAGACCCCGGTGAGTGTGGAGTTTTTGTTTGCATATTCGTTTCAGTGCTCTTACAAGTCTGTCTTTTCTGATACAAGGTACCTGCTAGAACAAAGCCAAGAGAGAAAAATGGAATCTAGTTTGATGAATTTATGTTGATGAAGAAGAACATGCTGTGTCTCTTGCCTTTAAAGCACATGGTGACACTAAATATGTGTTGCTCTCCTTCTCTTTTTTGTTATTTAATCTTCATTTGTGGTTTTTTTGAGGGTAATTTTTTTTTGTTTGTTTATTTTGGTTGGGTTTTTTGGTTTTTTAGGTGTTTTTTGTAGAATATTTTGAATGTGGGGAAGTAAATATGTTTAATGTACTGTTGTGTTAAGGGTATGAAATTTAGCAAAAAATAAACTCCCTTGTGTTTCAGCTGGTCCTCAGAGATCAGAGGAGTTGGTTGCGGCTGGGCTTAATTTCCAGTTGGAACCAGTTCAGGACTATGTAAGTCATGTACTGTGGCATTTATTTCAGGAATCCAGTGGGAAGGACTGGCCTAACCGGCAGAGGATTGTTGGGGCGCTGGGGACCAAACCATGCTGCTGATCCTGTTGTAACCAGGTAAGGGACAGGTGACTGCTAGGTACCGTGCAGTAGAGAAAAATCCCATGCATTTTGCTTCTTTTCTGCATCTCTGTACAGGGTATTACTTTTCATGGCCCTTTTTTCACCCCTTTTCTCTGTGTGTTCTCTATGTGTAAGCCCGTTCTGGTTTTTTTATAGAAGAAACACTAATAAGGCTGACTTAGTCTATGATAGGAGGAGGTAGGATTAGGATGGTTCTTTTCTTTTTTGTCACTGTATGCTTTGTTTTGATGTGCTTTTCCCAGCAGGATGTGTATATACATGCTAACCATTTCACACAAAGCATTCAGAAAAAATTGTGTGGTTAACAGAAGTGCAAGCTAGAAAGTGCCATGCTGAAGGCAGAACCGTTGTGGAAA
Source organism: Vireo altiloquus (assembly GCA_013396875.1). Lineage (NCBI taxonomy): Eukaryota > Metazoa > Chordata > Aves > Passeriformes > Vireonidae > Vireo > Vireo altiloquus. The sequence continues at coordinate 60,400 of VZRF01005115.1, read as the reverse complement.
ATCATCCTGATGCATTTTACTTCTTCCCTTTTCCCGAAGGATGCTGATGCTACTGAATTGCTTCCTTGAAAGTAAATGCTGGCATTGTTTTTGTTTTACTTTTTGTTTAGACAGCTTTTTGCTTTGCCTATTAGTAGTTCTTAATTCTTTACTGAAGGCAATGGTGGCTGCTTGTTGCTTTGTCCTGGTGCTGCTGCAGCCTGTGTGACCATTCTGTTCCAGCAGAAACATTCTCATTCCCTTAGTATGGAGGGGTATAAGTGCAGCTCAGAGAACTTTCAGAGGAGCTGCTGCTACCAACCCGGCTGCAGAAATGTGACTTCTAGGGCATTTTCTGCCCTCTTGGCCGAGGAAAACCCTCAGCATTCTGCCCTTGGTTGTGATCCTGCCGGATGGCATATGTCAGTCACCCCAACTGTTCATTCTCTGTTTTGTTTTTCCCCACACAGGTGGCAGTGCCTTGCTGTCCCTCTCTCAGCCCCTTGTGTCCAGGAAGCAGCAAAACATGTTCTTGTTTGTCGTTTGCTGCAGGTGGAAAAGGGACGGAAGCGGGAATAAAGTTGCTCATCCAGTTACTGGCAAGAACATCTTGCAGTTCGTAGCCATCAAGAGGAGAGACTGTGGGGAGTGGGCCATTCCAGGGGTAAGGGCAAAGCTCCAGAGGCAGGTGACATTTCCCTGCTGGCAAGGCCATGAGGCAGATAGGGCACGTGTATGATGCAGGTGGATGTAATATACTAAGAGCCAGGATTTAAAATGTTTAGAATCTGAGGGATAGTAATTATTTTTGTTTTGTTTTATCCCCTCTAAGGGGATGGTGGACCCAGGGGAGAAGCTCACTGCTACCCTGAAGCGAGAATTTGAAGAGGAGGCCTTGAACTCTCTGCAGAAATCGCCTGAGGAGAAAGCAAAATTGGAGAAGCAGCTCCACAAGCTGTTCGGCCAGGAACACTTTGTGGTGAGCTCTGTCTCTTGTGGTAGCTTCTTGAGCTGTGCATGTAACTCACAGTTATATGGAACCCTGAAGAAGTGCAGATGAAATTAAAATAAGTTGTGATGTTCATGTTCTTGGGACGTAGGAGATGGAGGGGACTGTTGAAAACTCTGTAAGGGCAAATGTGTCAGAGGGAAAGAAAAAAGTATGACTGATTCCACCTTGTTTGTTGTGACACTGAGCTTATTCTGGTTTGTTTGGGACCTTATAGGTGTACAGAGGATATGTGGATGACCCTCGTAACACTGATAATGCTTGGATAGAGACAGAGGCTGTGAACTATCATGATGAAACAGGTAAATGTCTCCAGGTGTGCTCTTAGTTGCCATTTACTTCATATGTTGATTTGAAATCGGGGCTGTTGTTGAGCTGAGGATGGCAATGAAATCAGGGGAGCATGAATATCAAGTGTAAAATACAGGGCTAGATTCTTAAATTGATCTTACTCTCCCATTTTTCACCTGTAAGATAAATCAGTCTGTTTACGTGATTCTGAGTTGTTCAAGATTTCTCTGAATCAATTCAGAGATTTAATGTAGTGACATTTCCACTGAATTTTGGGTAGTAGATGCCAGTTGTGAAGTTCCACATGTGACTGGTCCTAGATTTATCGGCCCCCAGAAGTGGTGGAGATAGTATCTCTTTGGTTTTTGTTTCCAATACAGTATAGAAAACCGTTTCCTTGGTTGTTGTCTATGAAGTCCTGAGATTCTTCTTTAAAAACAGAGTAAAAACTTTGAAAAAGAGAGCAATTCAAAAGCCTTTTTGCATCCCCTCTTAATAAAGGAGTATTTTTGATTTTGGGGCCTTAAGTAAAATTTTAATTATGTTTGTTTTTTCAGAAGCATATACAAGTTTCAGAATTCAGTTTTTCCTGTAAGAATAGTATGTGAGAAAAGCAGCAGTCAAATGTTAAGCAAACAAACAAAAATCCAGGCAGATGTATTGGCTAAACTCGGGGTAATGAGTACATGTTGTACATGATGGCTTCCAGTAACTTTTCATGCTGCTGGTGATACCCTAGGAATGCTGACAGGGAGATAACACCACCTCTGCCACTCAGATTTGCCTTAAAATAGTGCAAATAGGAAAAAGGTTTCTGGCACAGAATCAGTGATTTAGTTGTTTTTTTTCTCTGAGAAGCAGTAGAAGGTTGCTGACTGTGAAGGAGCTTTGTGGGAGGGTAGAACTGATAGGATGTGAGAGAGGAAAAAGCAGGAAGGTGAGAGGCAATAGCATGTTGTAACTCTTGTTTTGTGAATAGGTGGGACGATGGATAACTTGCCTCTGGAAGCAGGTGATGATGCTGGAGTGGTGAAGTGGGTTGACATCAGTGAGAAACTTGAGCTGTATGCAAGTCACAGCTACTTCATCAAGCTGGTGACTGAGAAACGGGGAGCCCACTGGAGTGAGGATCCTGGATCTGAGTGCCACGAGTGATGGAAACTTGGATCTGACAGACTCTGAGAGGAGAATACATTTTCCAGCCTTGAAACAGATGTCATTGTCATCCTCAGTGAAAATTCTGTGAAATGCAGCTGGGAAAAACACAGTGATAAACAGAGGGTTTTTCAGAGACTTCAGATTGATTCTTTTGATTTCTTAGCTAGTGTGAAACAAGAAGAATGTGGAGCTCTTGCTTTGCTTTCTTGGCTTCATTATTTGCAGCTGTTTCATAATGTCTGCAGATCTGCATGGCAACACTGGAATTCTGACTGGTCGTAGTTCACAGGCTGTTCACCTTAGCTCTGTGTTTTTGCACTGATTCCTTGTCAGGAGTATGAATCCCTAAGGAATGAGAGGACTTGTAGGATAACCTGAATAATGACTTAAATTAAGTGCTGCATAATAAAGCGAAATTTCTTTCTGAGTCATTGCACTTAGCATATCTTTGCCATGATTTTCTATTTTGAGAGATCAGTTTTCACATTTAATTACTTTTTAGTGTACAGCATGGCTGGTATTCACATCTGAATGTGTGACAGTGCCTCTGTGTACAAAGAAAACTGTTGGAGGATGGAACTTCGTGACTGATTTGAGGAGCTGAATTTTGAGGTTCTTCTCTTCCCACGGCTTATGGCAGTGCAGCTGTTGTGGAGACTGCAGCATAAACAGAGTAACTGGAAAGAGCAGCCTTAAAGTATAATCTTGTAAATTGTGCTGGTTTCTTACCCTTCAGGTGATGTGAGTAACTTGCAGTCGGGAGGCTGATGCGGGCCTTCTCTGGCATTTATGCTGCTAACAGGAGCTGCACAACAATTGCTGATATTTATCTCTGTGTTTTTAATCAGTGGGTAATTGTTGTTAATTGGAGTTGGTGACAGTGACAGCTAAAAGTTGATGTTGAGACCTGAGGACTTCAGGAACTTTTGAAAGTGTGACCCACAAGAGTAGACCCTTCTTATGGGGTCAGGGGAGGTGGATCTGCAGTCTGTACATAACAGTTTTTAATACTCTGGCTTGCATCAGAAAACCACAAGATGTCATGAATCATGCCTTCTTCAGATGTTTTGGGTGATTAGTTTACTTCTCACTTGATAAAAATGACAGGGTTTTTTTATAACAACCCCTACTAATCCTTGGAGGATTGACAAGTTTGGCAGTGGAAATGTGTTATAAAAGGAATATCTGTTTCTTTTTTCAGTATAGATACTCTTGACTGTGGTGATGCTGGAGGAGTACTTGGGTGATAATACTGAGAGCACTGAAGCTGCATACTGAGGGGCAGTGTAAATACTTTCTTTTTCCTGAAGAAATGAGCACTTTTGAATTAAAGCCATTACCTTTTGAGGCCCGTGTGCTTGCAGTTTGAGAGCTGTGCTTTCTGCCATCCAACTCTCTGTGGGTTAAACAAAAAGCTCATGAAAGAGCTCTTGAAAATAGCTCTTGAAAATAAGTTTTCAGTTATGGTGCTTGCCTGATCCTTCTGTTTAGTGATTATTTTACTAGTAAGTAAGTGAGTTTGAGTTCATGTGTCTGGGGAAAATCTTGTAGGATGCGGTTTGGAAGAAGCTGGCATCGTGTTGGATCTGTCTGAGGCCACTGACAGATCATCACAACACACAACAGCTCATCAGGTGGGGACATTTATCTGCTCCTTAATACATTATGTACTTTGTATATCCACAGCTGTAACCATCTTGGTGATAGTCATTATTTGCCCTGCAGAACTTGGGCTATTTAAAGGGCAAATATTTCCCCTTTGCCCTGATAAATTCAATTTTGTTGTATGTTTTCCTAGTAGTGGGTTTGAGCACAGCAGTGGTGAGCATTGTCTCAGCGGAGAGTGAGTCAATATCTTGTGAGTTACTCTCGTGTGAACTGTATTTGATCGTTCTAAGGTGGCTGAGTCTTGGCTGCAGAAAGAGCAAATCAGCAAAAGACTGCAGCCAGGCTGGAAAAGTGCTGTCAAAATTACTTTCTCCCCCAAGACATTTGAAGTCCCACAGAAAGGATCTTTTCAAATGGAATTAGCATTGAGAATATGCTTTTGTACCTGCCATCCAGGTTAAGTTATTTACACACTGCTGTGCGATGTTGCAGATTGAAGTGAGCAACATGTCAGGATGATGGGAGAAAACTGGCAGTGAAACTTGCCAGGGGGGAGGTGTTCTTCTTTGCACCCTGACATCTGGCCCGGCTGTGTTCCTTGTTTCAGTGTCCCATGTCCCGAAAGGATGAATTGAGGCTTCTTTCTGCTGTTTCAAAGCTTGTTTATTTCTGGTTCTTATCAGAGTTTCAGAGGCACAGACTGTGCTGTGACCTCCAGGAACACGAGGACAGAATGGCAATGGCTACCAAAAGCAGGTAGCTTTTATATCTATTATCAACCAGTTAGAAAACTTTACGTGTCTTATTTTGTTCCCAAAACCAGTGAATATCAACCTTATTGATATGTCTTCTCTACACTAAATTCTCTCTACCAATTGCTACATGACAGGAACTGAGGTCACAGAAAAGGGAAGAAGAAGGAGAAGGAGAAGAGGGAAGAAGGAGAAGGACAAGGGACCGACACCCTAAAATCTCCATCTTGGTCCCATAGTAATATATATAGCAAAACCTAAAAACTATAACTACACATTCTGTGATGCACTAAACAACCATCTCCTCATTTCTTTGGTGTTCTCAGCTCATTCAGAAGTGGAGGCAAATGCTCCCATGAGCTTGGTTCGCAGGCCAAGCCTTTTTTGTGGAGCTCTGAGGGTAAAGCAAACATTCAGAGGAGCAGGAAAAGTTCCCAAGCTTTTCCTGACTCCAACAAAACTGGTTTGGTGGGAAGTAATCTCTGGTTTGTGCAAGAAGTTCTTGTCTTGAAAATAATCACAGCTTAATTCATTGTATCCCAGGGCATCAGGCTGGCATTGGTTTACGATTACCTGCCCTTGCTGGTTCAAGAGCAGATTAGCAGGGGGTGAGGGGACTTCCACTATTTAAGATACCAAAGTAGCATTTCTGGATCCCATCTTGTTTTCATTGGAGGGGTGACATGGTTCATGTGAAAGGTATTTGCTGATCATCCTTTGTAGGAATAGCATTTGGGACTATTTCCTTAAAGCAGAACATGCGTGGAGTGTTTTCAATTAAATGCTTACCTTAAAATCACAAATTTATGGGGATTCAGGAATAATCTCATACTGTCCTGGGGTTTTTTATGCTTAAATTGTGCCTCTCTTGAGGCAAGCAAAAGATGGACAATGATGAAAGAAACAGAATTTTCTTGGACAAAGTTCTGACAACCCCATATATCCAAGTAGACTTCTATTTTATTTGAGACTTCTATGCAGTGTTAAGCTGACAATACAGTTAATAAAGGGAACAAGTCCCATTTCAGAGTGCGGTAAATTCTACATTCTGTAATTCTACTGAAGAGTTTCGTGAACAGCTTAGTCATTAGGTTAGTAGTATTTATTGGTTCAGAGAGATCGTGAGGTAACACACTGGTTGTGTAGCTATGAACCAAGTGAAGTAGTTAAACTTTTCTGCTGCTAATGAATGTAGAAATTTTCTGCACTTGTGCTATTTGATAAGAATTCAGTGACCTTTATTCCACCTTTATCTTGAAAGCTGTGAAGCTGTTAATTACAGAAGTAAGCAGGATTCACTGATTTTAGTGCAGTACTGGGAGTCTGCTTGGCTGAGTTCAGAAAAGGAGATTTTCATTTATGTCCTCTGCAACAAAGAAGAAAACATTAACATTTTATGCCAAAGAGATGTATTTATGCTGTATCACTGTCAGTAAAGTGACTGATGCTATGAATGAGCAATCACTGTCAGAAGTATACATGTTTTATGACTGGTAAATTGTCATCAGAAGAGCTGGAAAAATTCTGGGAAGAGTGAAAGCTTCATATGTCTGACCTCTGACCAGAATCAGCCTCCACTTAAAATTAGGGACTCGCTAATAAGATTGTGAACTCTTTTCTTCTGTCTGCTTGTTTGGCTGAATGCCTTCTGTCATGTAACTCTTCTGGGATTAACCTGTGCTATGTTGCTAACCCTGCTGACCTTTTGCAGTCTTGTTATTACTGTTCTGTTTTCCTCTCAGCACAGTAGCCATGAGCTTCTGCTTACAATTTCTTTGCTTTACCTTGAGGTCTGAGTAATTTTCTAGATGGGAACATTCTGTCAGGTACATCTGCCTATTCTTTTAGGTTTACCTTCCTTAATCCCAAAGCAGTGACACCATTCCTTCAAAGTGATGAATTTGTCCTGGTCTCCATTGCACTCTTGGAAGAAACGGGTTATGCAGTGTTCCATGGGAACAAGGGAGGCTCTCAAAGGTGCGAGCTCTGAGTGTGTTAATAATCTGAAAGAAAGAGCAGGTATGGAGAGCTGCATTTCCCTAATAACTCAGCAGGATTGTTAAAGGTGATCTAAGGTGCTAGAAGACAACAAGGATGGCTTTATCAGAGATGACCCACTGGATTTTGTTATGGTGTTTCTGTAGTGAATCTGTCCCAGGTCATTATAGAGATATCTAATATCTGATGAACTTAAAATGCTTTTGCTGCATGTTTGTTTGCTAACATCTTTTTTCCTAGAACAAGTATTAGTTGTGTAGTAATTACAAATATTGCAAGGAGCGACTTCCTCACAACTCATCACTCATGGAGTTCTGCTGTTAATCCTCAAGAGATTAAGCTTGCAAAAGTGCTTAGCTGTGTTCTACAACAGTAGTTGTGATTGTCTTGAGATGCTGAAAGTCTGAAATTGGAAATATGGATCACATCACTGAGTGATACGACCAAAAGCTTGAAATCTAAGTCATGGTCTCAGAAGCTGGAGGCTTCCTATGAACTATGACTATATCTGCACCTTAAACTGAGAGACCTCTGTGGTGTTACTTGAAAACTATGGATACCTCACTAGTGGATTTTTGCTGCCAGCTCTCTGTCCTTTGTACTTAGCATGTTGCTCTTAGTTTTAGTAATAACAGGTTTTCTTCATGGCTGAGAGCATTAGTAGATATTCAGACACTGTAGATCTTACAGTGTAATACATGATCATGGAAGGCAAGAGCATAGCAGGTTCTGACCTAGGACATGACCAGGAAAACAATGAGGGAAAAGGTTCTGCATTAGAAAGGGGGGGAATACTGGTTTCTATATGTAGAGAATCCTTTGAGGGGTTTAGAAAAGTAAAACAGTCTGAGTTTAATCAGCAGATCAGAACTGAACCAGGTAAAAAATATACCTGTCAACAGGGTGCTGATCAAGCTGGTGAAACTGCCAGTGCACAGGATACACATACATGTGATAATTTTTCTCAAAGTCGTGCAGGAGCAGCTCAACTGGGTGGTTACCAGCCACAAGGCGCTTGTCGTTCTGGTAGATCTTTTTGACCTGAACATAACACAGAAATTGTTATTTTTTGTTTAGGGGTGAAGATCTGTCCTGAAGAGAACTATCTGGCAAGAAGGTGTTTGGGAGAAATGAAACTTGATAATAAAATACCAGTGGGGAAATGGGTTTTAGTGTTTGTGACCATGCACAGCATGAAAAGCTTGCCTCAGGTAGTCACGGAGATTTTTGTTGCTGTCCATGTCAACTTTGGTAGTAAATAGAAAGGAAGTGAAATTCTTGTGGCTTAATTGTCAGATTCAGCTAAGGGGGGCAGTAGCCTCACCTTGGTAGGCAATTAAACCAGTTTTATCACATCTTCTGTCCTGAGGCAAGCAACTCATGTTTTGGTGTGAAATAAGCCATCTCAGAAGTCATCTAATTCATACCATTTAGTATGAGATGTTCTGGGCTGGTCCATGTAACTGCATGGTTTTATCTGAAAATGATTGCTGACCTTATTCCTTTGCTTTTCGGTTAGAATCCCAGAAATGTTCAGGTCATGTTCATAATATTGAATAAGGATGTTCTTAAGCCAGTCTCGCATCCGGAGAGGAAACTGGTCCACTTCATAATCAGTACAGGGGGGAATGTCTGTGCCAAAGAGGAAAGCTTATGTTAACATGTCATCTGTTAAGTCCCCATTCGAGCATTTCTGAGATTTGAGATCTCACTATCAAACTTCCAGTTAAAATTGATGGAACTGTTGATACATAAAATTGTGAATGCACCTAATATATTCAATTATAAATCTACAATTTTTTGGTGCACATGCTTAACCAGTTGGGCATGCCACAACCTTTATATATCTGGACAGGTTCTAAGCATAGTTGTGCAATGAAGCTGTTATCAGTCAGTTGCATGAAAGCAGAGTTTTTGACAGCAAAGGAATATTCTGGCTGGGAATGCACTTTCCTTCTATCATATTCAGCAGTTGAAGAGGTTAGAAATAAGTTCTGGCTTTTAGATCCTGACTTCTGCATTTAACATCTAAGTTTGGTTGTTGTTTGTTGGGGTTTTTTCCCCATGGGGATTTGAGATGGACATTTTCATTTACTAATTCTCTGCAAACATTGGTTTTCTGCTCAAGGGTTTACGAAAATCTTCAGATGCTATAGCAATAGGAACATATAAGGCAGTGCAGGGGAAGATAAGGTCAACAAAAAATTGGTGTAAGCACAGGAGAGATGTCTAGGTTTCAGATACTTTTTAAACATGGTTAGAGTTTGAAGGGCTTAATTAGCAGATAATTCATGCACAAGTGGCAGATTACGGGAAGAAAGGTAATTTAGGGCTGGCTGATCAGTTAAGGCTACTGGCTCTCTATACCTAGGTGAATTCTTCACAGAAAAACAAGCTTACATTTGCAGGAGCCCATATAGTCTAGGTGTAGCTCGCGTCCCAGTTTTGTCCCTTCCAGTTGACATTTGGTGCCAAAGAGTTGACATGTGCCATCATAAGTCTTGTTATCCGTACCACAAACCTAGAGGAGGAGTGAAAAGCAAAAGTAGCCCACTACTGCTGTGTTGAGAAAATAAAAGCATCATTAACACGTGGTGAATGCCTACGGGGAGTACACATGATCAGAAGTATTGGTAATATTAGTTGTTGTACGCCCACGTGAGGATTAGTTAGTTGTCTGTACTTGCACGCTCAGTTTTGCAACACTTGAGTTTATTTTTGGGGTTGTCATATAGCCTCTGAGGTGCTGTGGCATTATTTCACTCGATTTGTATTAGCATGTGCTCTAAAACACCAAGTGAATACGTGAAACTTTTAGTGACAGGGAAGAGCTGCAATCCCTGAGACTGAGTGAAGCAAATCAGTTGCTGTGTAGCTTACATGGGTTCATACTGCTCTCAAGCCATAGTTAGGGAGTTTGGGTGCTTTATACTTAATTTTGCAATTACTGGAATCACTCAAACTCACTTGCCTGCCCTTTAGGGTAGAATCATTCTAAATAATAGCAGGGTAATATGTTATATTGTGAACACTTTAGGTGGCTTTTCCCAGTCCTGTGCACTGGGTGAAATACTCACATGCTCATAGTCTTTGGTGGGAGGACAAGCAGCAAGATCTTGGCAAATGCAGTGGGGTTTCCCTTGTTTGTCTGTATGGCAGACTTTGCCTCTTTTGCAGTGGAAGTTCTGACATGGATCTGGCAATCCTAGCAGGAAAGAGGGACTATTAGAGGTGATGGGATGAAGCCAAGTGTTTGTCAGATACTACTGACAGCCAAAGCAAAATGCAGCCCAGTATTCACCGAGAAGTTCAAGTGCATATTTAAGTTTGTTAAAATGAAGCTGGATCTTGTATTGAATAAAACAAGCCAAACTTTAAATGGGGATTTTTGTGGGACTTCTACCAGTCCCCCGTTTGAATTGGATGGGGAAATAATTCTCTTAAAAAAGCTGTTTCTTCTGTAAGGACTGACATTCACTTCCAGCTTCCTTTGGTGAAACATATCCCATCTGTCTTTGCTGAATCAAGCACTGGCATTTGTCCCACTCCTACTTGAATCCAAGCTACTGTTCTGAAACAGAAAGCTCTCAGTGCAAGGTAATTCCCATTTCTGTGTAACTGACACAAAAATTTGTGAACTGCCTACAAATGTTTTTCACAAACAAATCACTAAATCCAAGGGAGTATGAGAGGGATTCTCTGGGAACACAGCATTAGGCACAAGCACTGTTCAGTCACATGGAATCCTGTGCTGCAAAAGGCAAAAAAGAAATGCAGGCTAGCAGATTCTCCAGCTGCAGAGAGCTGGGAGTTACGTGACAGCTTTGCTTGGGGCTTACCAAGGAGAGCCTCCTCGTTCCTGTTGCTGACACTTTCCATCTCACCATGGGAACTGCCTGTAGTCTTAACCTGCACAGTCACAGAGGCATAAACAGAAAGTTGTGGTGAATCTTGGGAAGAAAAAAAATACTTGGACAAAATTTTTTCAGGTCCAAATATAGAGCTGACTGAGGCGCAGTTTGCTCTGCTTGCAGCAGAGAGGTTGCTATGCAAAATGTGTGAGAAGAGCATAAAGCCTCTTGCAGTATTACATGCTCTTGTTATTTGGGGAAAAAAATAGAGTGGGAGGTGGAGAGGGAGAGAAATGGGAGCTCAGTTAGGCCTGAGTTTCTTATAAATATTCTGTGGACTCTAGTCCTGCTTTTCCAAGCTGTTCGCTTTTGTGCCGCAGTGTTTAAAATCTTTGTTAGAGAGGAGTGAACTGGCTGTCCTAGTAAGCTGGAGACAAGGTTTCAGGTTTTGTATCTGTGTACCTGTATTTATTTAATGTGTTTCATTACGCACCCCACTGGGGCTGGTGCTCTTACGTGAATGGTGTTCACTTCCTTTCTGGTCCAACTCACCTAAATGCTCTGCCTGCAGTGACACAGCATGAACCAGAGGAATAGTGAATAAAAGGGGAGATGAGACTTCTGCATATTAATAAGTTATTACACCTGTTTTTCTCCAACATGTCATTTCAATCATAAGGAGTTTAAATTTGGAACTGGCCCCTCTCCCCCTTTTTGTAGTATTCCAATTTCATTTTAAAGATAATTTACCTTATCTTCACTGTCCATTGGATTCATGCTCTGAACAGAGCTACTCATTTTCAGTTGTTGCTTGTTGTCAGAATTAGGTGGCTCATGATCATAATCATCTTGTTCAGAATGAGCAAGGTCTTTAACCTTGACAATTTGGTAATCCTCAGTCTCTCTATGAACTACAGTGTCATCTTCAGTGGTTCCATCCCCTTCAGGCTCGGTACTGGTGCTCTCCTGGTCATTACTCTGGATTCTCTCCTCTTCCTCATAGGCTGCTTCTTTCCAGGTATTGCTGAGATATTCCTCACCATCAATGTCACCACTGTCATGACCATCATCATCATAATTACTGTCTTCTCTATCTTGTATTTTCACCACTATGTCATGGTCACTCTGATAGTTCATTTGCATATTGTCTTTTCTCTCTTGACTTTGCTGTTTGCCATTCTGATCTTCATTTTGTTTTTTTTGAGAGAGAGAGATTTCTTCTTTATAGGGCTCCTTCCGGCTGTTCTCCCTCTCTTCTTCCTTTAGGTCAAATTTCTCTTCGTGTCTCTTGATTTTCTGAGTTGGTTGGCTGGAATCACTCAAGAGTTCATCTGATTGCATGCTGTTCTCATGTTGCCGTCTTTTGTATCGGTCACCTTGACGTGTCCGGTGGCCTTTGTGCTTTGTGTCTCTGTAATCAGTTTCTTCACCCCATTCCTCGTCCTCTTCTTCCAGACTTTCCTCTTCATTGCTTTCACTGTTTTTTTCAGAGAGGCCAACAGCATTTTTGTTGTATTTCCACATATTATGCTCATGATGAAGGCTGAAAGCACCCACTGGGTGTTCTACATGGCCTGGAAGGTGTTGGTTTGCTGTGTTCCCATGTTTCTCATGCTTCTTGAGCTGGTCATGCTCAGAGCTGGACTGTTCTCTGCCACTGCTCACAGAGTTGCTGTCCTGGTGATCAAAAGCCAAACCTAGTTTATTGTGCAGTGCAAGGAAATCGATGCTTTTCAGGCTGTTTTTCACTTGATGCTCTCTCCCAGCTCTTCCTTGTTCCCTAATGGTCTGGGGCTCATCCCTGTCTTCAGTGCCTGGTACTGATAACACTGGTTTTAGGTTTCTGTGACTGGACAGCAAATCACCCTTATCTAAATACCCCGTGTTCTCTTCCTTTGAGGCTTCAGGGTGAATATATTCACTCTTAAAAAAAAAATTAAAAAATAACAAGTAGATTAATAAACCTTAGGATTTATTTGAAGTTGATGCAGTGTTATTTTTGCCTTGTATTGCAAAGCATGTCACTGGCTTTTTTTGTTTTCTTTTTATGGGCTCCACTTAAACTAGCCCAGAACATGAAATTCACAGCTGATGTCCCTTTTCTCTCTCAGCAGATCTGTTTATCTGTCTCTTCTTTTATTGCTGGAGTTTCTGGAGAGGTCTATGCAATTCTGTTTCAGAGACAGATGCATATGGTTGTCTTGTGAAATCTCAAAATGCTTAATTACTGTTTTAGTCATAACTCCAGGGGCTCGTAGGCTGCAGTAATTTTCACTTACCTCAGAGAGGGGGATGAGAAACTTAACTTCCTACACAGATAAAGGAAAAATAAGGGACCTGGGAAAAGAGGAGCAGGGGAAGAGAGGGCACCTTTCACAAGGTGTTGTGATACTGCTTCCTGAGAGGTATCCTGCATTGATTTCATAATTCATATATTTATCTACTTCGAGTCTGATACATCATTGCTTCCTGGCTGAACTCACCAGGAGCTACTGTGTGTGGTGACAATCACTGTATCGTAAGATCAACAATAGATGTTTGAGTGACTTTTTTTTTATTTCTTATTCTGTCAAGCCAGTAACAAAACTAGTACCTTCAGTGGAAATGGTTCAAATGCTTGAAAAGAAAGCAGGTACTAAAATGACTGTCAGGTCTTGCTGCAGAAATTACCTTTCTGCTGCTGTGTGTATTTCTGAACTACGCCTATGGATGTTCAGTGTTGCTTATTGCTTACAGCAATATAATGCCTGATGCTGATTTTTCTTAAAGCTTTTGGGGGGTTAATTTGGGAAGAATGGTCCTTCTCAGCACCCAAGTTTCTGGAATAGCTTTTCCTTTAGTTTAAGCAGTCTCATGACTGCTTGGAAACAAACACTCCACTCTCAAATACTTACACAATTTTTTTTTTTTAAAGGTAGGATTGGAAGTATTAATTTGGTTCTTGTAGATCAGCTATATCCTATTTCCTAATGTCAAAGTGGTATCTTAATGATTTACAATTTTGTGTTTTGCCTGGTGTCCTTGCTGATGTGGGATAGTATTGGGAAATAGATTCACTGTATCAGTTCCAACTGATCTAACTCTAACTATTCTTCAAGGGAAGATTGTATGTTTGCTCAAATCTAACAGAAATGAATGGTGGAACTTTTCTAAAGCTCTACAGATTCAGAAAACACCAGGCCAAACAGTCTTTAGGATTGTCTGTTGTGGGTGCCTGTGTTTGAAGCAGGAGTTTGAGAAAGATTTGGCTCATGTCTTGACCAGAAGCCTTGTCCTGCACCTGTCCTGCAGAGATGTGCCTGGAGATGGCTTCCAGATACTGCTTTTTGTTATACCTTTGTCCCATGGATAAAATCAGCTCTTGGAACTCAGGTGCTTGTGAAGGAACTTGGGCAAATTTCAGTCACTATCTGTGATTAGATACTGTGGGGGAGAACTGGCCTTTGATAGATGATGCACAGACTTGGAACTGATGATTCATGGGCTATTGCAAAATCTTGTCTTGATGCAAGTGTCTTCTGTGTGTTATTTCTGGTAGACAGCTGTATGCTACAAACTAATGTTTATACCATTTCTTCAGCTAGATAGTTCATTAGGAAAAGTTAATTTTTTGTTTTTCATAGTGCAGAGCACCATCTAGATTGATATGAAATGTATCTGGAAGCCTGTACAGAGTGGGATATAGTTTATAATTAAAAATAACAAAAAGGTTGGCATAACAGTTGGGATTTTCAATCTCTTACTACAGAGCATGACCTGAGTTTAGTAGTTCTGAAACATCCAGTGGCTTGGAGCTGAGTTTCATTGTATCTGAGCCACAAAGGCTCACCAGAACAGTGCCATAAAAAGGAATTTTTATTTGGGTCAGCCATGAATGCAAAACTGTGGGCTCTGTCATTAGCACGCATATGTGGCATAGGGAGGGCTGGTGAAATCCTCTGGCTCATTGCCATCAGGGCATCTGGCTCATCAGCCACAGAGTGCTCTGCTAGGGCAAGCTGTGTCTAATGCTCTACACTGTGAATAATGAAACATATGGTGGCTAAAATTCTTACATGTTTGAGACTGCATATGAACTCTTGTTGTGATAAATTGAGGATTTCATCCTCCTCCTGTACTGGAGCTGTGGTAACCACAATTTTGACTGTCACTGGAGCTTATTGCTTGTACAAATATGGGTAATGATAATATGTGGGGATTCATTTAAGGTAATTTTGTCAATAAGTGAAACTTCCATTTTGAGCTTTAGATTTTGTCCTGTTTGCAGTTGTTTAATATGCAAGGCATGATGTATTTGGCACTAATTCTCGGGGCGAGAGGGCCTAAAGTTTTTTAACATAAATCAATATGAGGGCCTAAAGTTTTTTAACATAAATCAATTTGCCAGCCAGTATGTATGTACTAATGTGTTTTTATATTTGAGATTAATAATGTTACTTCCTGTTTAAAGAACAAGAAGAGTACCTTTTCTGGAGTTTTCTGTCTGTGAGTTCTGAGCTTGTGGTTTACAGGATGAGTCTAAAAAAGACAAATATATGAATATCTGCATGTCCATAAAAATCTTGTACAGGTCAATGAGATAACAGAATATTCTCAGAATGGGAAATTAAGTGCCTAGTAATAATAGCATGATGAGAACTTACTGGAATAGCAAAAACTGGTCCTACAAGACAAATGAAGAGAACTACAGCCTTCATGCTTTCCAGATCTTGTAGAGGACAATAGTTAATGGTACAGGGGTAGGGCTTAGAGGTCTCCTTTCTGCAAGAAACATGAAAACAAAACAAGTTAGGATTTGGGTATAATGACCTAGGAATGACTGATGGAAGCAATGCAGTGGCTGCCATAACTTGTTCAGTCTGGAGACCCACAAAATTGCCATGCACTACTCAGGATGTTACACCAGCTTAACTAGAGGACACTTTGGACTCAGTGTAGGCTGTGTTCGCAAACTCCAGTGGGTGTTACTGAAAGGCAGAGTTGTGAAATAGGTTGAGCATTTAAATGCTTACAAATACTTTTTGTTTGTTTATTCTCTGAGATACCTCTTTGTGAAAAATGCCTCTATTTTATTGAACTCTGAGGCAGTGTCTGCATGTGGCATCTCTACAGCTGAGGTGTCTCCTGGCTGCTCCCCTCTGTGTCTGGTAGGAAGAATTAAGTGGTGAAGTTCTGCTCAGCAGGGTCTTCAAGCTCAGAAGTGCTGCCCAGGCTGCTTGAAGAATGGGTGTAGTCCTCCTTTGGATGCAGTCCTGCTTCTGTGTTTTCTCAGAAACTGTTGTGCGAAGTGTACAATTTTGGAAGATCCCTCTGTTAAACATTGTTTAATGTCATCATCTTTCAGTTAATGACAAAATACTCATTAGTGGGGCATATCTAGTATGAAATCCATTTTTTCTTGCAGTTCGTTCATTCAGTCTCCAAATTACCTCTTGACTAATTATCTGTTATCTCTTTGGCATTCACAGTTAATTGTCTAAGATGTTTTCAAAGGGAAAGGCAGAATACAACAAAAGCCATTAATGAGCATATGCAAAATGCCTCACTGGGCTGGGTATGGGCAGTCACTTCAGATAAAGCCAAGTATTGTTAGACTCAGGGTTATGCAGGCAACTTGTCAGAAATGCAGGGAAACAATCCAATTTCATGTAAAGCCCTAAAAAATGCATATTGTGCTTTTTGAAGGCCTGGCAAGTGACTGAGGAAAGAAGGATCTGAATGCCAGGTAGGCTTGATTTCTGTTTCTCTCTGTTCCTGGTGGGCAACACAGATCTGGGCATGTCACTTAACTGAGTTTCCTTTGTAAAAGCTCTGATTTGTCTTATTTGCTTTGGTGAACTAGTTTAAGAGTTATAACTGAAAAGTTCGGCATGTTGTATTTTATTTATAATTGCAGTTTTCTAATTTGGCTTGTGTCTCTGTAAAAGTTGCCTCTTCCACCTTTGTCTAAATAATGAAAAAGTAGTCGAAATAAATCTGAGTTAAGGTGGTAGGACGGGGCTTTTGTATTTTCTTTTCTTATTACTAGCAAGCCCACAACAGCCCCAGGAAACACAAGTCTTGAATAAGTATTGAATTATTAGGGAATCCTGACCACACTGAATGGAGCGTCATATGATGCATTGTGAGATTTTTTTTTTACACCGAAATCTAAGTGGGAAGACACTTCATTCATGCTTTAATTTCCAAATATGTCCTACAGAAGAGAATTTTAAAAGCAAGATTTTGTAACATATAAGTTTAATAGAATTGTCAGAAAAGAATGATTACACAAGAGACTACTTTTAAAAGCAAGGAAACATCTTCCTGGGAAAATGAAGTCATTATAATCTGCAGGAGAATCTGTAGGAAAACTTAACCAAAAGGTGAACAGAAAAATTTCTTGAGTATGGTGGGGTTTTTGACCAAGAAATGAGGAATTTAACAATACTTCAGTGTGGGTTATTGAGCAAGCAATGCTAACTCAAGAGTACTGGGTTTGCTTGGCAAGGTTTTGGTGGCAGGAAGCTACAGGGCTGCTATTCTAATAGTGTCAGCAGTCACTTGAAATACTCATCAATGACATGATTTTTAGTAAAAACATAAGTGTGATACTCTTAAATTACAACTGCTATAGCACATTTCTGTTTCTAGGTCTGTTTCTGCCCTTGTGAGAGCATGAGTACATTATACATGTAGAAGCTGGTTTATGTGCATACACACATAAAACGAAAAGACAGAGTTTGAGGCAGATATCCGATCTGAGTAAAAGAAGAGATCACAATAAGAAAATAAATATTAAAGCATAAAACTATTTCACTCATTCTATACCAGTAAGTAGCAGCTAATGAGAATTGATCGCTCTGATGCTGCCAGTTTTACAGCTGCAAAAGTCATCGGGTGTAAGTCCTTGATGGCTGAGTGCAAACAAATCAAAATCAAACCAAGATTATTTTAGGACATCTTAAAACAATTTTTAAACAAACCATTCACATTAACTTAATGTAATTGCTTAATCTCTTACGTTTCCCTTCTACCATTTCATTATATTTTCTACTTGTTTAGATCTGAGTTTTTAGTTTTGGGGTTCTTTTTACTAGAGCTCTCTATAATTTAAGACCAGATCAAGTTAAAATGAGCTGCTTTGATTTAATTTGAGGAGGATCAAAATGAGACTTACTTAGGTAGAATTACATATTATTATATATTGATATGTTTTGTCCTCTCCCAGAATCTGCATTTCTTTCAGGGGCTCCCTGTTTGGTACATGTTTTCACTAGGTCTACCAACACATTTTTGAAAGGTTCCTCTAAGACCAGACAGAGTTTCTCTCTCTTCTCCAATATGAGAAAAGAAGGGTGAATATGTTTTTTTGGCCTTGTCTATTGGGCTAAGGTTCCTGAACTGATATTTTAAGAGATTGTTGAAGTGTTGGGAAATTATGTTGCACTGTGGCTTTCAGCTGGACCAAAGTTCCAGAGGAGGTGTGCACTTTTCTTGGATCTTTTTGGCCATAATGCTTTATTGTTTTGCAGGATCACTGGAAAAACAATTATTCCAGTGGTAAGATAAGGGTTGTCTTCCTCAACACAGTAACTACACATTGTTTTCTCTTACAAAGGACATTTCTTTCTGTTCTAGACATAAACATCTGAAATGTGTTATTCTTAAAACAGATGATACTGTATGAAAGCTTCAGCTATTTTGCAGTAAGTGGAAAAAAATTGCAAAGGGTTAGATACAAAGCATTCTAAAGTTTTAATTAAGAATAAAGAAGAAACAATACCATAGCAGTAGAAGAGGTGCTCCTTCTTGGCCTGCCACTGATGTACTGGAAATCCTTCAGCCTTGCAAAAAGTTGCTGCTTTTCCTGAGATGTATTTTGGTGACTGAAACAGACCCTCTCAGCAAATGCCTTATGCGGCAAGCTTCAGTGAAGGAAGATGATATTCTTTGGGTCTTGGTGGAACAAGGAATCCTAGGCTTGCATGGGATGAGGTGGAGGCAATGGGCTAGTGGAATTCTGCTGGATTAATTGAATCAGAAAGACAATTTAGTGCTTACGGGCTGCGGGCCAGTGGAGCTCAGTGGCTGTGTGGGAAGGACATATTTAGTGTTGCACAGGGAGAGGAGCCAAAGGGAGCGGGTGCAAGAGTTTCTGCTGCATCAGCTGCTCCCAGAAGAGCTGAACTAAGGGGTCTTCTGGGGCAGCCACACTGTGGGCCCAGGGGAAACTGGAGCACAGGGGATGCCAGTCCCTGCTAAACTGCCTGGTGTTGTTTCAGTATGCTGCATATGGTGCGCATAAGCCTGCAAAAAGGTAGAAACTCTAAATTAAATATGTAAAACCCAGTATTGGTAGGAGACCCTTGCATAACTCTGAGGAGTTTGCTATTTGGAAGCTGTTGCCATGGCTGTGCTGCCTGTCTGCCATGGTGATGGCACAGAGTGAGCTGGTGAGGAGTGTGGAAACCTCTGTGAGCCTCTGCGGCAGAGGCTTTGTGACTTTTGGTTCTGCAAACATTAATGAGTTTATTCTTTATTTTTATCTCATCTTATTATTCCATAAAATGCTCCACCTGAACTGGAATACTTTCCGGGAGGTTGTCCAGAAACAGTGGAGGGTATGCACCGATGTAAGAGCAGAGGCACTTCCATTGATAAAGTCAGCAGATCCAGCCTCAAATTCCCCATTCTGCTAATATGCTCTCTTCCTAAGGAGGTCACTTTGCATATTGTGTTGACATGACTGGAAGAGAGGTTGAAGCAAAATGAAATGAAGTGTGTGAATGGTAAGAACTGTAATGCAAATGCTGAAAATATTTTAATATGGTTCTTTTTAAAGTTACAGTTTTACTGGCTTCTGCTCTGTTCATTCAAAAAGGTAATAGACTTTGGGTGTTGATTAGACAAGATGCAGTGAGAAATGTACAAAAATTGACCATGTTTTATGTAGCCAACTGTGAAGTTCATAGTTAATTTAAAAAAAAAGAAAAAAAGAGCCTGAAATCACAGCTGAGCCCTCGCTCTGTAGACCAGGCAGAAAAAAAACCCCTTTGACAAAAGCCCATGAGAAATTCTTTAAATCCTTTCCCCTTTTATCTCTGCTTCTCTGCCTGGAAACTAATTCATGCCTAGTGGAGTTGAAATTCTGCTGGTCTGTCAGCCACTCAGTGTCTGAAAGGAGTGGGGATATTTCAGAACTTCCTGTTTGTTTTTTCTTTTGTTGTGCATGCTGAAAAGATGATTTATTTTATCTGTTCAAAACTTTGTTGTGTGCTGTGCTGTACCATCAGATTAGCTTTACTGCGTTATCAAAGATAAGTGTCTCTCCCGTGACTTTTCAGTATTCCAGATATGGATGGACTCTCAGCTGATAGAAGAAAACTGTTCAGGTGGCTCCCCAGAAATTAGGACAAGTACACCAATATTAATTTTATGGTAGCTAAATATTAACTCTTCTTGTCATAAGATTTTTCTGATAATGGCTATAAATATTGCCTTGAAGTTCTTAATTCACAAAAAAAGTGCCAGACTGTGAAGAACTGTGCAGAAACTTGGAGCGGAAATTTGTAGGTGTTTGAAGGTTATTATTGGAAAATTGTATGTGATTTGTAAGCTTTGCCTGTTTCTGTGTTTAAACAGCTTTCTTGGGACTTACAGGGCAGTGGGGAGGAAATAGTTTGGTTTTGAGGACTTTGAGGGATTATACATTGTTTATCAGAGCTGTTGCAGATTTATGAAATATTTCATTTAACAAAAGTTTCTAGCTTTGCGCTTGATGACAAAATGCTTCAGTCGAGCAGATCTCTGGTTGTTTTCCTGTGTCACTTGGAGGCCCGAGCTTTACTTAGAGCCGTCAGTCCTAGTGCTCCAGTCCTCAGCCAGTCCCACTGTGTCAGGCAGTGTGCTTTTTGGAAACCTTTTCAGTGGTGGATTAGTAGTTCTGTCACTGGAAAGAGGTTCTGTGCCATCGAGGTAAAGCCTGGGGGGGAAGAGGCTAGCCAAATAGTTGCTGAGCTAAATGAAAGGGAGGATATGCAGCAAACAATAGAGAAAGATTAAACACAGAAGAAAGGAGACAGATGAGTACAGGGAGGTGAAAAAAATTTGTTTTATCTGTCTCACTGTGACAGCTGCTAAACAGACACTTTAAACAAAGGAAGAAGAGGAAAACCTCAGAATTTTGCCTTACATTTATTCATATTCCTGTCTTGCATTTTGTTCTCTGGCAGCAAAGATCTGTGGGTCTGACTGACTGTGGGGGAGATGGAGTTTTGTTCAAAAGATATTTTTTTTATTGGAACTGTCTGCACCTCTGCATGCTCAGTCCAGCCAGAGGGTTCAGGTCTCTGCCCACAAGAGAGTGGTGTTGAGCCATCCACTTCCAGACCATGTACCAGGGTTCAGCTTACAGGTTTTTGAAATGTAAAGTAAATTTTAAGCTTGGTGCTCATTCTGATTTACAAATAAAGTTTGACTGTTCTATCAAATATGCTTTACCCCAAAATGAAAATGCATGAGCAAGTTGGAACTCAAGTGTTTTAGTGTAGATAAAGAAACTGCACATATACTGGCTATTGTATCAATGATATAATACCTAGCTACGAATCTATGCCTTTTCTCTTTATTTACTAGAGAGGGAAAAAAGGAGCAAAAAGAACCACAAAACAACAGACAGACATGAAACAAATTGAGTCGGGTTGCAGCCAGTGCTGATGTGCTTGTGCCTTGTGGTCCCAGGTGGTGAAGATCATAGTCTGCCAGGTGGTGTTGAGAGTGCTCTAAGCACATCCCTGGTTGCCTCTTAGCCATTAGATCAGAAAATTTAGGGAAGTCTCGATGTAACTTCCTTAACAAAAGGTGCATCTGAAGCCTTTGATGAGCCTGTGAAATGATCTTCATTTAGATAACTGTATAAATTATTTAGATTCTCAAAAGATCACAGCCTGTAGCAACTCCTGTAGGAAAGGCTGGCACGTACAGCTTGTCCTTTCCTACTAGAAATAATCGATAGGGTTCATGTGGACCACAGAGGCATTTCTTGGGGAGTTTAGTTTTCTTGAGAAAGGTAGAAAAACTGGTTGGAGACCGTGCTGGGGATAGAGGGAGCTGGTGCCTCTGACCAGCTCTATTAAGTTGTGCCACACTAAAGGAATACTGGGGCTGGGGGGCCTTCTGTGCCTAATTTTTGCGGAGGCAGGAGATACCAGTTGAGACTCTTTAGGTATCTTATGACAGAGATTCTGATCAGGAAGTTTGCCCAAGTATTTTTGCTTTCTAAATTAACTTATCTATTGAAAATAAATCACTGATAATTATAGTAAATATAATACATAGGTGTGTACATATACAAATATATGTTGTAACCTCTGGGCTAAGTAATATTAGAACATTACTCCTCTCTTCTTTTCTCAAAAGAAAGAAAACTTGACTGCCTTCTGGAGGCTCCTTGAGCTGAATTTGGACTGAAGTTCTTATACTCTGAAAAACAAAATTTTGGCGCAGCTTTTTAGACCCTAAAGGCTCCCTTTCTCAATTAGATACCAGCAATGCCTGGAGTCCTTTCGAGACTAGCAAGCATTTCTGGAGCATAATAACAAATGCATACAAGTTGCTGATGAGTATATTGAAACTGAGTTATCTCCCAAGAGTTTTGTAATGAAAAATCTCAACAAAGTGTGGCTTATCATTAAACACATTTGAAAGTCACAGAGACACCAAGTTAAAACTCTTCCTATGTGTTCTTTTTGGCCTGTTACTTGGTCAGTTCTGCATCTAAAAACAGGTGCCCTGGAATACAGACTATGTGGTTGCAAAGTTTACCTTTTCCTCTAATCCAGGAGCTCCCCCATCATCAGAGTTTTATTCTGTACAGGAGTAGTTCTGTCTACTTGCACATTCCAATTCCTTTACTTTATTACACGGAGTTTTCCAACCCTTCAGCAATCTCACCTAGTCAAAACTCTATTGTGGCTTTTTATTTCTTGTTCTACCTGCATTAAATGCTGTACTGGATGTAACTCTGTCTGTGATTTTCGTGATGTCTGGGAAGACAAGAAGTGCCAGGCAGAACTCCTGTTGCCTGGACATATGGAATGAGCCGCACTTAGAGTGTGTGGGAAGTGACTCCAAACAGGGCCAAGGCTCCGACACAGCTGCCCCTGTGCTGCTGCTATATCAAGCTTTGTCTCTGATGCAGTCATGGTGTTAGGAGACTCTCATCCTGTCTCCTGAGAGCTGCTGCTCTGGGCTGTGTCATGCTTGACCACAGTGCCTGCATAGGTTGAAATTAAATGTTTAAAAAGCAGGAAGAGAAATAAACATCTTGCCGAACTGGGGAACATTTGAGTCCCGTTGGGGAGGAGCTATTTTAAAGCTCAGACTGAGGGACGGCTATTTTTGCCCTTCAGCCAGACAGACTCAGCTAATGGTCTATATTGTTCAAACCATTTTCTTGACCAAATTCTTAAAAAGAGGAAGGAAAAAAGGGCAGGAAGAGTCTTTAAGCCAACAAGAGGTAGACATGGCTCAAGCATGAAAAGATCTTATCTATACCCTTCTGTTCTGCAGAGATTTGCTTTATTTTAATATTCAGATGTGCATTTGCTTTAATAACATGGCAAAGAGATGAAGTTCAGCATGAGGATTTTAAGAGCAATTCTGCTGCAAACACTCACGTTGTACAAACTGTGCTATCTCCACATGTGTCTCAAAAGCAGGTAGTTATTTCACTTCATCATTTCAGACACACACTGTGGCCTGAGGCTTTCACGGAGGTGTAATGCAGCAGGGACTTCTCGTTGTGGCTCGTCTTCCTTGCTTCTGATGTTCTTGCCTTAAAACTGCCTGTGTAGATAAATTTAGATCTTAGAGCAGGGGAAAAATGAGTTTTATATTATGGATGGGTGCTATTTTATTGAATTTCCAACCTGACTGCCATGTGAAGCAGCTCTGCAGCCATTTGGGAGCACCACGAAGCAAATATAAGTGGGGAAAAAGCCAAGTCTGCTTGTGATGGGGAATCTGATGAAGAAGCGTGTTGAGACACACAAAAGAGTTTGTCAAGGCTGTTTATTTAGTAAGTGCTGTGATCTTTGATGATGCCAGAACGGCAATGAAGCTGTCAAAGGATCTGGAGCACAAGTCTGATGAGGAATGGCTGAAGGAGTCGGGGGTGTTTAGCCTGGAGAAGAGGAGGCTCAAGGGGAACCTTATCACTCCTTACAACTGCCTGAAATGAGGGTGCAGCCTTGTGGGGGTCAGTCTCTTCTCCCAGGCAACCAGCGTCAGGACAAGAGGACACAGCCTCGAGCTGTGCCAGGGGAGGTTTAGGTTGGAAATGAGGAAGAATTTCTTCACAAGAAAGGATGATTGGGTATTGGAATGGGCTGCCCAGGGAGGTGGTGGACTCACCATCCCCAGAGGTGTTTATGGGAAGAGTGGACATAGCACTCAGTGCCATGGTCCTGTTGACATGGTGGTTTTTGGTCATGGGTTGGACTTGATCGCTAAGGACTTTTCCAGCCTAAGCAATTCTGTGATTCTGTGACGAGCAGCAAAGCCTTTGTCCGTAAGGAGACCTAAAAATTTTGCAACATTGCAATTAATCTGTTCCTTGTTGTTTCAGGAATAGCATGGTCTTAGAATGGAGTGTCACCCTCTCCTGGCTTGGTCCTGGTTCTGCTGATATTCCATATAGTGTGTAAGTGTCTTGTTTCAGCTCTAGTGCTGGCTCTGTCTTGCTCAGGAATCGGCAAAACCCAAGTGTGATTCTGTACAGCTAAACCAGCCCGTCCTACTCTTGGGCCTCTCTTACCCTGCCTCCAAATCAGTATTTCAGGGAGCTTCCCTTGCTCTTGGGGACAGCGGCTCTCAGGGCATTTGGGCTTGGCTAAGGGCAACTAGGCATTTCCCTGAAGCAGGCAGGATCTTAGGATTTGCAGGGCACAGGAGTCCCTACCCCCCCAGCACTGTGTCCCCAGATTCTAGGTGACTGCTCCCCTCTTCCTTCAGGTTTTTCCTCTTGCTGCGTGCATCCTCAGCTTTGTGCAACTGCCTGTTCCTCAAATAAAAATAAATACTGAGGAGGGTGTGTTATTGGTGCCAGCACAAAGGTCAGGCTCCTATCAAACCTGCCATCTGCGTGTGTGATGTCTCGCAGCCTCGCAAGACAAAGATGGGGCTGTGGGTGGGTGAGTGTAATTTCTGCGATGTCTGTTGTTCAGCCAGCCAGAGGTTTAAAAATACTACTTGCGAATGACCTGATGGGAGCAGTTTTAGAAGGCAATCCATGCCCAGGACATTTCAGTTTTCTGATGGGAAAGGTATTTGAAGGGGTGTTTATTTCAAAACAAAATTTACTAAACAAGAAGGGAACAGGGCACTGAGGGGAGATAAATATCAGTGGTAGGGTAGCTGGTGGCTTTCACTGCAGTGCCAATGCCTGTTTGGGGTCACTCAGGGCACTTGTACTGGGGATAGGGTAGCAAAGGGGCAAGGAGGTGGGAGGACAATAAGCAGGCTGCACCCTGCTTTCCAAGGGGTGGCAGGGACCTTCTGTCAGGAAAGGAGGAGGGAGGAGAAACACTCTTGCCATAAGATAGCCCTCATCTCTTGCTCCGCACCACCAGCAACTCAGAAGGCATTTGCATGGGTTCATTTCCTCTTTAGGAAAAGGTTTGGGTTTAGAGAAAGCTTGATGTAGTTGAGCTGGTTTAAGATTTGTGTCTCATCCTCAGTGAACTCCTTGGATTTTTATAGAGATCCATCTCATCTCTTTTGTGGGGGTGCCAAATTACTTTTTGAGCGAAGGCTTCCTAGATAATTCCAGATGGTCGTTTCTGATTATACTCTGGGTATTCAAGATGTGCCTCATGTAGTAAAACTTCTGTTTCTATTTATTTAATTTTCTTGTTCATTTATTTAAAGAACTTAGTTTATTTCTTTACCATTGCAGAAACTCTTGGTAAATTACGCAGTAGAGCTATAAAAGTGTCTTTTGCCTAAATTAAGTGATAGTAAAGGAGTAGAGCATTCTTTTGATAAGCCTTTTTTAATATGCCTGTTTTGGTATTTTTCATTAAAAAGGTTTTTGAGATCACTTTTTGATCAAAGACTGGTTTTCATTTCCAAGCACCCTTCTCCAGTGCTGTAGCAACAACTTCCTGTCTGTATGAGTTATGCTAATTTCAGTGCTGAAAAATCCAAAAATAGCTGAGGAGAGAGGAGTCAAATTATAGTATTGCCGTGGGATGAGGTAGTGGGAAGGAAAAGGATGCTGTACCTTCTCCCCGTGTGGGCAGAGGTGCCTGTCTCTTTTGTGCTCAGGGGGAAGCAGGACCCAAACTGGGAGCAAGCAAAGCCCTTGTGTGGAAGCACCATCTTTCAGAGATCTATGTTGCCTGCTTTTCCCCAGAAATTCATCTCCTGAGGTCCATAGCCATTAAAGAACAGCCTGTCAGCAGCACCCCATTGTGTAGAGCAAGATCTCCATGGCCACCACTTCAGCAGCTAATCGTTACAGAAAAGGAAAGAAAGGTTTCTACATGTAAAGAAATATTTCTACATGTAAATTCCTCAATAATACTGTATATTTTCTAGTTTCTTTGTTACCCCC
Organism: Vireo altiloquus; assembly: GCA_013396875.1. Taxonomy (NCBI): domain Eukaryota; kingdom Metazoa; phylum Chordata; class Aves; order Passeriformes; family Vireonidae; genus Vireo; species Vireo altiloquus. The sequence goes on along the minus strand of VZRF01005115.1, from coordinate 34,156 downwards.
TAAAGCCAGAAGTTTTGGCCCAAGTGTTGGTAAGCTGTGCATCACTCAGGCATCTGCAGTGTCCCAGCCTATGCCCATCTCTTGCTCCCATATGTCAGCCCCTCCGTGCTGCATCCCACACCTCCATCACAGCAGCATTTCCCTGTGCTGCACCAGCGTGTTGGAATCATGGCCATTAGCCCCTTGTTGGCTGCAGGGCTGTCCTGGTACAGCGCAGCGAGGGCTGCCTTTGCTAATGGGGAATGTCTTTTCTGGAAAAGACCACAAAACTAAGTGGGGTTTGATGACGCCCGTTGAGTGCACTATGAGTTTGCATTAATGCTTAGCCAGCTCATGCTGGCTTTATTTTGGGTTTTGGTTTCTTTGAGAGGAAGAAAAAATGGAGAAGTGAATCAAACTGAAACCTCCCTTTATTCCATTTATTTTTTGGTTGGAGGGAATGGAAAGATTTGAGCTTACCTGCTGGAGCACATTAGTCATATGAAGAGATGATGGCTGTGGGCATGGGAGAGATTTGAATGTGGGCTGGGTAGTGAAGTGCTTAAGCCCACAGTGATGAGAGGATTATGGGTGAGATGGATCAGTTTTTGTGATTCTGGCCTGATTTCTTCAGTAAAGAATGCCAAGATGCCTCTGAAGGTAAAGGATATCCTGGCACGTAAGTTGGGGTGACGCTTCCAGGGATCCTCCTGCTCCCACGTGGTTAGGCAGACGAAGGAAGTCCTTTTATGGCTTTGCATTCCCATTTGGGCTGCCTCTGGATGGAAGCCTGGCGGAAGACAGAGGTGGTGATGCCACTTCCTTGTAGAAAGCCACAGCGTGTACCATGTAATTACATCTGGGCAGAGCAGGGCTGCTCCCGCAGCACAGTTACATACGTGACTGGAGCAGGCAGTGCCAGGGTTTGCAGACATGTCAGGAGTCACAAATGCTAGAAACTCTCAGAAAAGCTTTTGTCAATAACTGGAGTTCTGAAGTTACTAAAAAAAGTTGGAGGGGAGCTTTGCATTCCTGCTCCTGCTGTGAGACCATGGAGGTAGGGAACAGGCAGCACCTGTTCTCGACCCTGCTTCCCCAGACAGCATCTTGCTCTCACCTGTTTGCATCAGTCTGCCCTATTTGCCTATCAAACATATTTTTGCATCTTTTTGTTTGAGACTGGTTATGCATGCAAAATCGAATTCTGTGCACAGGGGTCAATGCTTATGCAATTTTCATTTCTTATGAGCATTTTTTAAAGATTCCTGTTTCTTATCTCCTGTGCAATATTCTTGTATGCATTCATCACTCAGAAAAAAAGCACCACGTAACAAGAGGGTTTTCCAGCAGAAATAGGGAAGAGGGACTAGACTGAGTCAAAAGGTAATGAATGGCATGTGCAATGACACGTATGCAACTTCTTTGAGGTGTACCACTGAGTTCTGCTGGAAGTTTAACAGAGTATGAATTCACTTGTCCAGCAGAATTAGGCTGTTGTGTAAGACTCCGTCAGTCATTTACAGCTGCTCATTTAAGGTGATTGGTACAATATTACAAAGAACATCCAGGGGGAGAAGAAAAAGTTTTATTCATCAATAGATCAAACAAGAAAGAGTGTTAAAGTCATCATAGTGTTGACAGTGAACACTTGATGCAGCCTAATAACTGGTATCTGAATTGGGAGAACTGATTACTGGGTGAATAAGTTGAAGATCTTATAAATGTAGGTCATAAAAGTAGCCAGCTTTAATTCCTGCTGCAGTCTCTGTGAAAGCAGTGCATAAAATCAGGGGTGGCTGCTGTCAGATGCTGTGGTGATGTCCTTGAGCTTTTTTTTAGGGTGCTGGCAGTCAGCTGTGCATAGCTTCCCAGGGAAGTGCACACCAGCACTTTGGCTGCTGGCTGCTGACTCATATGGATTTGTCACCAACAATCCCACATATTGTTTTCAGGAAAATAACTTCCAGTAAGCAATTCCAGATTTTTCTTTGTTGCTCTAATATTCAGAACACTACTATCATGCTTAAGCTTGGCTTACCCCTCCCTCCAGTATTTAACCACCCTTTTAGGAACTACGGAAAACCAAGAAACATCTCCTCGGATTTAATACTTGTTTCTTGCTGAAAAGCAGTTTGTCATAAGCATGTCGATTCCTGTATAGAGTAGCTTCTGTGGGATTTTATTTCTATTATATGGATCCTTATGCAATATGGAATATTGTGAAAGATGTGGGTACAGCACTCACGTAATAATAGTTAATAGAAAGTTAGATTGTGAACCAAATGAAAGTCACCGAATGTGTTATGTGGTGTGCTTTTATTTTCTGTGGTTGTGTTGGGTTGAGACTTCTCTGGTTTTGTGAGTTGTTTGGCATTGCTTGGGTTTTCGTAGTGGGAGATTTGGGGTTCTTGTTTGGTTTTTTGGGTTTTTTTGATTCTTTCTGGTATTTTTTTAAATTTATTAGGATTTCGAGGATTCAAATGTACCCTTTGGAGGTATGAGCCAAAATTGCTGCCTGTCTCTTGCTCAGAGCTGCGTTGATGGTGTCTGTCCAGTTTTTCCAGGCTCCTGGGGGACTGTGGTAATGCTTCCTTAGCTACACTAAGCAGCAATAAATTTAGCCCAAGTGAGCCATAATGACAGTACAGGAATCAGAGGAGTGCTGACCGCTCTCCAGGAGGGTCTGGCACTCCATACAGACATCTTCATCCCTCAAGCTGCCAGCCCTGCTCTGACCTCTCTGCCCACTCTGGGCAGCCTGTGCCTCCGCATTACCTTTTTGCAGTCATGCAGTGCCTGTTTCATACAATCATTTCCATCAGTCATTTCCTTCTGACTTTTTTTTCCCATCCAACAAAAAATCAGGGTGCTGTGACTCAGGACACAGACACACACCTGATCCACACATGCAGCACAGCTGCCCCTATGTCACCCTGAGGAGCTCACTGATTTGAGGGCAAGGCTGGCCCCTGATCACTACTGTATTTTCCTTCTTGAGAGCAGTGATGCTGTGTGGCTTTCCAGATCTCTGCAATTCCAGTTGGAGCAGGAGTGATCACAGGGTGAAAGCTGCAGTGATCTTTTCACATTAAGGCTGTGTTATTGTTCCACTTCCAGTTTGTGATTGACAAATACTTACTGCTCCCACCTCCCAAGGGGCTGAATTGTGAGCAGGAAGAGATTGTAAAAGATGTTGTACTCTGAATAAGATGCTAGGAGCTGTAATTACCCACCAGTGTCTCTGTGATTACTGCTGTCAGTGCTGAGCTATTGACAGCCCAGTGGCACTGCAGCTACCTGGTAGCTGTGCCAGGATTGTCAAAACTGGTCCCTGATGTGAGGCAGAGCTGAGCATCTGTCCCTGCCCTTATTTTGACTGAGGGAAGCAAGATGCAGTAATGCCTGTGTGCAGGAAGATATGTTGGATCTGACAGTGACCAGGCAGAAATGAGACATCCTTATCCACAACTGATGAAGTCACAGCCTCAAATTAGTGAACTCAGCCAAGCTGACTGAAGAATATGGATTTATAGGACCTGACAATCCAGTCACACACATCTGGAAGGGATGACACAGGGTACCTGTCCAGCCATGAGCTCCAGCAGCAGTGGGCATGATATGGTTAGCACTTATTGCTCCATCCGTTTTGCTTTGGCAAAAGTGGCACAGAGCAGGTACAACCCCTGTGAGCCTTCGTCCCAAGAGACCATCGGGGCATGGTGCTGGTTTTGCTGGAGCCCATTGCTCAGAGCAGGAAGGTAGAAAAATGTTAGAAATAGAAGTGAGGGGAGTGTGGGGCTGGCATAAGAGGTGGGGAGTGAGGGTTTTTGGGAGCTTGCCTTGCGTATGTTTTGGGAAAGGGCCTGGTGCATCTTGTTGGTAGGATAAGATCGGCACCTCCCTTCGACAGTATCACAGACTTCAAACAGCCTGTGATGCCTGAAATAGGTACCTAAAATAGGGTAAATGACTGGTGCCTTAAAAGTGCCTGTTTTCTCTGGCTGCGAAGGAAAGTCCATGGTAGACAACAGAAGGGTGGGTAATGAATCTACCCCTGTGCTATCAGGAGACCAGGGCTGTGGGTCTTGTGCAGAGGTCTAGTATTAGCAGGTGCCTTGTGTGTGTCTGTAATTCAGGGCCCCACGACTCAGGCTCCTATGAGATCTTTTTTTCCAACATGGAGAAGTAGCAAATTTTAGAGGCTTAGCAGAAACCAAACCTCCTTGCTGTGACAAACATGCTAGTAATTCCTTATCACAGCATTTGTAGCTTTGAGGCCTGCTCCCAGAAGGAGTTGGAATATCCGTGCTGCTTTTCAAACACCTAAAATGTCATAATTAGCTACTGGGTTCTATATCATGATAATGCTGTGAAACACAGACAATATTTACTCAGGTAGCAAAATGAAACTGCATTATAACACCTGTCACCAGAAAGTGTAGGGCAAAGGGATCTGGATTTGGATCTGACCATAAGGTAGGAGCTGGTGCTGAGTGTTTGGTTGAGTGCTGAAGACATGTGCCTTGGGTCCTGCCCTCATCCTAGTCTTCCCTGCTCCAGTTCATTCATTGATCCTTTTCCTTTTGATGGTGCTGTCAAAACCCATAGGTCTATTCAGGAGAGAAGTGCACCAGCAACATTAATACTATTAAAATACCCTGGACTGGAAAAGAAAAAGAGACAACAGTGGTTTTTTGAACAATATCACTTTCTTGAGTTTTTGATGCTGTCTCGATCAGTAGAGGAGAGCAGCTGTTACATTCCTCTTCCACCAGCTGGCTCCCTGCAGTGCCAGCTTTTCTCTTGGCTTTGGTGTTTCTTATCCCTCCTGCTGTCTGCACGCATTTCTTTCCTCTGTTGTCATGAACACCACACACTCCAGATTGTCAAACAGAGGAGTGATATTCCTGCATCTTCTTACCAGCCCTGCCAGTCTTCTCACTTCTGACTTGGCCTGAGGGTGTCAGGTAGTCTGAGGGTGCCAGGTTTCCCCCATGTTTCTTCCAGGGACTGGGCGTAGGGTAGGATAGGACTTGGGGAAATGGTCACTGGCATTTAAAGCACCCATCAGACAGCTGCTGCTCCCACCCTCAATCCATTTCTCACCTCTGATGTATCAACAATAATCCTTAATTTTTTCTTTATAAGGTTAATTATAAAGTTACAATGTGTGGGCTGGGGGTTTCCTTTCCTTGCAAAACACAGACAGATCTGCTTGGGCAGTATGGCTAATGCTGTAGGATGAACTCTGGAAGGGATTTGGGGGACAGACCTTGTTGGCCTTTGACCCAGGGCTTTTGGAGATTACAAGGATGAGTTGGGGTGCTGGCAGTGAGCATTGTTGGGTGTGCTGATGCTGTGGGTGTTTCAGGGCCGCTGGAAAGGAGGGAGGTGACCTTGGGGTGGTGGCTGGTGGGGCAATGGGTGACCAGTGTTATAAAAGAGCTGGGCATGCAGAGCTTGGTGTTTATCTCCTTCTTGCACCATAGCATTTGGACATGAGGCAGCACAGATCCCCAGATCTTTGGGGGCTGAGTTAAATGCAGGTTTGACATTACAAAAAAAAGTACAACAAAACATGGTAATTGTTGGAGGTGCCTAAAAAAGGTTGGCAACATGAACTCATATCTGACTGGGGGCAGGGGTATAATTTTGTCACAGGTCAAAAGGAAAATACATCCCACGGTATCTGCAGCAGGGGTCAGGTAGGCAAGGAGAGGGAAAACATCTGCTAAAGGTACAGGCATGAGATTGAGTGGCTTGGTGGTGACCATCTTGAGGCTAAGGGGCTGTGCAAAAGCAGTGGGGCCAGGGTGGCACTGGGGCCTCCCTGCATAGGGGGCAGGAGGAAGGAGAAAAATGATGCTCATCACCTTCGGCATCTTGCAGTCCTCACAGGGCAGGCACACGTGGGCTGTGGGCTGGTAATGAAGGGGGGGAAACAGCAGGAGATTGTGAGGATGAAATTACACCCAGCAGCAGACTGACATGTCTCGTTTCACAAGATGCTCTGTCCAGCACGAGGCATGCCATCTGGGTGCTGTTTTCTACAGCCCAGGCAAATTCAGATAACCTGCAGTTTACAGAGGCCTGGCTCAATCCTGACCCTGCCCAAGTTTCCTTCAGTCATTTATTTCGCAGTGCCAGCATCTCCTGTGAATGCCTGCAAAGCCGCAGCCCTGTCCATGTCCCCATGGCACATATTGTGGACTGAGTTTTCCAGAGCAGATGTTTCATACTCTCCCTGTCTGGCAGCTGGAAGAAACACTGGAATGCTACACTTAGGGCGGAGTGTGGGATGCTCCCTACACACCTCCATTTAGTATTTCCCTGCTCCCTGGCATGAGTGCCTGTGTAGGCATGAAAATAAGACAAGTTCTCTCTTTCTTGCATGGTTTTGTACTCCTGCCCCAAGGTACAGGACAAGGCTGTTACCTGGCAGGGAAATAGTCCCCTGTGGGTTTCAGCACCGTGGCCCATGGCACAAGGCAAACACTGCTCCCAAGTGCCTGGGTTAGGAGGATGCCAACCCTGGGACAGGGTCCAGCGCTTGGCGTGGGTGACGCTGTAGTTGTTTGTGTGTGTCATGGCGGGAAGTGTGTGAATGGGATAAATTTAGCAGTCAAAACACAGGGCCAGCACAGTCCATCATTAACTTCCAGCCCGTCTCGTCATTCTGCAACCACAGGGAGTTTTTTTAGGGCCACATGACTCCGCCTTCTGGCGGAGGCCAGAGGAAGCGTGGGAGGCCAGTTCCCGGTGACAACTCCAGGCACAGCAGCTCTGCCCAGTGGTGCCATTGGCTACCCCCGGCCCAGGGCTGGCACTGGCCAGTGGTTAAATGCCTGCCCGGCTGCCCTGGGGCACACAGCCTGAAGCATCCCAACAGGAGCAGCCAGCTCATCCCATCCCCAGCAGAGGAGACACGGGCTTGCACCACACCTTGAGGTAAACAGGCTGGTTTCTTTGGGTTGATCTGGCATTACATGGAGTGAAAATGGCAACATTTGGGAACAGGGGTTGTAGATTTCCTCACAAGTTTTGGTTGACAGCAGGAGACTTATCAGCTGGGATGTAGGTGTTGCTTTGTCAGGGAAGAAATCAGGAGTATTCTTGTTCCATTGTGTTTTGGGTGCAGGGTGATGTTCAGTGTGGTCAGTGTGCCCCATGGGGATGAGGTGCTGGGCTACTTAAAGAAAATGCTTGGAAAATGAGAGCAGAGGTAGAGGAAAGCCCCCACTGCTTTATCTGCCTGCCAGGCAGCAGTGCTGCTGGGATGCCAAACCAGAGGCTCTGGAGATGCAGCTCTCTGTGAAGTTATCTCATGGGGATGCTCCACTTTGGAATGGTGAGAGATTTTATGGGGCTGTGGGGATCACTCCAGATGGGAGATACTGCTCTGCAGCCTGTGGTCTCACAGTGCTGCCCATCTGAGGTGCAGGATCCTGTCACAACCAAGCTCAACTGGGTGGTGACATTACTATGGGAAAAGGAAATTCAGGAGAGCTTTCCTGCTCTTTAATGATGCTTTGACAAAAAATCTGCCAGCACATGGCTGGGTATTTTAAAGCCCAAACTAAAGGGAGGTTTCTGTACAAGATATGCCAGGAGGTGGCACAAAGACAAACCCTTGGCTTGTTTGATGACACGCCAGGCTGAGGACTGTGTGCCAGGATGGCAAGGCTGTATCATTTGGGAGGGCTTTTTGGGGCCAAGTTCCAGCCAGAGGCACATGCAAATACTTTGGTCTAGTGTGCAAATATTTAATTCCTTGTTGCAGCTACAGAGACCGTGACTGACATGAGGGCTGCGTTCCTGGTGCTGCTCCTCTGGGCTGTGGCCTGTGCTCACCCCGTAAGTAGCCCTGGACTGACACTCCCACCCCAAACCCGCTGGTTTTGCCCAGCCAAGACACACTGATCACTGATCAAATGTCTCCTGGCTGTGTTTAGGTGCCTGGCCATGAACCCACCCACTCCAGCACCCTGCAGGAGGTAAGCCACAGGTGCCCCTGTCCCGCAGGTAGCAGCCCCTCAGGGAGCAAGTCTGGGATGGGGAGCCAGCCCTGGGCAAGCACGCTTGGACCAGGAACCTGGGAGGGATCTGCTGCTTCTATGGGTCTTTGAGCTTTGTCCCCGTCTGCTCAGTCTTTTCAAGCTGTGTTGGTTTCATCCTGTTTTGACTTGCCTCCCTGAGCACGTTCCCAGTTCACCTGACACCTTCTGCTGTGTTGGCCCTGTAAATGGAGTTTCTGTGCTCTGAACCTTCCCAGTCTGGGCTTTTCTGGGCTGCCCTTTTGTTGGTGGCTACCATTTTGTTTTGTATAAGCAGAAATGACTGAAGGGCTGAGGTGCAAAAAATAAAAAAGGCTTGAACTATTGCATGGCTTGGGAGTGAGGTCCTGCAGCAGCAGCAGCAGAAGTAAACATGCTGTGGCTGGTGTTCAGTAAACCAAGGCACCCTGTCATGTCTTGCCTCCAGGATACTGCAAATGAAGACTACTTTAGCAAGCTGGGCAACCACATAGATGGAGGAGATGACAGACAACCTCCCACCAGTCCGGAGCCAGGGGAAAATGCCCTTGCCAGGGACCTGATGGGTGGGAATGCCGTGGATGAGGAGCTGGGTGAGCTCAGGGGCCAAGACATGGGAGGCCGAGTTGGGCAGGCTCAGCATGTGAACCAGGTGGACCACAAGGACATGGGCGCCCACAATGGGAATGACCTTGGTTTCCTGGTGAGTGAGTGAGTGGAGAGGAACGTTTTGTTCTGCCAGGAAAGCTCCCTTGGCCCCAAACCTGGCACTGGTCAAGGTTGTGCTTGGCTTTGCATTCATCTCTGTTTGTCACCTCCATAGGAGGCGGATGCACGTGACACTGATGATGGGGACAACAGAGACCACTATGGCACCAGAGCCCACGGGTTTCCCTCCCATGGCGGCGGGTTCCTGGATGAGGAGGATGACAGTGGGGATGACACCTTTGATGCCAACGGGGAAGAGGAGAGGGGCGAAGGCCCTACCTATGTGGCTGGTGCCAATGGGGCAGGTGAACATGAGCACAATGCTGGCCATGGCAGTGCCGGGGCTGGCAGGGGACATGGGGACAGCAGCAGCAGCAGCAGCGAGAGCATCGGGGCAGACCACCGGCACTACAGGCACTACGGCTTTAGGCGCACCTACAGGCACGGAGGGGCCAGCAGCAGCAGCCAGGAGGAGGAGAGCTATGACTTCCAGGACGAAGCCATGCAGGGGGATGACCCCTCTGTCTTCGATGGCCCGGGCAGCAGCTACAGGATGCACCACGCTGGCCCCCGTGCCCTGGGGAACAGCTGGGAGAGGGCCCAGGGGGCTGGCTCCCACCACTGGGAGGAGGGTGACAGCAGGTCCCCCAAGGTGGAGGATGGTGACTCTGGAGAAGATAGCCCGTCCGTGGAGGACAACAGTCAGTCAGAAGAGCCTGTTGACAGCCAGTCAGAGGAAGAAAGCTCCAGCCGCTCCAGGGAGGATGGGGAGGGGGATGGAGAAGACAGTCCCTCCAGGGAGGATGAGGACAGTGAGTCCAGGGAGGGCACTGATGAGCAGTCAGATGAAGAGCCACGGGAGTCCCCTGAGGTGGTGAGAACGTTGAACGAGCACAGCCACGCCTGGGAAGGGCAGGAGGACTGGGATTCTGCTGAGGACAGGAGTATGCTATCCATGCCTGATAGTGAGTCCAGGGAAGAAGAGGGTGAACTGAGCAGGTCCAAGGAAGATGATGACCAGAGCCAGTCCACAGAGGACACTGCAGAGGAGTCAGAGGAGGATGAGAATGACTCTGTGCCGAGCACATCAGCTGAGAGCCCTGAGTCCCCAGAGGATGACAGCAGCCCAGAGGACAACACAGGTGAGGACAGCAGGTCCACAGAGAGCAACAACAGTGAGTCCCAGGAGGATGATGATGACATGGAGAGCCACTCCCAGGAGGATGCCACCCGTGAGTCCAGCAGCCACGGAGACGACAGCTCCCTGCAGAGCCTGGAGAGCGGGGGCCGCAAGAGGCGGCTGGGTGCCCTCCGCCACCGACCTGCTGCTGACTATGATGACAATGACTGCCAGGACGGGTACTGACATGTGCCCCACGGCCTCAGCGGCGTGGGGATGTGGGGGGAGGAGGGGTTAATTTATTTGTCATATAGCCTGGTTGACTTCTTCTCAAGAAGATGCTGTGGTTAAAATGGAGTTGAGTTTTCCAGGGCAAGGCCTGGGCATGCTACACGGACAGGGAGAACGCCGAACCACAGTGAGAAAAGGCATTTTCTGTATCAAACTGGAGAGCAGCTGTGAGTGTCAGCAGGGTGATGCTGCCCACTTGCCCCAGGGGCACAGTGGTGGCTTGGCACTCCTGGGCATGCTGGGCAGAAAGGTCCCTGTGTTCACCCCCTGTATTTACCTACCACTGCCCTAAACACGCCTGCCCAGACTTCAGTTGGAGCTTTCCGTTAACTCCATGTCCCGCACATAACAAGGAAAAGCAAGAGCTGGTGTGCACATGTAGTGCATGGGCGCAGCAGGGTGTGAAGTACCACCTGAGGATGGGATGTATGTAATATTTCTAATATTTTTAAATAAATGTACAGAAAATTTATACTGTATCCTTTTTGCACTTGTATTTCAAAGCTGAAATGTACCCTGTTGATTTCTTTAATCACCATTAAAACCACCAAACTCCCCTGTAGTGTGGTTTGGAGTGTTGCTGTTTCTTTCTCCTGGGTGTGTTGGAGTTGAGTCTGCAGTTTGGGGCTGGACTAGAGGGAGCAGGGATTAAAGGGCAGGATATTTGTGGGGGGAGCCACAGCATGCTGCGGGGAGGGAAAAAGGAAAAGGTGAGGGTGTTCCCACTCCCTCTATTTCCAGGCGCCCCAAAGACCACCTCTGCCCCTCAGTGAACCCACAGTGAGGTGAAAAATCTGGCTGATGACCCCAGTGAGTTGGGCCTGGGGCTTTGCTATATTATGGCCATCACCTCCTGCAGTGTGAGTGACGCTTGTGCTGCTCTTCCTGAGGTGCTGGAAAGATGCCCCACGGCATGAGGACTCTTCTGGGCCACTGTCTCTGTGTGCCCATGGTGGCCTCTGGTACCCGGTCCCCTGCAGCAAAGATGCAGGTGAGCAGAGAAAAGGTGTTAAAATGAGTAAAGCCTGTTTTACCCTATGTGCTATTTCATTTGGTTTATCATTTAAAATCACATTATTTTAAATCCCACCCAAACCCTTCTTCCTTGTTCACATGTGCAGGACAAGCTGTACAATGTGGGTTTCGATGCTGACAGGTGAAGCCTTGGGCTGTTGTGTCACTGTGCAGATTTACAGTGTGGAGTTGTGGCTCTGCAGCAAAGGACAGTCCCCAAGGGGCCAGGGTGAGTGGGTACATGCCCTTCAGCTGTCAGGGCTCAGGAGTATCACTGCTGAACATTGCAGTACTAAATTCAAGAACCAGTAAAAAGATGGAATTTTTTTGCTTCGTATAGCAGAGCCACACTTCATTTGTAGCCTGTTTCCACCACTATGAAGGCTGGGACCTGAACAGCCTCTGTTTTTTGTTGAAATCATGTTTTAATTTTCACCCTGTGTAACCTTTCTTGCTTTTCTATGAGATCAGCTCTGAAACTTGCAGCTTCCCCACGCTGCTGCCTTAGGAATGAGCCTCTTTCCTGGCCCCCCATCCCACTAATCTCCACTTCACAGCGAATACCTCAGCTGTGTCCTGGCCCTTATTTTTTGGACCTCTCGTATCAGTTGTGTGAGTAGTTGGGGATGCTGCAATGGCAATGATGCCTGTCAGGGTCATGGGCACCAAAATTCTGGTGTGCAGCCCCAACAGTGGGGTGAAACACATCAAACGTGGATCTGCTGCAGCCAAAAGGGCTGGGTCACATCCCTGTCGCTTAAAGCTATAGTAATGACGTGTTTCTGCGGCGGAGCAAGGCAGGGCTGTGAGCTGCCCGCGTCCAGCAAGCGGTGCTGCTGCTCAGGCAGCGGCCACATTCTGGTGCTGCCTCTGCCACAGGGCTGGGTCACATCCCTGGGGCCATCAGAGGTAATGTTTGCGTAGCGACAGCTGGCGGGGGTGGGGATGGAGCATTTTTTTTCGTATCCCTCCAGGAAGAAAAGTGCAGCTCTGCAGTGAGCCCAGCCTGCGAGGAGGACGGTCGAGATATAGCAGGGATGGGGTGAAAAACTGCTTCTTGCAAGTTGGCGCATGACCCTGTGTCCATCCTCATCCTTGCGGGAGCGCAGCTGGGGTTCACAGCAGCCTGGCACAGCTGGGTAGGGGACTGCGTGTCCTCGTCCTCCTCATTTCATGGATGGAGAGAAAAACTGGATAGATTTGGGTTTAGCCTGAGCGGGAGGCACGAGTGCTTTGCGAACAGGGCTGAGGGTATCCGGCTGTGCTGCCCCGCACATGGGTGCCCTTCACGTGCCTTCCCGGGGACGTGCGGCCACTGCACTTGTGGCCTGGCCAGCAACGCCCAAAGCTTGCCTCCCGCTGGCTGGCTGCTCCCCAAAACTCAAGGAGTCGGTGCCAGAGCTGACTGCTGCTTGCCGGTCCTGCCAGGACAGCTTCCCACGGGACCATCCCTCCTGGGCATTGCCCTTCTCTGGGAAAACCTCCTGCTTGGCCACAGGGAGGGAGCCACTCATGATGTGCCCAGAAGCTGGCAAGGACATCTACAAGATTTTCGGGGACACTGGACTATCCCTATCAAATGCTGTTTATCTGTGTATGAGGAGGGCCACCCTGCTTGACATCTGGAAGGGCTGGATGATGGGCAGCACTTCACAGGGTGAAGTTTTGGATGGACAGAGAGAGCGTGACCAAAAGGTGCTCTCTTGGAGGACTTTAAGGCCTTTTTAGTTTACGTATTTGGTTTTCATGCCATGTGTCTGTGCACTGTGAGCGTTGGAGAGGAGAGCTCCTGCTCCCTACTATTGAGGTGGCAGGAAAAGCAGTTGGGAAGATCAGCCACAGGCTCTGCCATCACTGGAGATGCTCCTGCCTCCAGTTTCAGGATGATTATGTGATGAAGTTTTCAGGGTCAGTTTTCCTGATGGGTTAGGCAGGGATAAAAAATGCCCACGTCAATGTATGCTTTTGTTATCCTCCCACATGACACTCTGTGCATTGGGGGTGGCCTCTAGAGCCAAATGCAGTGATTAAACCAGGAATCAGCATTGGGGTTTAAAGCAGGTATTTTTGGATCCATTTGGGTTTGTGAAAACATGAGTTTGCATCATTTTAAAAGAAAGGCTTCTTGTGCTGTTTTTTGGTGTTGTTTTTTTTTTGTTTTGTTTTGTTTTGGTTTGGTTTTTTTTTTGTCCTTTCCAAGAAGAAAAAATTCTATTTTTAATAAGTAGCTGGTGTGGCTGAAGTGGTGGGAGGCACCAGAGCTGAGCCTGGCTGTGGGAGCTGAACTTGGGGCAGCCACAGCACACAAGCTGCACTAATCCAACCCCCTTATTTTCCTGGCTTTGATGGGAGAAACAGAGAGACCCCTGCACTTGCAGATCACCTCTCCATCCAGCAGTGGCTTTTTTGACAGTGCAGTCAAATGTCCTGAGCTTCCCATGGTGATCTGAGTTCCACAGCTGTCTGCAGGGCTTTTCCTTGGCCTGTGTTTGTCTTTAGCAAAATGGGAATATCTGTGGAAGAAACAATGATAGAATCACAGAATGGTCTTGGTTGGAAAAGACCTTAAAACACCATCTCAATCTACCCCCCTTCCATGGGCAGGAACACCTTTCACTAAACCAGGTTGCTCAGAGCCCCATCCAGTCTGGTCTTGAACGCTTCCAGGGATAGGGCACCTACGACTTCTCTGGGCGATCTGTTCCAGTGCCTCACCACCCTCGCAGCCAAGAATTTCCTCCTAAGATCAAATCGAATCTTCAAATCTCAGTTTGAAGCCATCCCCCTTCATCTTGTGACTACATGCCCTTTTAAGAAATTCCTCTTCCTCTTTCTTGTAGGCTCCTGTCAGGTCTGATGGGTTTGTCTCTTCTGTGCCCTCTGTGATGTAATTCTGTGGTGGGAACCACTCCACTCCAAGTGCAGCCAGGAGAATTTGATTGTGTTTCTCTGCCCTTTTCAATGGGGAGGAAAAACCTCTGACGGAATTACTGAGGCCATCAATCTGAACAAAAGAAATATCCCAGGCATGGGAAAACAGCCTTTGACCTCAGTGAAATCCCAAAATGTTACAAACCTTTCAAATGCTCGAAGGAAATTTTTTTTCCAGCTCTCTTTACTGCCATGCACTTTGATGGCAAATAACTTTCCCATTCTTGGCTCAATTATGTCCTGGGAGTTTTTCAGTCGCCCCAGCACTGCCCCAAGGAGCTGAGCACCACAGGATGGTACAAGAAAAGCGCAAGTGTTAGCATCCACCTATACTGCACCCCCCAACTCATGATGGAAACCTTAAAGCTGCAGAGTAAGCAAGTGGTTTGCAGTTCAGTTTTTTCCTGTTTTCACACCCTGAAATGCAAAGCTGCAAAGTGCTGTTGTTGTGGCTTAGCAGAAGGCATCAGGTTACTGAACACAGGGCTGAACCTGCACCTGAGGGGCAGAGGCAACACCTGCCCTTTCTGTCCTTGACAGGTGACAAGAAGACTTGGTGTTGTTTCACCTGCAGAGCAAAAATAATTTCATGACAGTGTGAAAACTTCCAAAACCACCTTTTTATAAAATGAAATGAGTGCCTGAGTATTGAGGTACTTTTTGCAGAAGACACATTCTTCTCTATGTATTTAGGCCAGTTCAGACGGGACTTTGAGTAACTTGGTCTAGTGGGAGGTGTCCCTGCCCATGGCAGGGGACTGGGACTAGAGGAGCTTTACGGTCCCTTCCAACCCAAAGCATTCTGTGATTCTGTGATATATGGATACACATAGGGAGCCCTGGTGGTGTAGTGGTTAAGCACATGGCATAGCAAGTTGCCAAGGCTCGGGGTTCGATCCCGGCCAGGCTGCTCCCCGGGCAGGCAGAGCTCGTTAGCCCTGCAAGGGGGCAATCTGCCTACGTCCTGAGGAGGACCTCAGCTGCCACTGTCCAGAATCGCTTTGGCCCGGCAGATTGAACCTCGGGATTAAAGGGTGGGCTCAGATCTGCACGCCCTGTGTCTCACCTAAAAAATCCAGTGCGCAGGCTGGGAGGTCTGAAAGGAAAGGGGCCTCCCCCGGATCTTCGTACGCGAAGACTGGCCAGCAAAAAAAAAAAAAAAAAGGATACACATATCACTCTTCTGCAACTCCTGTACACAATAAGAAATAACCAGTGTAAGAGCAGCAGTTCCTGCTGACACACGCAGAACACTCTGCCTCTGCTGCACTTGGCACCTTTTTAACCCCTGACTCAGGGTTTTTCCCAGGTAGGCAGCCATCGCTAGTGCAGGAAGCAGTGTACCTCCACTCCGTCCAGATGCCTGATGGTCCAGGGACACTGAATTAACTTTGCTAGAGAGCTCAGTTTCTGAGTTGGGTGTGCAGGCTGTTTGTTGTTACTTCTGCAATGAACACATGCTATCTTCCTGTTCTCCTCCTGAAAATAGGGCCTTTTGAGGGGTTTGTTTTTTTCTCCCGAGGCTGTGTTTGAGAGCTCTCACATGTGGATGAAGGCAGAGACAGGTGGGGGGACCAGACCTGGTAACTTACTCTGGCTGATGAGGTGTTTCTTGCTCCTGAAAAAAAGAAAAACAAACAAACAAACAAACAGAGGAGGTCCAATATACAGATATTGCTCAAACATGTGAGGGCCTGGGCGGTGGGGAGTCTGGGATTTGTGATAACGCTGTGACCTTGCCTTGGTGATTTGCTGGGTTTTGTTCCCAGAGTCCAGGGTGCTTCAGAGTGCTCATGTTACAGAGGTAGTCCTGGCCCTCATTTTGCCAGGCATGTAAATAGAATTAATTTCCTTTTTCTGGTTTCTGCTCAGAGAAAAAGGAAAATTGTATGAAACATTCTGTTGCAGAGGGCCAATATATAAGGGTTGTGTACTGATAATGGAGACTGATACATGGTGCATTTCAGATATTCTCCCCTCACACTTTTATGCTAAAATTGAACGTTGCCAAAGGAATAATGAGCTGGGTGTGCATCTGATGCTGGTTTGCATTTGTGTTTGTGCTCTGGGAGGTAAGGGGAAAGAGAGGAATTACTTATTCTCACACTGTTTCTCCCTCTTCTTGCTCATCACTTCTTCCCCCAGCTGGTGACCATGGCACAAACACTCCTGTCTCTGACAGTACATGTAGAGAGGTGAAAGCCAGGGCAAGCTCTGCCTCAGGTGCTCCCATACATGTTTTGGGGGGTGCCCTGGCCACGGAGCAGCACAGCAGGGGTGCTCCTTTCCCTGGATGCAGCAGCACCTTGGTCTCTTCCCACCATGCTCGAAGTGTCCTTCTGGTTTTGTTTTCTTTACTTATTTTTGGCCCTGAGGTTTCCTTTCAGAATAGCTCCAGGGCGTGGAAATAGGACAGGGTGGCCTCAGCCCTGCAGTGAGTCCAGACATGACAGGAGCACTGTGCTCATTTACCGCCCTGCAAAAATACTAATTAAATTTGAACCTAGGAGCCATGTCAGCCTGTGCCAGACAGGGACACTCTGACCCTGAGGTCCCCAGGGGCTCAGGCAAGTACACCCAAGCTGTACAGGGTGCCCTCGCTGGGTGCAAGCCCACCCAGCTGCAGCACAAAGCTGCAGCCAGTGGCTGGTGCAAACTCCACCTTCCACTAGACCATGTTGGTCAAAGCCTCATCCCTTGGAGGCAGATAAGGTGTTCTATGTTTTGTTTCCAGAAAGGTGAGATCTTTTTCATAAAGCTTTCAGAGCCTGCAAAAACTTTTAATAACAAATTCCTTTCAGATAAAGGGGTGATCCCTCCAAGCCCTGCTGCCTTGGAGAGACAGAGTTCTTGCAGAAGCATTAAGAAACCAAGACCAATGCTCCAAGCCTGCAATGTGACGCTTTTCAAAGTAATAATAAAAAAATAAATTTCAAATGGAAACAGTTTGGATGTGCTGGCCAAGTTCCCTGCTGGTCTCCAGGCATGGTGCCGGTGAGGTTGCTGCTGCTGGTGGCCTGCCCAGGCAGCACCCGCTCCAGGAGCTAAACATAGGTGCTGGCTGCACAAGGCACTTGGGCACATGTTAATTATCCTGGTGCTTTTTAGGGATCTTGGGTGAAATACGTGTTTTTATAGTCAGTTTTCCATATTTTTTTTTAAAGCAGCCTGGAACAGAAGCCCTTTAATTACATTAAAAATTGCCTCCCACCAGGACTCTCTGTTCCCAAGCCCTGATGAAATTTTAAGCTCAAAGCTGAGCTCATGCTCACTGCTTTCCTGGGCCAGGCAGCTTAGGACAGCAGAGGACAATGGGAAGCAGGACCATCTCTGTCCTGAACTCCCTGCATCACCCTCAGCAGAGCAGCCCCTCTAGCTGCTTCAGCCCCATGGAGCTCAAGGGACACAGGAATCCTCACAATGCTGATCTCTCTCTTTATCAGAGGCTGCTGAGTTGGCACAAAAAACCTGCATGGCTAGGGTTTTTTTTCTTTTTTTTTTCCTTTTTTTTTTTTTTTTTTTTTTGGTGTGTGTGTGGGTTTTCTTGGCATGAGGCATCAGCTGAGAGCCACAGCCAGCTCCTGACCTCCCGTATAATTAGGATTCCTCACAGTGACATAAGGGCTTTGAAGCCTATGGGGCAGGCGCAGCTGTGCCCTGCTGCCCCAGGGGTACATAATGGGCATGTGGCATGGGCTGCTGCCAGGGCTGCTGGACCCTTGGGGGGCTGTGGGGGACTTCTCCCTCCCAAAAAAATAAAAGGTTATGTGCATAGTGTTCCATCAGCAATTATCAACTCCCCATCGTGAACCTGTCAATCCTGGGCTCCCCTGCTTGAGGGTGAGGCTGTTTGTACCCCTAGTTTTGAGAAGCAACATTCAGGTCTTTCATGGAAAAGTGGAATTTTCTGTCCTAAATAACCACAGTTTTACCGCTGAGTAAGCTGACCATTACAGACCTGACTGAAGGCATTTATTTTTCAGCATCACTGTTCCCTCTCCTGGGGCTTTAGGTGCATCAGGTGGGATTTGCAGTTCTCCTCGCTGCTGTGGGAAGCAAAGTTGCATTTCGTGAGGAGTTGTTCTCTGAACTGCTGCAGCCAAGATGTGCAGACGCTCAGTGGCCTTTGCTGAGGAGTGCAAGAAAAATCTGGGAAAGAAGCAGCAGAGGTGCACTGGAAAGCTGGATGGCTGAAATCCAAGCAGGAAATGATAAATATAGGTAAAAGAGAAAAGACGTCCCTGCAGAGGTGGGTGTTGGGGCAGCATCCGCTTGCTGTATCCTGCCACCAAGGTGCCCTGTGAGATTTGAGTGGACATGTGGGTGGGGTTTTTTTTCACTTCTCCCCCACCCACCCCGGAAGTTTTTCAATTTTTCTGGGGACATACACAGATTTTAGCTGAGAAATGCCTGATTTTGGAGGGCAGGGGCTGGACTGGCCCTCATGTGGGTCTGCGTAATTTGTGGGGCATTAGAAACAAAGCAGATGTGCATTTTGTAGCAACACTGGCAGAAATGGCTGTCAAAAGTGTCACCTGTATCTGAGTCTCGTTTTCTTTCCCTGCCTTTACCAAGGCCTCTGCAGTGATCCTGGAGAGGGATTTGTTTGGATTTAGCTTTCTTCTTGGTCTAACGGCTCTGCCCAAGTGGCTGTGGAGCTAGGCCTTTGAGGGTGGATTTTTTGTCTACTTGAAAAAACAATGACAGAATTTCCCAAAAGGAGGTGGACACCCCCCAGGAACAGATTTCCCAATATTTATTTTAATTAAAACCCAGAGTGTTATTATACTCTCGGCCTCCCAGACGCTTGTCTGAGGCCAGACCCTTAATTAAGCGGCACAGTGCAAACCTCGCTGGGTTTGGCAGCGGCATGGGGCGCTATGTTTGTGCACCAAATCTGCCAGCGTTTAAGTTTTGGAGGGTTTTTGGTGCACTCTGGACGGCTGGCGTCACTCCGGGCAGGGCGGTGACTGACTTGGGGGGGGCAAAGCCAGACCTTATATCCCAGCAGGGCAGCAGCGGGAGGAAATCTGTGCCGGCTGACTCTGTGGGTAGCTGTCGGTGCTCTGGCAGGGTAAGCTTGCTGCTGCTTTTCCCAGATGGGCTGTGCATTGCAGTCTGCATTTTGCAGGGAGATGGAGGGGCTCAGCTTGCTGGCAGGACGGGGTGCTGATTTTAGTCCTTTCCTGAGTCTGTGGCTTCATGAAGCACTTGGGTGGAGGGGATGAGCATCCAGATCCTTGCAGCGAGGTCAGGGACGCTTGTGGCTACTTGTTTTCTAGCCTGAGTTAAGCAAAAGTAGAGAAACTTCAAGTACAGATAAATGTTAGTAACAATTCCCTACAAGCACAGCTGATGTTGGGTTTAGACAGAGGAAGGGTAGGAAAAAGAAAGGTTAGTGGTCCTGACTGAGCTCAGGGGAAATGCTGGGGTGCTGCAGGAAGGATTGAGTGTGCTCCTTGCTCCTTGATGGAGGAGGGCAGGCTGTGTTTTGGTGCTTTGGGTGTGCAACTCAGACTTGCCCAGAGCCAAGTCCCCTCCAGATATGCCTGTGAGGGACTCTTTGCATTGGTGCCTTGCTACTGATATTTTTGCCAATGGCAGAAGGTAGAAGCCAAATATTTCCATTATTTATTTGTTTGTTTGTTTGTTCTTCCTCAGTGAGGTTAAACTGTCTGTGGTGTGATTCCCAGGAGCACTGCTCCCTGGGCAGAGCCCAAGCAGGTCTTGGAGCTATGGGAGGGCGGCCAGAGTGCGCAGTGCTCCTAGCTGCTCCTGTCGCATCTCCAGTGGGGGTTGGCTTTCTCCCCTCCCTCAAAGGCAGTGGGGAAGCAGGAGTGAGTAGTCTTGCTCCAGGAAAGCAGTGAGTCCACTACATGGTGAAACTTGCTTTTCTGGTATTCTGTGGCTTCTAGAAAAAACAAAATCTATTCATGGAAATTGAGGCAGATCTTAAAAAAAAAAAAAGAGAGAAAAAGAAAAAAGAAAAAGAAAAGAAAAGAAAAGAAAAGAAAAGAAAAGAAAAGAAAAGAAAAGAAAAGAAAAGAAAAGAAAAGAAAAGAAAAGAAAGAAAAGAAAAAAGAAAAGAAAAGAAAAGAGTAGGAATTGGGTCTATGGAGGGGTTGGGTGACCCCACCAAGTGGCTGGAGGTCAGCCTTTCTTCTCCCCACTCACCCACGTGGGCCCAGACATGTGGATGGTTTGGAGTAGTGTTGAAGCTTTCTAGCTGAAAAGTAAGCCCTTAATATGTTTTGCTGTTCCTAGAGAAAGCAGCCATGAGGAGTGTCCTGGTCTTCATCTGCCTGGTGGGGATGGCATGTGCCTTCTCGGTGAGTGCCAGGTGAGGGGGGACCCCCCAGCCTTGCCGGGGCTGGTGTGGGGCTCATACCAACCCACCCTTGCCTCCAGGTCAAGAGCTGGCTGCGGCGACCCAAGCTGGACGACTCGGAAGAGAACGCGGTAGGGTCTCCCCTACCTTGCCCAGTCCCACACAGGGCTGGTCTTGAGGGAGAGCACATTTTGGTGGCTCCTGTACCCAAGTCCCCAGACTGATGGGATTTTCCCCCTCCTTCTCCTGGTAGGTTTTCAAGAGCCGGCACCGGCATTACCGGTACAGATACATCTACGTGTATCCCCCACAGCGACGGTACCAGGTGGGTGTTTCTGAGGGGTTGCTGCTACTTCGCCGCACTCCAAATGCAGAGATTTTTGGCCCAAATGAGATGGGGGTGCAGTCTGTGCCCTGTTTGCCACTGGCCTGTGGGCCTGGGCACAGAACATTGTACTCGTGACACCACTGGGTTTCCACCCACCCGCCTCCAACTTGGTTTTCCCTCTTCTTAGGGCAGTGACTCATCCGAGGAAGAGGGGGATGGCTCAGAGGAGGAGGAAGGGGGGGTAAGTATGGCAAACCAGCAGCCTGCAAAACAAATACGGGAATTTGGGAACTTTCTTAGGTTTTGTAGTCTCTGCTCATCAGCATTTGTGGTCACTGACCGCCCACAGCCTTCCACTCTGGATACAACTGGATTTTCTACTCTGGGGCTTATTTTATTTTTTTTTTGTTGATTTTTTTCCTTTTGCTTTCCTTTTTCTTCCTGAGTGGGGGTTACACCAAACAACCCTGAGACAAATTCTCTGGATTTCCATTATTAATGGCTCAGAAAGGAGCAGGACAGGCCAAAGGACAGAAGCAGGGAAGGTGCTGTTAGGAACTCCTCTTACCTTCCTCTTTCAGGATCTGTTGCCCCTATAGCACTTGCTACGGAAAATCCAGTTAGGCTCTGCATGTGTGTGTGTGTGTGTATTGACACAAACTGATGCTACATTGGGAAGGACACATTTTTACCAGTCAGATGGTAAAGCTGCTCTTCTCTGCTGGATCAATATGAGTTTGGGCACCTCTGTAGTTGTGAGAGTCCCCCAGGTCCAAAATTAAATGCAAGGGGTTACAAAGATCTTTTGTTTCTCATTGGGCTGCAAATGCTCACAAATTATCCAGTGGTCTCAGGCACACAGGTGCTTTGAAATAAGGGTCTGGTATGCTTGGAAACCTGTGTATCAGGCCTAATCAAGTCTTTCATTTTTTCCTTTTTAAAAAGTAGTTTTATGAAAGCCTGGGAGTCTGGTTTTAAATTTCCCTTTGGAGACCCATCTGAGGCTGGGATACAGTGTAGGGTAGCCCTGGAACCTCCCTGCAATTTGCCCCATTTCACCTGTCCCCCTCCCCTAACACTGCAATCTCTAGTGATAAATTTGAGTAGTGGGATGGGCAGCAAAAGTGGAATTTCATTTCTCAGAAAGAAATTAAGTGATATGCAGGAATGTAGCTGCTGTTTGGGTCTGCCCTTTTCGTTTGGAGGGCACCAGAGCAGTGGCTGTTCCCAGGCAGGGATGTGCCTTCACTAGCAGGATGGTCACCAAGAGGAATCATGTTGAAAGCCCCATGGTTACTCATGGGTATGTAAAGAGTACTGCTAGACTGGCTGCTGGATGAGGAGCATCGCTCCCACTAGCACAGCTGGCTGCACCATGCAATCTCCTGTTGGAGAGGAGAGCAGCCTGGATTTTCTCTGCCTTCAGGTGCACCTGTATTTCAAGGTCTGGCCCAAAATGCCAGAGTAGGTGTCCTTGATCTTGGTGTGTGAGCAGTGGGGATTGCCCAGGGAAGTGATGACACTGACCTCACATCTCCCAGCCATGGCTGGGCTCATTTGCCAGTGGCAACATGCTCCTCCTCCCAGGCTGGGCCGTGGGTGAGTTGCCCCACCAGTTCCTCAGTGGCTGCTCCAGGCTCTGTTTGCATTTGGTTTATTCCTCACCTTTTTTCAGCCATACACCCCAGTGAGAGCCCCATTGTGCTGCTGATCTCTGGTGCCAAGCGTTGCTGATGGCTGATTGCTGTTGGGGTTTGGGCTCACGCCTGGCTTTGAGCCATCACCCTCTCACTCACCATCCACACATGACATGCAGTGTGTCCACGTGTAATGTGCCTGTGGCTTTCTTTGTTTACTGGAAACTGGGAGATGTAACTTCAGAAGAAAACCTTTAGATGCTTTGCAAAGCAAAATGTGGAGCCAGAATGGGAACACCCAGCTCCAGCCACCACCACTTAATTGCATGGCTCTAGCTGCCCTGCTACAGATTCTCCATTTCAGCCTGGAACAAGACCCGTGGGAAAGCAGGGAACTCTGAGCAATGCCCAAATGCTGTGTGTGGATGCTGTGTGCCCCTCTCGCTGCTGGGAGGCCTGCGCTCCACTCCAGCTGCTGACCCCCTGCCCTGTCCTGTCCTTTCCTGTCCCTGTAGGAGCCATTTCATGCTGGCACCAAGGCTGCTGGACACACCGCCGGAGCAGGCCCTGGGGACTGCCAGGGTGCCCTGGGAGGAGATGTCACATCACCCCAGCAGGTGTGGCTTGGGGAGCTGGAGGGGGCTCCCATGGGGAGGGGTCTGTTCACTACATGTTTGCTTGCACCTGTGGGATGCCCAGTACCTTGTTTCTGCTTGGGGGGGTGCTGTGGAAATACTCATAGCTGGACCAAGCTCTGGGCATTAACTTGGGGTTGGAAGGGGCACCCCAAAAAGATGGTCCTGCCATGCAAGGTGTGGAGGGGTGCTCAGCTGTGCCCATACCTGCCCCTTGCCACATGGAGCTGCAGTCTTCTGACACCCTAGTAATGCTGTGCTGTCTTCCCTCTGCCAGGGCAAGGGCTGCCAAGGGACCCTAAAAGGGATCAGGCAGAGGATTGCCAGCAAGGGGGAAGACTCTGAAAATGAAGACAGTGATGAGAATGAGGAGGAAGAAGAAGTAGATGAGAATGAGAATGGTGTCAATGGCACAAGCACCAATACCACAGAGGGTATTGAACCTCATGGCAATGGCACTGCAGTGGCTGAGGAGGGCACTGGGGAAGCTGAGGAAGAGGAGGAAGAGGAGGAAGAAGAAGAAGAAGAGGAAGAGGAAGGGGAAGAGGAAGAGGAAGAGGAGGAAGAAACCGAAGCCACCACCATTGCCAGCACCACCAATGAAGATGGTCTGACCCAGGCGACGACTATGGATGACGGGGAACCCACAGATGCCACCACAGATGCCACCACAGATGCCACCACAGATGCCACCACAGCGGTGGAGCTGTGGGAGTATGATGTGACAGCCAGGGACCATGGCCGGGGGGATGAGGGCACCACTGAGGGCGGGTACGAGGAACAGGACGAGTACGCGCGCGGGGACAGCTACCGGGCCTACGAGGATGAGTACAGCTACTACAAAGGGCATGGATACGATGTGTATGGCCAGGATTACTACTACAGCCAGTGAGCAGGGAGGGCAGCCCTGGTGCTGTCCCTGCCTGTCCCAGCCCACTCAGGAAGGTGCATTTGAAGGCTCCCTGCAGCCACTGCACACCAGAGGGGACGCCAGGCAGCTTGCCATGTGCACTGGCTCCGTCCCAGGCTTTTTTTTTGTATCTTGCAAAGTGAAATGAAATGAAATGAAATGAAACGAAATGAAATGAAATGAAATGAAATGAAGCAACTGAAATGAGCTTGTTGGTGACAAAAGGTTTGCTGCCAAATTTCCTGGTATCAGTGGGGCTGCACAGTACTTGGTGAGAGGCTGAGGGGCTACGGCTGTCCATGATGCTTAGGGCTGAATCTTGTTAGTTCAGCTCAGATGCACATGAAAGGAGGGAGGAACAGCAAGGCTAACTTGGAAAGCCTCTGTAGAGTCTCTTCTGAAAAATGAAAGGGCATTCTTAGGGATACTGCTGTGGGATTACAGCCATGTTTTATGTAGAGTTGATGGGAATCTCCAATATGTGAGCAGTGATATTTTTACCACATCTTCCATTCCTTGGTAATGTGCCTCCCATGGCCTGACCACACACCAGGCAATGTTAATAAGGGTAAAACCACTAATTTTTCTTTCTGTAGATGCACATCCCTGTAATGAGGGGTTTGCATCTTCATCCCTGCACCAGGCATGTGGGTACAAGGTTGAGCAACTTGGATGTGTGTCTTCAACACCAGTACTGCAGCCCAAAATGTCCCTGTCACACAGCCTCATTCCCAGGACAGGTAGGGCTGTTGCAGTGACAGTGGTGCATCCACTCCCCCCCTGCATCAGCAATGGGGATGCCTGGCTGGGAGTCCTCAAGATCCCTGCATAGGGTCACTTCTCAAGAAGAGTGTGTCCCTGGCCAACTGGAGATCTGCATTATGGATAGGGATGGAATGAATCCCACTGGGCTCCAGGCAGATGCCACCGTTTGGGAATAGTGATGCACACTTTATGGCAGGTGCCGTGCTACTCTTTCACTCCCAGGAAGGAAACCAGAGTTCAGCTCCTGATGCAGGTCCAAGTGCAGAACTAGTCTATTCTCACAGCAGCAAGTTACTGGCCATTGTACAAAACTGCTTCAATGTGCCAAAGCGGGGCTGCAGCTGCTGGGGAGGCAGGAGGTGTTGCCTGTAGCATGGGCACCCCTGGAGACAAATCCCTATGGCGGCACTAGGGAGCCCTGCATGCGCTCATGGCTGGTGGGGGGACACGAGAGTCTCATCATCCACATCCCCAGGGGGTGCCCAGAGACGTCAGGGCACTGGCATGGACAGAGGGCCCTGGCACTGCCAGGGGCCGGGTCCCGCTCCCACAGGGCGCGTAGCCCAGTCCCGTGTGCGTCAGGCCTCCAGGTACCTGGCAAAAGCTCTCCTCTGGGAGCCAAGGCACATGGTCTGGCTGCCTGTGGGGTGGCATCCGACTGCCGCTCCCTGACCGGTGGGCAAGAGTCAGTTTCCTGCTGGCTCTGGGATTTGCTCCTGCTCGAGACTGGATGCTGACAGTTTAAGCGTTTCTGGTGATAATGCAGCATTCGTGCCAGCTCCTGGGGTTTGGGTTAGGGCAGATTGGGGAGTGGGATAGGAATTGCTGTCACCACCACCACAGTGAATGCCTGAGCAAGACAGGGCGCAGCAGTGGGAACCCTTCTTGGCAAAGGCGTAGGTGACCAGCAATGCCACCAAAAGTAGAGGTGGGGAGGAGGAGGGTGTGTATATCATGCACAGTAGTGCTTCTTTGTAACAAGGTTGGCCTCAAAGGGACCTGCACAAGCAGTGCATAGAAAAATAGACATATTTTTTTCTTTTTGCCACTCTTCTACTTTGCATTTGCATAAGTTTAGCTCAGAGGGGTTGAGGTTGAAACCCAAAAAGCAAGTGTCAGAATACACAGCATGGTGGTGGCTCTCATCTTGGCCAATGTTGCCCTTCTGTGCCAAAGGGCCAGGATCAGGCCTGGCTCTGAATATTGCCCTTCCTTTTCTGCAGCCCTGCCAGCTTTCCCATGTTGGTCACAGTGAACAAGCCAAGACCCACTGCACACCCTCTTATCAATAACCAAGCTGGATATGTGCCACACTAAGATCTGCGCTAATCATCGAGCAATTTTGCCTTCAGAACAGATATTTATAAACTGTGCTTTCTGTTTATCCAGCCAGGTGGAACATTTGATAGCTGTCTTTCACCACAAACACATTTTTAGCTGGAAATTACTCCCCCTGGTTATCTGCGGGTGCTGCCAGAGCTGACAAATGTCCTTGGGCCAGAGCTGATTGGCTCTATGCACCCAGGACCAACTTTAAATTTGAGCAGATTGGGCACAGGCTCCACGGTCTGCCACTGGGACCTGCCTCGGCCAGGGAAAGGTAATCTTCTTACCTAGCTTCCTGCCCTGTCTCTCCCTAGCCCTTCAGCTCTGCTGCCCCTGAACAGGGATTCTCTTGCTTTCAGTCCAGGCAAGCCACAGTGGGGATGGAGACATCCTGATCCTTGGCTGTGCACATCTCTTGAGCTTACATTGCTTTGTACTGCTGATCCTTGTGCATGAATTTCCTTCTGGTGTCTCCTGTAGCAATGCTGGTATGGCTGAAAATAGTCTGTGGGATGGACCTGAAAGACCAAGCCAGGGTGGTTGGGTGAAATGAGAATTACTGACCAACAAAGCTATTGCCTCCTGCCATTTATCAGTGCTGTAAAAGCCTGCCGCTTTCTTAATTTGGATTTATGAACAGCTTAGCTTGCAGCAACTTTAGGGGATCATTTATTGCAAATATCCACCCAAGCTGCTTTGATCTCTGAGAGAGTAAGGAAGCTTTAATAGCTGGTGTCAGAGCGCCCACTCAGAGCTGCTAGTTGTGCCCTAAGAACATGGTGAGAGCATTGCCCTTGCTGTGAGGAATGCAGAGAGGCAAGACAATGCCAAGGGCCACCACAAAACCTGGGAAAGCTGGGATCACTGGAAAACTCTGCTGCCAAGGGAACTTTGGGATAGTGGGAGCTTTTAGGTTGCTGCTTACCATGACTATTGAGGATCACAAGTCCTAGGAAGACAAACTCCAGCGATGCTTCACTTTGTGCCTCCAGGAGCAGCCCAAGATGCAAGCATCCCTTGTCTGCCTGTGCCTGTGCCTGCTCAGCACAGCCCTCGCCACACCTGTGAGTATGGCTTTTCCTGGGTTCTTATCATGCTGCTGGAAGCATGAGTGTACTGTCTGGTGCAACCCAGCATGCTTTCAGCAGTGGGAAAACATGGGGTGTAATTGTGTATACCACCTCTGGTGCTTGTGGAGGGGATTAAGGTGAACAGCAGAGGTGAGCCCAGAAGGAAAAATATATATTGGCACTGAGCTGGCTGAGCATGTCCCTTCAGTCTAGCAATCAGGGCATTCAGGGAAGTGCCCATCTGGGTGGCTGTACCTCTTCCCCTGGATTTCCGTGGATCTGGGATCTGCCCAGTGCTTTTTGCCAGGGTACAGTCTGAGCTGAGCCACAAGAAGGATGGGAAGGATGGGAAGGATGATCATCTTACCTGTCTGGGTAACAGGGGTCAGAGGGGAACCCACAATTATTTTCCAGATCTCCTGATGTGAAATTTTGAGAGATTTAACTAAAAAATGGGCAAACTAAGATGAATATAGTAGTAGCCATTTTTGTCCTGCATAAATGTTGCTCAGCATACTAAATACACAGGTAGAGTGAAAGTCTGCTCCCAGAAAAGGCTTGCCTTTTTGTCAGCGTAAGGAGGAGGGAAATCTCCCTGAGGGATGGGCCCCATGTGTATTTTACCCCCCAGAGCAAGCTCTCACAAGCCAGTCTGTATCAGGGCAGCCCAGGGGAAGGCAATAAATTAGCACAGATTTGCTTTTCAGATAGGGGCACAGAAGTTACACTATGCTGTGTAACCAGAACTGTAATCTGACCTTTGGTACTGTTCACAAACAATGGAACAACCTGGGAATATTGGGGTGTGTTTCTGACCCTTCAGTTGGGCTTGGGATGTTTCAGTGATTAATTTTGCTGAAATGAAAGAGGACTCCCCTCCATAGGGCCATCTCTCACTATGACACATAGGGAATGCCTGAAATAGCTTTGTGGGGCTCACAGGATACTCCCACCAGCAGGTCCCCCAGTCCTGAGAGATGCATTGGCCAATACCCTCCAAAAGATGCCAGGATAATCAGGGAGAGCTGGAAGACTGCAAGCATGTACAGAAACCCGGCTGTGTGGGCACAGATGTTGCTGCTCAGTTGCCCAGTAAATACTGGGAAACACCAGTTAACCAGATCTAGACTCCCACCACAGGCAGATCCAAGCAGTAAGATGCAGCATTTTGGTGTGAGCAATGTTGCTGTGTATTGAAAATGCTCTGCAGTAAAGTACTCTGCAGCAGACTCCAGGAAAAGGTTATTTGCAGACCAACAATACCCTATGGAAACTAGCATGCAATACAATCATGCTGTAGCAAAATTCTCGATACTTTTCAGACCCTGGAAATGGGGTTTTGACCTTTCCTACTATTACTATCTTTAAGTCAGCACCCCAGGTAGTGCCTGCGAATTTATTAGCTTATCAATGCAGTTTTCCCACCCTTCCCTGAACAGTGGGGGGCCAGCAGTGGGTACTGGCAGCTGCCTGAATTCTGGGGCAGTGTTTGATGTCTCAGCTCTTGCTTGTATTTTGCTGCCCACAGGTGCCACCGCCGCTGCCTGGGAGAGCTGCTGGGAACTGTGTGGGACAGCACCGGGTATGTATTCCTCTGCCACATCCTGGAGCCTCAGTGGGTACTAGTGGCACCCTACTGCAGTGCCAGGCACAGAAAGAGGAACTCCAGCCAATGCATTTAATAAGAAAATTGTGCGTTTTGGTTATTTTCTTCCCCACCAGATACTTCTGAAAGGCTGCAATGCCAAGCATGGCTTCTACATTTTCAAATACGTCTACTCATTCTCAACACGGAGGAACCAGACACAGATAAAGGTGAGGAGGTGGCCAGGGGACACTGAGGGACCCTGGCCTGGCTGCGGTGCCCCCAGCAGCCATCCATCACCAGGGCTGGCCCTGACCTCTCCCTTGTGTTTACTGCACAGAAAGAAGAGGCTGACCACCAGAGTATCATCCCCCACCGCTGGCTGGATGAGGACAATGCCAGGCGAGAGCCACCAGAGGCCAGGACAGACCCAGAGCACAGTGACAACAGCAGCACTGAAGTAATCGAGTATGGGATTGTCCTCAAGCCCGAAAACCGCAGCACCCTGGGCATCAGCAGAGATGGTCTCAGTCCTCACCCTGGCACTGGCACACTAGCACGTGGCAGTGGTGCTGGCACAGGTCCCACCCCATCCAGCTCAGAGGGTAGCGGCGATCTGGATTTGGTGGTGGAAGTTGATGGCAGTGCTCCCATTCTTCCTCAGGGTGAACGCCCCAGTGAGGTTGTGGTGGGAAACAGGTCCACTGTCAGGAGTGAGGGCAAGGATGACGGTGCCCCCAGGGTGGTTCCAGTGGAGGGAG
This sequence comes from Vireo altiloquus, assembly GCA_013396875.1. NCBI lineage: Eukaryota > Metazoa > Chordata > Aves > Passeriformes > Vireonidae > Vireo > Vireo altiloquus. The sequence goes on along the minus strand of VZRF01005115.1, from coordinate 4,735 downwards.
CCATGACTCCCGGGAGGGGGAGGGCCCCTACCACCAGAGGGGCAGGCAATGAGGGCAGTGGGGAGGCCACTGTCTCTGGCCAAGGGCAGGAGAGTGTTAAGCAGGGTACAGGGATGGGAGGCATTGCTTTGTCCTCTGTCACTGAGAAGATGGAGGATGTCCAAGTGGATACCGCAGGTGTGGATGAATATGCTTACATCCCCGACTCGGGCAGTGTCACCATCACCCGTGGGAGCCTGGGCAGCACAGACGGAGCCACCAGCTTCACACAGGTCTCTCCGGACAAGGATGACGAGGTCAACATCTTCATTGGGAAGGCCAACATCCACATAGGGGAGCAGGAAACCACCCAAGCCGGTGCCACAGTGGGTAGCGTGGACGATAGCATCCCCTCTATGGGAACCAGCAGCCCCCTCCCCAGGCTGGGCGTCACTGCGACACCCAGTGGTGGTGACGATGACAGCATCCCTGCTCGCAGGCAGCCTGAAGGACTGGCCATCACAGCCACCCCAGCCCGTGGGGACAGTGTCACCAGCAGCCTCAGGGATGGCCGTCCTACTGGAGAGGATGAGGAAGGTGCCACCCTCATGGGTGTTGATGGAGGACTGGTAACCCCTGTCCCCTGGAGAGTCACTAGTGGTGCCATTACCAGCCCCACAGTGGCCAGCATCCGTGGGAAAGATAATGATGAGTTGAGAGAAGAGGGGCAGAGGTTCAAGGGGAAGCCAGACCATGTGGCTACCACGACCCCCCGCCAGTGGGGTGACATGGAGGCCGCTGTCACTGTCCCAGACGAGGGGGCCAGCATCGTCCTGGCCACTACCGAGGCGCACCGCACCATCCCGTCGGTGACAGCCAGCAGCCACAAGGCAGGCACGAGCACTGTGCTGAGCAGGGGAGGGAGCGGGGAAGTGGGGACAGCCACCTCCCGACCCCCCCGGGTGGAGGGACGGCCCGGGGCAGGGGTGAGGGCCCGTCCAGGGGGAGCGGGGCCGGACAAGACACTCAGGACGGACAAAGCACCATCCCGAAGTGGGAAACCCAGCAGCTGGGCATCGAGTGGGGCCCAGACAAGTGTTGGTGGCTATGATGGCGAGGCTGGGGGCAGGTCGCAGGCCACCAAAGCAGGGGCCAGCCCCACTCCACAGGCAGGGCAAGACACGGGCAGCACGGCAGCAGTCAGGGGCCGGGAGCGGGGGCGAGGCAGCGAGAGGGGGGCAACAGTGCCAGTGCCAGGGGCCGGGAGCGGCCGCCTGCCCGGGCACCATGGCAGGAGGCTGGGGGCTGGGGCGCCGGGCACGGTCGCGACGCTGGGCCGCAGCAGGCAACTGGACCAGGTGAAACGCGCTGACGAGCTCCACCTCCGGGAGCGAGCCTTTTACACCCTCGGCGGGGCGGGCGGCGGCCCCCACGGCCCCTACCCCGGCCCCTGGAGCGCCGACAGCAGCCAGTCCTCTGAGGGGGACCGGGGCAGCCACAGTGAGAGCGGACAGACGGGACTGCAGCCCTCAGGGTGGGGATCCCCAGGGTACCCCCAAGGCCGCTGGATCCAGGGGCCCCTCTGAAGCGCGGCCGGTGTCCGCCCCGGCAGGCTCCCGCGGTGGAGTTGCGGGGTCCCACAGGCCGCGTTTTCCCCCTTGACATCCCCGCCGCGGGCTCTGCTCCCGCCTGGGTGAGGTTGCTGGGGAGCACACGGTGCTTCACAGGCCAGGAGGCAAAAATCACTGGTTCATGCAATCTGCTGTTAATTTGGGGGAGGCTGCACATGGCACAGCAACAGGGATGCACGGGTGTGCTGTGCTAGACAGACAGGGAACAGCAGCCATGCTACACGGCATAGGGTAGCGGTGTTTGTGCACTGATGCCAAGCAAGTAAAGAAGCAGTGAGAAAAAGCCTCTGTCCTCGCGGTTTCACTTCCAGCCCATTGGAGAAATAAAGTCATTTCTGTATCTGAGGATCTGCTGAGTCTAGTGTTTGCAATGGGACTTCAGGCACTCACTCTGCCACAAGCAGCGTGCTGGGGACAGGCTGGTCCCTGGGCATAAAGAGATTTCTGGCCCCAGCACATTCCTGGCCCAGCCATCACCTGTGGGGCTGCAATTTCACCAACAAGCTCCACACTCCCTTGGAGTATCAAACCCTACTAGCCCCTGCTCAGGCCCACCAGCCTCCCTGGGCTTGCTGGACAGGTCCAAAGAGCATCCTCCCCCTTGACTCATCAACCTCCTCCAGTGAGAACTCCCCATCATGCCCTCCTGATGGTACATTTGCTGGCCACACTATCCTTCCAGGAGCACCATAACACTCTGACTGTGCCACTGCCAATTCCTGCCACTGGCCCCTGCACACAAGGCCAGGCTGGGCTTCGACATGCTGGAGCCATTCTGTCGGTGATGCCCCAAGTTAGTCACTGTTTATGCAATTGCAGGTTGCTTTTTCTGTCCAAGAAGCTGCTAAAACAGGCGTGTTCAGAAGCACGCCAGAGCGAATGGCACAGTGTCAAGCCTCAAGAGGAGAGATGCTGCCTTAGCACGTGCTGAGGGGACTGATCACCAATGCTGTGCCCATGCAGGGAGTAGCCAGGAGCAGCCACGATATCAGTGAAGTACCCAGACCGCCTGCTTCCCTGCTCTCTGCACACAGGGAGGTGGCAGATCCTGTTACGAACCATAGAATCACAGGATGGTTTGGGTTGGAAGGGAACATAAAGATCATCTAGTTCCAACTCCCCTGGCATGGGTAGGGATGCCACTCACTAGACCATGTTGCTCAAAGTCTCATCCAGCCTGGCCTTGAACACTTCCAGGGATGGAAAACCCACAGCTTCTCATGGCAACTTGATACTTAGGGATCATACATGGTTGATTCATGCTGGAACACCAGGACCAGTGTAACACTCAGTGTGTCTCACTGATGCTATCAGTTAGCACCAGCTCTCGGGACTCTGCTTTGCTACTGCTCATGCTCTCCAGCAGAAAAGGTCAAAAATTACATGTGCTCACTATGCCCCCACCAGGGCATCCCGCCCTGGTGTCTCCTGGGAAGCTGCTCTATGTAGCTTGGTCCCAGTGCTGCAGGGACATGGAGATTTAGGCAGCCTGTGGCAGGGATTTGCCTGCAGCTTCCCAGGCTCAGGGCAGAATGCAGAAGACCCCCAAAGGAACACGGCCCTCCTGTGCTTCTCCCATCTGGCTCAGACTGAAAGGTGCTGCAGGGCTGCTGCCCATCCGGGCTGGGTTACTCACCCCTAGAATTGCCGTGGCAAATTGCCATTGCCATGCCACACCCCAGGACTGATGGACCACGGCAGTTCTCTGGGGATCGAGGGCTCGGCATGATGGCCGGGTAAATAAAGAGAGTAGTTTTGGGGTCTCACCACTGGCAGGGTTGGAACTAAGGAGTTTGCAGCCCCGGCACAGTGCCCAGGCATCTCCATCCTCAGTCCTGACCACACCCTTGTCCAAACGATTAAGCAATATCCTTAAGTAAGGGCTGGGCACCATCTAGTGGAATAAAAAGCCTGTTGCTGGGATTGTTTTGTGCCTGTTGAATGATGCCCAGCTCTGCCTAATGCTTGCGTGGGCACTGCTGCCCTCTTGTCCCACTCTTTTGCCGAGGTCCTAGGGAGCCCTGCCTGAATGGCAAGGTCAGGTATAAAACTGGCTAGTTCAGGTATAAATTGCATACATTTATAGAACAGCCTTACCTCCTTGCACAGCTGCTGCTAAAGGACCTGGAATTTTTGTGCTGCGGCTCTGGCTCTACATCTGGAAGAATATGGTATTTTGGGATGCTCACCACGAGCCCCCTGCTTAGCACCAAAATGATGCCTGGCTCTGCTCTTCCAAAACTCACCTGCCAAATAGCACGAGTGGCCACTGAACATAAAACTCACAGGTTTCCCTAGGAAAGACTTTCCTGGAGTATTGGAGCAAAGCAGGGAGCTGGTCTTTCCTTGCAGTGAAGGATGAGTAGATGAGGGCTGGCAGGGTGGGAGTTGACAGGGTGACACTGCCCGCCCCTCACGCTCAAACCCCCACAGCGAGCTTACAGCTGGGCTAGAGGTAGTCACCAGGTCTGGGAGGTGTTCCTTTGTGATCCTTTGCTCTTTTGCTCTGCTGAGCTGTGTATTTTTTAAGATTTAATTTTGACTTTTAATAAATACACATTTACATTTTGTTCCATGTGTTGGTTTTGGCTTTAATCAAGGGCAACAGTGATTTCTCTACAGGTGTTTCTTCACACTGGGACAGCAGAGGATGTTGCTGAAGGGATTTAGGGTCTTTCATCCCACCCTGTAAGTGAGTGAACCCAAGTGAAGAGTGATATGTACTTTCTGACGGTACAGAACAAAAAATAAATTGTCTCTAAAAATCCCAGCTACTCCTATGAATTCTAATTGTGGGCATGTGGCGACGCAAATATGGGTACACGCTGCTGCTTCAGACCAGTAAGGTTGCAAAGAACTGATAAAATCCTTTTTGAAAGAAGTCTAAAAACCAATGAGGAGCTTTTGAGGAACCGTTCAAATGGAGTTTTGAACTGTATGTTTTCTGGTACAGAGTTTGATGCTGGCTGTATGGAGGGGGCAGATGATGTCCATGACAAATATCTCTTCTCAGATTCTTTCACAGTGTGGTGGCAGTGGGCACAGCCCAGAGAGACAAGGGTGCCTTCGCCGCCATGAAATGGAATGGCAGGGGGTGTGTCAGAGATCTTACACCTTGCTTCAAA
>VZRF01005114.1:0-75995 GCA_013396875.1 Vireo altiloquus | reverse complement strand
TACTTATCCTTCTCTGTGTCTTCCGTCACCAGGATACCCACAGTATTCCTACAGTCCTCCCAGACGGCTGTGGGGAAAGACAGAATTGGGTTACAGGTGTGGGACGTGCCTGCAGAATGCCATGGCAGCACAAAGGAGCACATGGCAGCACAAAGACACTTGTCTCTGCTGCACCCTCTGGGGAGGAGGTGTCACAGCAGACTCCTAAGGAGAGGAGCCTACTGGAAGCTTGCAGGGGAGAACAGCAGGTGATCACCCCGTAGAAGGACATTTAGAAAGTGTGTTGCTGATGTGGCAACATGGCATAGGTCACATTGTGAGAATTACCATGTAAGGAAATACTGTGCCTTGAAAAAGTGTATAAAACCAGCTCATTTCTTTTGAGTAAACAACTCAGATTCCCTGCCGGTCTGGGTCCGTATCTTGATCGCTCACAGATGGCCTCTATCTTCTTTTTTGTGTTTGAGATTTGCTAGACACTCCCTGCTCATCCCTGTAGGTCTCCTGTAAGCTTTGTTTGATTTCTTACTTGTGGGGATACATTGGACTTGAGTTGGCAGGAATGCAGAATATTGACCAGCTCTCCTGGACTCCCTTGTCTTCTATATCCCTATCCCATGGGATTCCTCTAATTAGGTCTATTAGTACTACTTCTGATTGAAAACAATACATTACCTCAATGCCAAAAAAAAAAAACCCTCTAAAAACCAAAGCCTATTGTGTTCATGTCATTTAAGTGTAGCAATACAGAGAACAGTATTTAAGTAACGCAGTTAGAGTAGCAGAGTTATCCATATTACAATTAGCATAGCTTCTTAAAGAGTAATAAGAGAGGAAAATTGCCTCTCTCTCCTGAAGATGTCTGAGGTTTCTGAGGGACAATGACTTTTTTCATGTTCTTCAAATCAAGAATCATATTAAAATTCATTTTCATAGATTGACAGTCTTTCGTGAATACATTCTTCTTCTTGTATATCTGCTTGCAGACCTATAACTGTTCTTAGATTTATTTCTCAAAATAAACAGCATGTTCTCTTTTTAGTGTGGTTAACTCATGGTACAAATATCCTTATAGTATTCACTCAAGCATAGGCCCAAACAGAAGAAAAAACTGAATTCAGAAATTGCATAGAGTGAACAGCAGGTATGTTATGCTTAACTATAAGCGCATTTCTACTGTGCTAAACATTATAGTTTTTATCACTAGAAAACAAGTTTATGTGACATTTTGAAATAAAGAAATTCATACGCACAGTATATTTAGGGTTTTTTTATTAACACACATTACAGAGTTAAACATAACAACATATATAGTGTTCTGAATAGAAGAATTACAGTAGCACCAGTCATGATGTAAATAATGTAGAATCACCAGTATTCACTGAATCTTATGCATAATTCTCTCAAGAGTTATATTTATAATTTGAGTGAATAAAGACTTGAAGACATTCAATAAAGTATCCGTGTGTAGAAAGAAGATCTGGAAAACTTTTCTGATATTTTTCAGACTAAATACTTGATAAAGATAAAGTTAATAAAATTCAAGTGTTTTAGAATATTTTGGTTCAGAAGAAGTGCTCCAGTGACCTGTTTGCTATCCTTTTTTTTTTTTTTCATAATCATTGGCTTTGAGTTAACTACTTCCCTGTCAAATTTGTTTGAAATATTTAAAAGATATTTGATAGGGAGTGAAGGTGGTTAAAAGTGACAAACACACCAAGCACTCCTTTCACTGAGCTTCTTGGTTGCTCTTGGATATGGATATATGGATAGTTCTGGTGAAACAAATCCTTTGTTTATCCAGAAAGTGTGCCATCCATATTTGAACACCAGAATTTACATGCTCCTCTTTCTTACTTTCAGCCTTTTGAAATAATCCTGGTGGTGCTGATCCTCGAAATACTCTGAGTTTACTCAGAGCCTAATTCAGAATACTGAAACATGAAAAATCCCCAAAGCTCCTCAGGACTGTAGGCCCATCCTTTACTAAACTTCTTAGAAGCAATAATTTCCTCTGTCAACAGAAAAAAAAAATTACTTGTATTTTCCCCAATTTAAATATGTTTTGTTCTTTGAACTCCAGTATTGTAATAATAAAATCAAAAGATGCAAAAATCTGTGAAAAAATACTTTTTTAAGGACAGAAAAAATAAAATTTATTTGTAAATATTTGGAACAGTTAATTGTATTGGAAAAAAATTCGGCAGCTTTTCAGGGCAGAAATATACTTGCTCTGCAATATAAGAATTTTAGTTTCATTAGTGTATTGTGTTAGATATAATTAAACCAATAAACTTACTCAGTTTGCACAACTAAGAGTCTTGTGCAGTGAAATCTTCAAACTCTGCAATAATTTTAAAGTAGTTCAAACGAAGTACAGAAAAGGGAAAACTTCCCTACCTCACAAAAACAAACCTGAGTCATTGTGGTATCAGATGGCATGAGTCATTTATTAGTTACTGATCAAGTAACAAGCACCTTTGTCAAAATCCCCACTCTGCTGATATCATTAATTTATTAAATAATCAGGAGAGGTATTTGCATAATCTCAATAGGCTTTATCAAATTAGCACCAATAAATTCTACATCTTTCATTAAAAAAAGACCCTAAAGAAATAAAAGTTTACATTATTGTCAGTCAAATTTCCCTGGAATTTCAGAACACGCCACTAAGAGATATCAAGGGTGTTTTTTCAGATGCTGATTTTTTTCTGTAAAGAAAACTATCTGGTCTGAAACCAGGTATTCAGGATTTCTTGGTTTGGAGACAAGTACTAGGTCAGAGATATCTTTTTTTTACAAAACTCCTTAAACAGAAGAGTTTGTGGCTAGCAAAAGTGTCTAGAAGCTTGTCATAAATATTACCGCAAAAAATAAAAAGAGAGAAACCCTGGAACTATTTTTGTCTGCATGAGTTGATAGCAACAATAAAGGTGAGGAGGTTCTGTCACCAGTATGTTTTTCTCTGATGTTGCAATGCACTCGTGTGTTTTGGCAACAGTCCTGTCAGGACTCTTTCTTACATACAAAGACTGTTCAGCTACTCACATTTTGATTTAACTTGTCACAGACAAGGAGGAAGAATGAGTAACTCATGCATGACAGGCAAAGAGGAGGAATATATGAACCCCTGAAACAGCGTGCTTCAGCTCAGAGAGGAAAGGTGATTCTGCTCTGTCTGTTCCTTGCAGGACTGAGAAATTGCCGTGAGGAACCCAAGGAGGAGGTTTTGCTGCTCTGGTGCAAAACTGATCCAGAGGCTGGCTGAATAGATGAGCAAGGGTGGGATCAACTGCTGGCAGCAGGCAGGCAGATGGGGAGGATGAGAGTTCATAGGTACAGGGCAAATTNGCTTTTGACAGGTAAGGTATAAATTTGCTATAGTGTTACAAAATGGTTATACTGCATCTATATATATCTAAAATAATAAGCTCTGGCCAGCTGGTTTTTTCCTATTAATTGCTGAGGTTTAAGCCTTTCTCAGAAATAAATCTGGATTTTAAAATATTATTCTTTAAAACCTCGAATCTCTAATAAGGACTTAGATTAATACTTTTCCAAAGCCATAGCTGCTTTACTACAAAATATGTCTCATGATTACATTGGTTTATACACACATATAAATCCTATTGATGTTCATGTATCAGTGAATATCCCAAGATAATATCCTAGGATTAAGTTTACTTTTTTTTTTTATTAAATCATCATTTGATGTAACATTAGGTTTAGAGATGTCCCATTATTTAATTACACTAAAAATTACAGCACCATCCTGCAATTTCAAAAAAAAAAAGAAGAAAAATTTTGCTTAGGAATGTGAAACAGATGCAACTCTGTGTGGGCAGATCCATCAGATTCTCAAGCTGGCCTTGGGAGGTAGAAGAAATACAAGGCTTTGCTCCTGTTGGTACTCTGTCAACAGCCAAAGTCCAGCCATTGGTACTTTGGTAAGATGTACTAGGGCATCCGCCAAAGAAACTCCAATAGTTTCATGACATCACTCCTGTCATCACCCAAGAGGATCTGCTTTTAGCCAACTGTCTGCCCTCATTTCCAACCCCAGCAGTATTCCTCTTTTTGTGACTGCAGAGTGAAACTGCAGTTCACAACCCCTCCTTAAAAGCAAAGCAAACCAAGTGACATGATACTTTCTTTAAAAGAAAAAATACTTTTACACTGAAGTGTGATGAAAGCCTTGGGACCCAGCTCTTTGGCATGAAATTACATAGGAGTAAGTGACAGATCAAAGTCATTGGGGAGATTTCAAAACTGTAACCTGGACTTAATTTTTGCAACTGATCTCTATACCTTTGTTAGAGGCCAGTGCATCTGCACCTCTGGCAGCATATAAAATGAGCCTTGCTGATAATTAGGACAGTTTTCTAACTGCAGATAACACACTGAAATAGCATGAATGTCCTTACGCTTTCAGAGGCATCCTCCATCCCTTACAACTTTCTTGAACATATATAGCTGCTTGGTTTGACCTTCTTGCAGTCAGTTGCTTGCCATTTTCCTCGCTTCTGCACAAATGCACAATTCCTTCCTCTAATTGGAAAGTTGTAGGAGCTTCTTCTCCAGTTTATGTAGGTTACAGGTTCTCCTCCATTCCACTCCCAATGTCCAGGATTGACTTGGTCATTCAAACCTGTGAGAAATCAGTAAGACCAAATCAGTGATGTTTATTGTCACTGGAGCCAGATGCCTAGAAAGTCAAGTTGATCTATATGTTGTTCTTCATTAAAAATTGCATACAATTTCATGCAGAGAAAAAGAAAACATCTGGTAGAATACAAGCAAAACACAATTTAGGATTTAATTAGGCCACTTGAATCATGGTTAGTGCCATATGAATAAAGGAAAATACCATTTTCTGCAATAGTGTGTATCTAAAATGGTTTTTTCTCCTTATATCTATTTCATGTCAGTTATTTCGTAGGTTTCTCCTTTGATACTTGAAATAGCAAGTAGTCTGGGCAGCATCAGATGCCTTCAGATTTCTTCTGAATATAAAATTCTGCAGATCTTTGTGGACCTTGTTTACACTGTTTAAATTAACAGTTGTAAAATTATCTTGTGTTAATTAGTACAACATAAAACATATCTTTTGCCGTAACCTCTAACTTACTAAGACCAATATGTGTGGCATAATTTCAGACATGACCTGTCTTCTTAGGACAGACCAAGATAAGAAAATTGGCATAACAATTTCATAGTCTTTATCTTTGTCAACCAACTTTATTTCTTTCAGGTTAACAGAATTATGATATCATTAAACATGATCCAAAACTAACTATATTTTTTTAGAGGTAATTTAGTATACCTAGTAAATCCATCTCAGAAAATTACTAAGAGCTGATAATTGCACTTCAGAATCAAGAGAAAAAGAACCAAACTGAGGACAGTATAGCAGAAACAAGAAGGATTAGAAGAAAGCAGTACACTAGTATTTGAGCTAAGGCAGTCATTCACAGAAAGGAGGTAATAAGAAGACCCATTCAAATTCTTTCCACTTCTCATTGAATGTAGAGTGCCTAATAAGAAACAGCTAAATCTGAAATGATGTTATGAACTGTTCTTTAGCTTATCATTTAATTGATTAATAAGATTTCAAACACAAGATGACACCATTAAATTAGGAGTAACATAAATAATTATTTAAGTTAAAATAAAAGAAAAAGCTAAATTAGTGATAGATAAAGTAATATTCAAAAGAAAGACGAGTTAAACAAAATTGTGGGAACTGCACCTGAACTATTTTCATCAGCTTGTGTTAAAATAGGAAAGGTCTCAAGGCAAAAACAGTCTAGCAATAGGCATCATGATAAACTCATCTTTTTGATAAAGACTTATAAAAGTAGCCAGGTAAATTACAGCTTTTGGGTTACTCCTTGCACTGAAATAATAAAAGCAGCAGGAACTTGAGGACAATACAGTGTTTGAAACCTGGGCTCAAACTGCTGCAGCAGTTTCTGCTTTTCAACGTGCACAAGAACTGCAGTCTTCAGAGGCGACTTGCAGCCAATATACTTGCCTATCCAAAAGGGCATCCTCCCACTGAAGTCCCACAGCCACTGCATGTGTTGCTCATTAGCCACACTTGTTAGACTCCCCAGATATCTAGGCTCAACGAGAGAGGACAGAGTAATTAGCATTCCACAGAGTGACAGACAGCTCCCATCAACTTATCAACAATGGGCGTTGATTCTAGTATAAAGCATATAAATAACAAGTCACAGAAAAACCACAGCTTACTGGCAGAAAGAAATAATTACATGAAGATGAAGTATTAAAACTGTGAATTACTTGGAGTGGAACCAAAGTCCTAGTCTGATTTCTCAACAGAAAAATTAAATCAGCTGGGTAACTGAAGGTAATGTATATAGGAAATACGTACCTCATACTCACAATTTGTGTTTTAAACCATTGGCACAATTATTGATACCTTATTTTCCATAAAATAATAAACTTCCTACACTGAAATCCAAGCCACTGAAAGATGCATCTTCACCTATTTGGTAGTAGAGGAGGAGATATATTTTTTAAATCATGTTCTGACAAGAATGAAGCTATGAATAATAGATTTAATTAGTTACGTGGTTCTGAGAAAGTCATCATAGAATCACAAAATTATAGAATGTCCTGAGCAGGAAGGGATGCACAAGGGTCATGCAAATATAATTCTTGGCCCTGCACAGAGCAGTCCCAAAAATCACACAGTGAGCCTGAGAGCACTGTCCAAACACTTCTTGAACTCTGTCAGGCTGGTGCTATGACCACTTCCCTGGTGAGGCTGTTCCAGTGCCCGACAACCCTCTGAGTGAAGAACCTTCTCATAATATCTAATCTTAATCTCCCCTGTCACAGTCACACATGCATCCTTTAAAATCAACATTTGGGCTGTAACATCATTCTCCCCACATTTCCTGCCTCCCGCTCGATCCCACCCCCGTTGTTTTTTTGCATTTTCATCCTTTTCCATTTTGGCTTTCAGCTGGTTCTCCATCCTCCTATGAACGTGCACTTGGTAATTTCAGATATCCCATGGGCTCCCCCAGTTGCTCATCACAAGAAATTTGGTATCTGGAAAGGCTCTGAAAAGCAGTGTGTTCTTCAGAGGGTTGTCTGCAGTGACTACACATTTAGTTCAGACTGGAGAGAAGTTGTGGTTTGTATTAAGCAGACAATTTCTGAGTTAAGTCAATGCATAAACTCTGCTCTGTGTACTTACAATATGCCTGTTCCAAAGGATGATTTGCAGACCCTGACCACTGAGTGGCCTTGCCACTGACAAGTCTTCCAACCAGCATCAAACATACAAGCACCAGCAGGCTACTCTTAAGCCATTTAGGCTAAATCTTTAGGTATTAAGAAACAAATGGCATTCTTCACACTTGCTGGGAGTTGTCAGCTGTTAGTGGCTCCGCTTTCTTATTTATCCATCTTTGTGTCTGCATTGAAATCCTATCACCTTTTTACATGTCCCACCTGGTGTTGCCATCCCTCAAATGCTGAACCTCTGGTGCTGACATTTCTGTTGTCCCATATGTCTGACTGCCACTCAGTCTAAAAGTGATGTTAACCCCTTCAGCCTCCTGAAATATCCTGGGTGACAGCTGGGCCAAAGCAAAGAACACAGCTCATAAAAACATTTTAAGAGAGCAAAAAAACTTTTCTAACATCAGAATAAGTAAATGGTATTGGTAAGGATTTTTCTAATTCCATGACTTTTGCCAGATAGCAGAGACAGAAGATCACTACTGCTGTAGATGAAGTGATGACTGTCTTTTTTAAGAGCTGGGCAGCAACCAGGCCTCAAGAATGGCATGGCAGACTTGAGCTCACTATGGAGACCATGAACAGGTGTCAGAGTGAAAACCCACCATTAAGCCTGCTGCCCAGTTAGAGACACATGCCTGGAGCTCCATTCCTGTTATTTCCCTGTGTGTCTTCTAGGAGCACTGATCCCATGGATTCCATATGATGCCACACAAGATACCGAAGCAGGAAAAACTCACATAAGAAGCTCCGAGTAGTAGTCCCCAATATTCTGCACAATCCCTACTGCACAAAATCTGAACCATTCCTTGATCTAGGCCCGCAGGGTCAGGATAGGAAATAAATCCATTGTGTTGCTGAGGGTGTATGCTCCTGCTGCAAAGTCCTCCTCCATTATCCCTGCAGACCAAGCAAAGCATCAGGGGATGGAGTTGCCCTCTGGTCCACGCTGCGTGGTGGATCTGCCAGGGCTGGCAGGACAGCTGGGTGTTAGCCCTCGCCTGTGCAGTCACAGCTGCCCTGGGGCCAGCGCTGCACAGTAATGCAGGGCCCATCAGGACCTCTCTGAGCTCCCGGGCCACCAGAGAAACGCATGGAAAGGATCTCGCTGACACCTGTGTACACTCCTCACCTAGAGCTCAACAGAACGGCCTCAGAACTGCCTGGTAGGGGTCAGGATTGTGCGCCCACTGTGGTAGAGGCTCCCAAAGCTGCATCCCATGAAGGTGTCAGCAGGGCTTCAGCTGTGCCTCTCATCACTGTGAGACGTGCATGTATGTCCCAAGGGTGCTTCCACCCTTCTGGGCCAATCTGCCAGGCAGAGAATCTCCGGTGAGCTAGGAACAAACTTGTTACCCTGACAAATGCTGTTGGAAAGTTTCTTACTCCATCTTCTTCTACAGACAGAGTCCAGGAAAGAAGGAGTTGTTAATTCAGGATGTCCTCCCAAGCTAATTGCTTGAGCAGCAGGATTCCATTCCCCCTCACAGTGGCTGTGGTTGCACTGACTAAGTGGGCCTAAGAAGAGGTTTGGGCAGCAGTTTCTGTGGTATCACTACCCAGTGAGCAAGAACAAAAATAGAGCATTTTATCTGGCTTCTGTTTAAGGACACTCAAACCCGAGGAGCTAAGTAATTTAATTTAGGTAAGCATATCTTACTCTTGTTCTGATTGTCCTAGAAAATGTGAAACCAAAAAGCATCAATGTGTGCGTCAGTAACTGCTCTATCATTTATGACATACAGGGGTGGTCTAAGCAATAACAGTTTCATACTTTTACTTCAATCCATCTACCAGGGAGAGACTTCATCATTGTGAAGGGAAAGCACTGCAATAATTACAACGTCACCTATTTTTTTCTCTATAGGAATGCTTTCTAAGTACAGCTTGAGAAACACATTACTGAAGAAAGAACAACTGTTCTAATTGTTAAACCTAGTTAGGGGGTTTATGTATTGTAGGGAAATGAAAACCATCCTGAAAGAACACAGAACTTCCAATAATGTTACCCACTGAACCTCAAGGCATAGCGTCAGACACTGGAAATTACAAGATAATATTGTTTATGGAGTTGTATGCATCTAATACTTCTTAATGTAAATTATTCAAGATAAGGGGTTATAATGCTTTATTAGGGAAAAAACCCCAACTAAAACCAAACAAACAAACACCAACCAAAAGGAACTACAACACACATAAGGAAACCCACACACATCACTTTTTTCTGTTCTAAACCATCCATTTAAAATTGTTCCTGCATGCTTTAGAATTTTTGTTATTGAGTCAAGACCATCCTTTATCTTAGAGCAGTTGCACAAATTAAGGAAACATTTTGGGTAGCTACTGACCTTGAAGTATTATATGGAAAACACTTAGCACAAAGACTTTACTGATTTTCCATTAAATTATCTGATACAATTAAAGGAGCCATGTACCATTTTGGTAAATTTAACATCAGTAAAAGCACACTTGACTAAGTATGAAGGTTTCCACAGGACGCAACATTTTATTTGAACTGCTGTAGTAAATCCATGTCCTATACTGATGTTGATGGGAGTGGGGGAAAAGCTGTGCTTATCTCAGTCTTTTGTTTGGTCACCTGGGGAGTTATCCTGATACCTTGAAATAGGTGTCTAGTGTTGCTTAAAACACCTTGTGGTATTCGGAACATTCAGGTGAGAGTGAAGACATGATGCAGAGCTTGCAGGAGCCCTGCACTTCCAGATGAGAAGTTGAAAGTCAGACAGCACACCCAAGGCCTTTAAAATGACTCTAGGTACCTGGATCCCTATGCTGGAGTCACGCACAATAGTTAAATCAGTCGCTTAGAGAACTGATATCAGGAGAGGAGGGCTGCTCTCCTCCTTTGCTTTAGGGACCACTGAGACATCATGAAGGGTCTAATCTATTACTTTTGATGCCTTATAGGTCACGAGTTCTTCACACTTTTATATCAACATAAATTCACCCACCAGAACCCAAACAATGATGTAATTTCCCCAGCTTGCCCCCCTCTTCCCAAGATGATGGTTTTTACAGTTCTTGTTCTGGGTGTCCTTGGAGAGCAAGTTACAGAGGTTTGTAATGTCTATCTTAGCACAGAGAACAGCACTTAACAAGCTACAGAAAACTTCAGAGCTACACTAGGAGTACAGGATTTGAAAAATATAAAAGCTAAAACCTAAGGCATCACTTTAGATGTGGGTTCTGCCTGAGATTCCCAAGGAGTAAAGGCACATGTAGCTAATATAGTACCATCAAACAAAATAACAAGTCCTGCCTTACACAGCTAGCAGTAGAGGTCCTGAAATCTAAGCATATTTGTGCTTTATAGTCAACTAAAATAAAAATAAACGACATGACTAATAAGGCACAAGACACAATTGTGGGTTCTGTCTATCCAGTTCTTCCATCCCTTCAGTGAAACCATCTCACATGTGAGTGAGCCCTGCTGTACTGACCTTTGGGGAGGACATGTTCCTATTGGATAAACAAGAGCTGTGGCATAAATCATCAAAATTGCTTCTAAATCAGGCTGCTGTGGGATCACTCAGCCGTAATATCCCCCAGATGCTTCTCTTCACGTTGCCAAGAGCCTCTTCATGCATACAAACAAAGCTAGAGAAATGAGTTCTTAAACCACCTTTCTCTCCAATGAATTGGAGAGAACAATTAACTGAGATTTCCCTGCCCCCCCATCCCCAGTGTAACACTGACATATAGAAACTTGCATCAAGACAAGCACATATTTGTGTCTGCTTCTACCCCTGCATGTGGAAACTAGAGAGGGTTGTATACCACCTGCAACAGATGGATGCAATCTATGTCAATAGAAACTCAAATAGGTCTACATTAGCCTACGTATGATTATTTATGTCCAGACAACAACTGCTTCCACAACAAATTGATAGCTTTGCTTTGATGGAATAGAATCATAACTATCAGGTTAGAAGAAACTTCAAGGATCATCTGGTCTGACCTTTCTTGACAAAAGCACACTCCAGACAAGATAAGCCAGCCCTCTTATAAACCTATATTAGAAGTTATCTGGTGTTGGGGAATCCACCACATCCCTGGGGACAGTCTTCTAATGGCTGATCTTATTGTGAAATAAAACTTCCTTTGTGTCTAACTGGAATCTTCCCAGGAGTAACTTGCACCCATAGCTGTTCATCTTTTCCATGCGACTCCCTGTAAAAAGGGAGTCTCCAACGTCTTTGTAGTGACCCTTTAAATACTGAAACATGGTGATAAGGGCTCTCCTATGCCTTCTTTCTTCACACAGCAGGCTTTACGGTCCTTTGATCATCTTTGCAGCCCTTCTCCAGACACTCTCCAGCCTGCCCACTTCTGTATACTTTTTGTACAGCCTGTTCCCAAGTCCATCATCTCAGGGTAGCAAGGCTGTCTCAGAAGGGGTAGGAGGTTAGTTACTTGGAGACTGTGAGTGAATCAACTTTAACAATGCTTATGCTCTTTTCCCTGTTCTGTATTAATAGAAAAATTCTAGCAAGACAAATGAATAGGAGCTTAAAATGATGCCATTTTTGTAGTAATAAAAAATTATTCTTTTTTCCAGGGAAGTTGGCTGATTTACTGAAAGTCAATTCTAATATTTTCATTCAATATCTAGTTTGTCTGATCTATCAAAAATTGATCTCTTGACTTTCACAATAGTTTTATTTCCCTGTCGGAAACACTTAAATGTCAATAGAATCAGTATTAATAACTGAAACATCACAATTAGTAGTGGTGTTGATTGCTGGAGAAGCTGGGGAAAAGCACAAAATAAAATTTAATAAGTTATGTTCTTCTACCACATTTAAGCATGCTCCTGGAGTTGTACTTTTGTAAATCAGATCCAGATGGAGGCCAGGGATAAAACTCTGTTTACCAGGATAAAACTTCCTTAGCCTATGCAGGTATGACATTAATTGAATTATCACAGCCCTAGGATTCTTTTCCTTGTGGATTCAGTGATAAGCCTTGATTTTTTGTGTAGTTTTTTTAAACACTGTCATTTAAGTACTGTGGTTTACATTTATTTACTTTTATTCAGTTTGATATCTACATTTCACACTGTAGCCTTCGTCAAGAAGCTACTGCCTACAAAAAATACGGGTCATAAAAATCACACTCTTTCAGAAGATAGGAAACACCTCCCAGTAGAGTCGCATATGGTCCCAAGGGATCAATTGACTGTTGAAGCCATCAGAAAAAAAAAATTCACAATTTAAAGTTTTGTTTGCTAACATGTAGCATAATAAAAACAGGTAACAACAAACAATTTCAGGAGATGAAATTTTAAGTAAGAACATTAAGAATAAGAACAAAAAATTTGGGATAAGATCCCAAATAAGAACATAAAATTTGGGATAAGATCCCAAGAGCGCATAACATTCACCTTTTAGTAAAGAATATCTTCCATCAGCTGGGAGGTATTAGTATCAAGACCTTTCTTTTGCATGTTACCAAGGCAACATAATCTGGCATAACTAAGTGGAATGAATCAGTGTTTGTTATGCATGCTTGGCCCTGATTCATGTTTCCAGCATGTCCTTCCACTACTTATGGAACATATTCTGTTTCTATCATTTCCAACTCTTCCCTGTTTTAATTTTCCTTTCATAGAGTAATGGAGAGGTTTGTTTAAGCCGCTTTATTTTTCAGATTGATTTTCAGTCTGGTGCTTACAATTCAGGACAAAGTACAGAGCATGTCTGTCCTTGGCTAACATCTCTTGCTAACCTCATATCCCTGAAACCAAAATCCCAAAGCAAGTGTCCAAAAAGCAAGACTACAGTCTCCTACTTTGAGACAACTATTATTATCATTATTATATCCATAAAAAGTCAGAAATGTATTGCTATATTGAATGTTAAAATTTTCATGTGGTTACAGAATCTTCAAAGCTGCATCTTCAGAAGAATAATACAGTGAGGCACATGGGAGCTGGCAACACTTTACCATTGCTATACCAAGTGGAGATAGAGCCAAGGAAGTGGTGGGTAAGACAGGATGAAATTCTGAGTCTTTGCTGTATTTCTCTTCTCCCAAACTAACTCTCCCATTAGGAAAGTTTCCTAACTGCGGGTGGACAGCTTTGGGATTTCATGCTGTGATTAAGATAGCATCACTGCCTGAAATATTATGAGACTACTATTTGTATCGTCCACTGGGTTTGAATCCCAGGACTTGTTTAATTTTTTGGGGAAGCTGTGCAGAACAGCCAAAACTGGGCTTATCCAAATAAATTTGGCCTCAAGAGCAGCATTCAATTCAGGGCAACAGCAGTGCACAGCAGACACGCAATGATCTCTTACTGTTCTCTGCAAGCCCGAGCAGCAGTGTTCCAGGTGACCTTGTGATTCACTACCAGGAAGTAGCAGCTGCCCTCATGATAACTCCATCCAGAGGGACATTTCTTCATGGTTACCTCCTAAAATAAAAGAGGAAAAGGTAAAACAGACTTCCGTCTCTGCACTAGTGCCCAGAATTAAATTGAGTGTGATCTTTGGTGTATAAATAAAGCTACAGCACTGCTTAAAAGATTTAAATAAGTAATGCCTGACAGAGGAGCCTACAGTTTATAATTAGTAGCTTTAATGGTGACAGTAGGATTCAGTTCCAAAAATCCTCCAAAGATTTTATGAGATTGAACACCATTTTCTGTCTCCTGCAGGCTGTGCAGGGAATGCAGTGCAGCAAAATTCAGCATGACATGTTAAGTGGTGAAAGGAATGTATGTTTACAGAATATCTAAGTAAGCTTATTTTACTAACTTCCACCCATTCTCTCACAGGCTTCATTCATTGACTCTGTTATGCTCACATCATCACAAGCACCAAGACACTAATGCTCATGTGGTTTGTCCAGGAGCACCTGTGGATGACAGAGAGGAAAGGCAACCCCAGCAGTCAATTCCTCATCAAATTCCTGTGAAACTTTTGTTTCTGCTGAAAGCAAACCTGAATCTGGATAACACTTATTCCCTGTTCAAGTAAATAACAGTTGTAGGAAGGTCATCTGCTTTAGGGTGTCACCAATTTTAGGCTCTATGCTCTGACTTAGATACATACACATGGCCACACTTTTACCTTGCTTTGGGAATTCCAGAATTTCCATGTTAACCCATCACACTGAAATAACTTTTGAGTGCTTTCTTCATAATGCAAGAGGCCCTTTAAATCTGGTGTACAGGCCTTTTGAAAAGAGTAAAAGTCCTGGAAAGGGAAAAATGTCATTTGAACATTTGAAGGAAAATAATTACACAATACAAGTGAAATGAAACAGATTAATTAGGTCTTATATTAAAATTTTATGCCATGAAAACTCTTGTTGGTGTTAAATCATTTTGGAAAACAGCACGACTGAGAACAGATGGTGAAAATGCCCATAGAAAAAAAGGTTTCATACCTTATGTCTCAATCTTGGTTCAGATGCAAGTTCTGCCTTATCAGCCTGTGGGATTTCTGTTTTTCTTGAGGAGATGACATTTATTGGTGGTTGTGCCTTCTTGTTGGTTTCAGCTGAGATGTCATC
Organism: Vireo altiloquus; assembly: GCA_013396875.1. Lineage (NCBI taxonomy): Eukaryota > Metazoa > Chordata > Aves > Passeriformes > Vireonidae > Vireo > Vireo altiloquus. The sequence goes on along the minus strand of VZRF01005114.1, from coordinate 61,175 downwards.
CTCTATTTTGAGTGATACAATCCCATGATACTTGATTTTACAGTATCACGCACACAGGAACAGGAGAGGAAAAGAGAGGGTTAGTACACACAAGCAACTCTTTAATAAACTAAACAAATAACAAAAATTGATTATAATAAAAATTATTGTAAATCAAGGGAAATTACACCAAAGAAAAAGAAAGACACATAGAAAAATAAAGTATTGGTCATAATAAATTATTAAAATTGATAAAGCCTAGAAGGAACAGAATCAGAAAGAAATCATGGAAATGTCTGACCAACACCCATAATACTCTTACTTTGAAAACAACATCTTTTTCATTTCTAAATACAGATGAAGGATGAACCTGAAAAAAGTAGAACAGCAAAATGAGATGGGCATATTCATGTATTATAGAAACAAAAAGACTTTATGTAACATTTACTCCTCGGTTATAAATCATGCAGAGCATGTCTTGGGTTTACTTCTTTCTCTTTAGAATAGAAATATACCACTTCTGAAAGGAGTCATTAAAAGCACAAATTACAAGTGTAATGTTCAGTGTTCATAAAGGCAGATTTCAGTACCTTTTTAAGGTCACAGTAGCAGAAAGTTACTAAATACCTAGCTAAACCAATATAGCTTAAGTAGGAAAACCAGTGGGCAAGGTTTAAATAACTATTCCCTGTTTGTGCTAACAGTATTTTCAGCTTTAGAACTTCAGTACCAGATGCACAGCTTCTGTACATTTGCCTGGCTCCACCAACTTCTTTCTTCTAACTTACCCATAATTTTTACAAGATTAGAAGCTCCATAATTGCTGAAATTGCTTGATGCCCATTTCCTCCCCCAAGTCTTGTTTTTATTCCTCTCTTTTATACATGGATCCTCAAAATCAGGTCGGTTTGGTTTTGGTTTTTTCCTTACAGTTTTTTTAAATAGCCCTCCGGTCTGACTCAAAGCAAACTCATGTAGTTTATAGTTATTGTGTGGTCAGATTCCTATCTGACCTGTTTTTGCTACAAAAATATGACAGTTAAATGAAGATATCACATCCCAATAAATTCACAAATCAGTCCATCGCTGAACTACAGAAGTGTCTTACTATTCTGCCATTTCCAGTTACTCTCAGCCTGGTCCTTGACCGATTTGCCAAGCTGTGCTCCAGCCGCAGGCCCCCTCCATGCTCTGTCATCCCTTTGGAAGGAGGCAGTGGGATCCCTTCCAAAGAAACATTGCCAAGCCTGGAAGGTGATGAGGAGCCCGAGGAAACTGGAAACAGCGTGCCTCTCCCCCAGAAGTCATGCTTGCTTTGGCCAGAAGAACGGGAATGGCTGCATTGACCTGAAAGCATGAAAAATGGCAGATGGTCAGTTCTAACTGCGTGAGCAGATAACTGGTCACATTGACATGGGCACATAAACAGCTTGTCCTTAAAAGCTGGATGATTCTTTCACTTGAAGTAGTTGATTTGCTGTTTGTTCAGTCACCCTCATTTCTGGGGTTATCTATGGCTGTAACAGCAACTACTACCTATGTAAGTGTGATTTTATATGTGATGCATCTGTCTACCCACAGGTCAGGATTTCAACCGAGCATCTTCTGAAAGTACCTATTTTCATGCTTATATTGGGGTTTGAAGTGCTGGGTTTTTTGGTCATGGGTGTACAGGTATTTTTAACTACCATTGCTGGTACTTCCATCATGCCCAGAGAAGTTTCTTCTTGGAAATCCAGGACACTGTTGTTTCAATGACCTCATTGTGTCAATTAACTCCTAATTTAAACGAGGAATGTTTAGGAGAAAAAAAAAATTGAAATTTTAAAGGGACTTTTTGTAACATGAAGCCTAATTCATTGCAACATGGATATTTAAAATAGTGTTTCACTAAACACCCAAAGGAAAAACACTTTTCAGCTGTCAGAGGATGCAGCTGCTTTGCTAGTTATTTCTATTTTTCTAGAGTTTTCCTATCTTTCTGTTTCTACAGTAGACTCCTTTTGGGTTCAATTTTAGGTACACCATATTTGATCACTGAAAAACACAGTAATAATGCAGTCAATAATGCAGTCTTAAAAGCCTAAACTGTAATGATCATTGCTGTTTTCTGTGAAGTTGTGGACTGTGATTTTTAAGTATTGGAAAATATATTGCTAAGAGATGGGTTAATTTGTTAGGTTTCTTTGTTGAGAGGAAAATAAATCTCTTCTAGAGGGTGTGTAATAACTGCTAAAAAATAACTGGAAAAAAAATTCTAATGGATCTAAAAAAAATTTTTCCCACTTTAATAAATGAGAACTGAACTCATGTTGTTATGAAAAGTGGTTTCTTTCCTGGCACTTCTCTCATTTTGTACTCGTTGCTTTCTCCATGCTGTGTTTCCTAAGAGGATGCATATGACTGTGTGTGACTGAAGGGTCTGCAACTGTCGAGCCTGTTTTCTCTAAAAAGAAATTAAGCAGTTTGATCTAATGGTGAGTGTTAGGAACAACTTGTGGTTGAAAATAGGTAGCTACTCAGCCAAGATTGTCCCACTTTCTTAATCATGAAGATCAAAAGAGAATACCTCCTTTTGAGTCCAAAATTTTCACTACAGCTTTTGTCCGTGTGCCAAGAACAGCATTCACAGGGGAGTTCAGAACTACTTCAAAGACTTCATCATCTTCCTCTAATCCATCATAGGTAATTGCTATATTCCACATCTTGGTTGACACTCCTAACAGAAATAAACATTTTAATTACTCTTTAAGTGCTATTTCAATCAATCAGGGTGTCAAAGAAATAGATTAATTAACATGTCTGCAGTTAGAATGGAGTAAATTGTGTATGCTATTGTGCTCTTACCGACTGACTCAACTCCTGCTGTTCTTCCAAATAACATTAAGTTTGAATTTGTTCCTGGGCAATGATGATGCAGTTGAAGTGCATACACTGTAACAAAAAGCTGCTGTAGATGTGCAAAATTGCACTGCAATACATAGATTTAGGACTTCCACTGCAATTTTCAAGAGAAAATGTGCCATAGGGTTTTTGTCTGAAAAGCTTAACTTTAGAGATGGAAGCATTATTTAAAATACTGGCAAATGGATCAAAAAACTCTGTTAGATTGAAGTGCAACCATTTAGGAAAATCTTACAGTTGTTTTTTCTTGATTCCTTGTCATTACTGGGTAACTTCTGGTTTGTATGAGAATGAAAAAAGGTCTTGGACACCTTGAATAACCCAAGTTGAACTCAGTTTTGTTTAAATTTGACCAGTGTCCTGGGCTTTACCTATAATGACTGAAGTCTTTAGAGCTCAGCACAGGATGAGTCCTATCCAGCCTAGTTGCTGGGAGATTAGGAGACATTATTTCAGCACTTTTGATATTTTAACTGATGTAAAAGACTGTAGGCAATCTCATGCTAAGTAAAAAGGATAGCAATTCACTAAGGAAGCCCACAGTACTTCCAGAAAATGAGCACAAGTCTGAAATACTATTCAGCTTCTCTAGCTGCAGATGTGTAATGGATTGCACTGTCCAAAGCAAGAGTTTACTCTTTCAAAATAAGTGAATTAATTTTAGAGTTATTCAGTGCACTATTTCCTACCTGGATCAAACTGAACAAGCTTGGAGGGAGTCACTGTGAAGTCCTTTCCCAGCTTAGCAGATATTTCATTGACCTGAGAAGAAAACAAACAGTAAATGCTTCACTGTGACACATTTCAGTGAACCACTGCAACCCGTTTCAGTGAACCACTGCATTCTGCTGCCTGCTGAAGGTACTCTGCACGTCTCAAATAGACAGGCCAACCCATACTTATACTCAGGCTGGAAAAAAAGATTAAGACCTGAAGAACAAACCTTGTTGTGTGCGACAGTCATTCCGTTCATGCTCATGGCTTTAAAAAAATGCATAGTCAAAAAAACTTGCCTATCTTATAACTTTTCTCATTCCCTCTCAGATTGCTATTTGATGACACCAAGGTAGTACTGCTGTTCACCACGTCTGGGGACCCTGCCATACCTGGCTCCCGGACAAGCACATCCTGTCATCTCATAAGAGCAGCAACAACCTGGCCATGTTTTCCTATTTGTCTCTTTGTGATATCTTGTAGGAAGTGTTTGTGCACAGAGCTGTCTGTCATCCCCAAGACTCTTTAGGCTAGGTATGAACATATGTAAATATAGGGATTCCAGCAACTCCCTTAATTTTCATAGGAGACACCAGAGGACACCAGGTTCCACACTTGGTGGGCTCTTGGTGCTGGAATCGATTTCACTGTTCTGTTTATGCAAGTGACTACTAGAATAGAATCATCAGGGTCTGTGAAGGATTGAGCAGGATGGTCCCTGATGGAATCGTTAGCAAAATTCCCTCTAACTTCTGTAGAAGAAAAATCAAAATTATGTTTCTAATTAGGGCTATAGTCCTGGGAAACTTTGAGGGAGAAAAAAATTTTATTTCTCTAGCAAGGGGAGCTTTTAAAATACCGAAATTTCCATTTATGGGGGAAGATAAAATTTGTGAAAGCAAGTTGCACAAAACCTGTTTTACAGAGTTATAGCCTGCAGCTTTCAGTCTAGTCTTTTTGAGTTAAGACAGAGGTAGTCATTGAAAATATAGGGGGTTTTCCTAGGCTGTGGGCAGTAAGGGGAGAAATTTGGAAGGCTACCATGGCTGTGTAGTTGAAGTCTCTATAGCTCCTGGGCTCCTCCAGCATGGGAAGGCAAAACAAAAGTCCCAAGGCCCAAGACTGCCTAAAGCCTGGATTTTAAAGTGGCAAATCCTGGAAACCAAGCTTCTGAGCACAGTGCCGGAGGAAACTGCCCACTCTGTATTTTCATCAAATCTGAAATGCTGCTCCAAAACATTCCAGGTTTGGTTAACCAGTATTTCTACTTAAAACTCAGGAAATTTGGGGAAATTTTGTCAGAAATGTTTCAGCCATCTATAATAGCAAAGACAATGTCCCAGCAAGTATGGATTGAATCACATAGCCTCTTTTATGATTATTGGATTGTCTTTACATTCGAGGAATTAAATAAGAGCTGCACTTATGATTAAGTTGGGATATTGGCTTTTTGCTTTACCTTCATGGTTATAAAGGCAGACTCCACCAAGTGTCCTGCCCTGGAGATTTTCAGAGACACCAGTCCCATGTTTTCACACACCTCGTATTCAGTCTGTAGCATTTCAATCCGAGACCACCGTAGCTCCAGCCTGTGGGAGAGGAAGGAATGCAAGCGTTAAGCAAAGCCACCTTACCAGCCACCCCCAGCCCTTGCTGCTCAGAGGCTGTGTGAGGAGCCTTCTCTCCCAGCTGCTGATTTACCCAATACACATACTGAGTCTTTGTCTCCAAATCAACATACTGGTGTGATTTAACTGATTAGGAAGAGGCTGAGCTTCCAGACCAGCCTTGTTTTACCCTAAACCTCACCTGAACCTTGTTTCACAGCCAGAGGGCTTCTACAGCTTCTACAGGGCTCTTGAGAAGAGCAATTTGTCAACAATAGGCCAAGACAAGTTATCACTGTTTCTCCTGTTCCATTTAACCCTGTAGTTTTATTATATTCCCACTTCTCAGTCTTTTCTCAACAATATCCTCCTTCCTCCCCATCTGTCTTCATCTATCCTCTAACTCTCCTCCTGTAGGATACAGAGTATGCTCTAGGACTTTTCTTGCCTCTTTGCAAGGGCCTTCCCTCCTCCCCTTGCTTTAGTATTCTGCATACTTCACTCTTCAACCTTTCCCCTGTCAAATTCCAGGTGTCTTATACACTGAATCTTAGAACTGTTTATGGGCGATGGGGAGGGCGTGTCTGAACCTCAGGAGACCATGTGCTGCACAAGGTAGTCAATAAAGATCTCATCTTTTTAAAAGCTGTCATAAAAATTAGCGAGAGTCAGAGAGGAATGAAAGAGAGTGCAAAGAAGGAAAATAAGCTGAGCTATTTACAATTTGAACTTTACTAAAACAAACTTCTAGGCCTTTCAGAGTTGACTAGATCTACCACCAGTGGAAGTTTCCTCCTGTCCTCCTTTATCCTCTGATGCTAATTTTGGAGGAAACCCATTTAGAAGCTGATTTGCTTTATTTTTGCTAAAGAAGATGGATGTACCAGATGTAGTCCAGCCACATTCAAGTAAAACCTGGGACATCAACAATAAATCATGTATTTTGAACCAGTGATCATTAGGTGAGTAATAGTTTTAACTGAAAAAAAAAAGTCTCACAAGCTTTTAAATCCAATATTAAAATACAAAGTTTTCACTAAAATTTCTCTTTGGTCTGCTAGAGGATAACTTCACTGTAGTACCTTCTTTCTGTCAAAAAAGTGCTATTTTTTTGCTCTTTGCCTAAATCTGTGCTGTGCATTGCCATTCATTTACAAGAAATCACACTTTCCCAAGAGAAGTGGCATCACACAATGGTGGTTTTAATATCAGTTCATCTGTGAGCCAGCATAGAGCAGCTGGGCAATGCTCTGGCTGTCCATGGTCAGATGTGTTTGTGTGTGGGGACATCTTTTGGCATAGCACATAACTGCCTAAACACTGCCTTCAGCTCAGCTCAGCTCAGCTCAGTCCAGTCCTTGTCCTCTCTCCAGCGTGCAGGGAAGTGCTCTGCCCCTGGGGCCAGCTCTCTGCTCCTCTTTCTTCACTGTGAGCCCTGGTTTGTGAGTAGCCAGTTTAGCCCAGGAAAAGCATATTAGTTATTTTCTTTGTCAGTTACTTCTCATTAAATAAGCTGGTTGAACGTTTTGTCCTTATTTTCAGAAATAAAGTGAAACATTGCCTCTGCTGAAAAGCTACTCACACTTCTGGATTTTATCAGTTCAGATGTTATTCTAAGTTTTCTACAAGAGGCTTATTGTACATTACAAGAAAATCTGGGTGGTATGCCTAATACATGCAGTGGATGACAAAGGTGCTCTCCACCTTCTTGCAGTGCTTTTTTGCAGAAGTATGGCTCTCAGAGGTTTGTTGTTTGATTCATCCCCTCCATTGTAATCTCAAGTTTGTGAAAAAAGCTAAGGGCAAGATTGACCTGCAGCTGCAGGACCATGTTCATGAAGCAGTAGTCCCATCCCTCCACACTCAGCATCTCAGATCTCCAAATGCCCAACTCCCACTAAATCTGTTGTTTTCTGGTGAGGCCCTGAAGGCCCTTGAGAACTGTGACCTAGCCTAACCTGGAGCTAACCCCTTGCATTTCACCTTTTTGAGGGGAAGAAACCTCTATTCTAGCACAAGCAATAGCAGGCTGAGTTGTAGCTATGTCCGTGTCTGCATGGCCTCAAGCCCAGCACCAGGGGTGGTGAGCACAGTGCAGCACAGCGTGTATCACCGAGGTGCGGAGCTACCTTTGGGGCACCGCCGAGTTTCCGCTGGCATCTGTCACTTGGAACTCCAGGTTGTCTGAATTCACTTCGTGTGACTGGTTGATGACATAAAGTATGATTTTGCTGTTTAAATCCTTTTGGCTAAATTCTTCTTGAACGAATCCACCTAGGAAAGAGTAATATGCAGGTGAACCAAAAGCCTGTTAATAAGAACCATGTAGGTCATATAGACTCTTTTCAACTTTCCTTTTTGTTGAGAACCTGAACTTAGAGAAATGTGGGTTTATAGGTAAACAGCAATATCTGTTCTTTATAAGCTCTTGCCAATTTCTTCAAGTGTATTCTGTTTATCAGAAGGCCAAATTCAATATTAATCTTTTTTTTTCTTGATATAAATAAAAAAGTTTCTCAACAGCAGATATTAAAAATTATCTCATACTCTTTGAGGATTCATAACAAATACAAGACTCAGTTTTCACTGTAAAACTTTGTTACTACAGTCAAACTTTGCCCAAAGTTTGCTAAGAAATTCTCTCTATCAAGCAAACATTAACAGGGTAAGGTTTGGCATCTGGTCTAGTATGCCCTAAAATAAAGAGATTATAAGACAAATCACCTGTTGTTGTATTTTCCAGGTAGCCATAATGAGGACCTCGCAAAATCTTAAAAATTATTTTGTCATCTTCTGTATTGGGGTCAGATGCCCTCAGATACCTGGCAGTAATATAGATTCCATAATTGCCATTCTTCAGCAGTTCCACATCAGAAAAGCAACGGAGACGAATAATTTTTGGTGCCATTTTGTCCAAATGATCCACCTAAATCAAAGTTAGACAGTCATTTTACAGCATCAAGATATTCTCTGTCCTGCTTTTGCTAAAAGCACAGTAGCCAGATCAGGGTGGCAATAGCCACTTTGGCTCACAGCCTACTGCAGACACCTGAGTTCCAGTTAAGTTGTACTTCACATGAGAAGTTTCCAGGCCCAGTTTGCCCATCACTTGCCTTATACAGCAGGGTACAGTACTCTCTAGGGAGTATAATACAAATTCTATGTACCTCTGCCCTGAATGATGGGCATTCCCCATAGTCCTCCTTTTTGATGTAATTTCCTTCACAGCAAAAGATAAATCCTGCAAAGGTTTGTCACCTCTGTTTTATAATAACCTTTCACAAATTCTGATGAATGTTCCAGCATTCCACAGTGGTTGTTCCTGTTCCCATATCTCACCCTCTACTGAAATAGTATTCCACACTTATCAGAAAACTTGAAACTTTGTCATGAGGAAACATTAACAGCCTCTTCATTAGTATCAGTGTTTTGAAACACAGAATTTTGACATGCAATACAACCGGGTCTACTTTGGTTGCTGAAACATGCCACATAGATACATACAAAAAATCACAGCAGACATATCTGAGCCTATGACAAAGAATGAAGGACTTGAAAACAGGGATGTGAACAGAAAGATTCTAGTAAAGAACGAAGAATCAGAACAGGCATCTTACAGAGACTCTCAGAGAGAAGACAGGATGTCCAGCTGAGGGAGCAATGTGGCTGTAATCCAAGATTCCTGTGATGTGAAGATCAATAGTAATCCTCACAACCCCATGTGTGCAAATCACAGGGTCAGGCACCAAGTGGGAAAGCAGAGCAGGAGGAAGTTCTGTCCTTCCCATGGCTGGGCTCAACTTCCTATGTAAAATTTTTAGTGTGTAAATATTAAGTGTATAAGTATTTACTTGCTTATATTTATGCAGTTTGGCAAGTAGTTAATTCCCCAAGTTAATTATTCATGGAACACAGAAAGCAAACGTTTTAGCTGCACAGTTAAATCAGAGACTGCAGCAAGTACCAGCTACATTTTTTACCTTATCATGCTATTTATCTCTCTTAAGTAGTCCCGTGGTCACACTTGCCTGAATGGTGAATGCCACTGGCTCACTCTGCACCCTCCCATTCACGATGAAGCCGTGATTAGTCCTATCTGTGGCAACAAACGTAAATCTGTCGGTCTGGGAATTCCCACCTCGGTGCTTGTATGCAACATCCCTGTTGTCCACATCTTGCTGCGTGAAATTGTACCACAGTAGCACAGCCCCACGATAATAAAGATGACCGTACTGGGGGAGCTGAGCCAAGAGGAAGGTAAGGTTTTCTTTTGCAGTATCTGGGTCTGAAAGCTGCAGGACATCAGGAGTAAGAAGTGCTGTAGCTCCTTCCAGTAATTTTAACCCCGTGTTCCTAGATAGTGTGGGCAAAGCATGGTCAGCTGCCTCCACGAAGATTTTGAAAGTCCCATGCTTAGTCCTCAGTCCATTGCTGATGATGAATCTGGCAAAGAGAGGCAAGGCAGTCTTCAGCATCTGTTCTTGATTCACCATGTACTGAAATGAAATCATAATGCAGATCTTTACTACAGGACTTGCCTGTGTTGATACTGCAAAAGTTGAAGAGCTGGGTGGAGCACAAACCCAGACACTGAGTGGAGTGGATGTAAAACTTTTAAAAACATGAAAGCAGAGAGCGAAAGCAGAGAGCCAGGTATATGACAAGAGTTACAATGCACCTGCAGGGATTGGGCAGATGCCAGAGGAAAGGCCTTGAGGATCAACAGGCATAACAGAGCTGATCTAATTTTCTAGCTGAGGTTTAGGTGGAGCAGATCTAGAATGACAGGCTGGCTGGGGGACTTATTGTAGCTTCTGGCATACACATTTTACACATCCTTAAAGTTTATCTTCACTTGGTTACCTGGAACTAGCACCTACAGCTTACAGAAAGAGGTGTGTGAAGTGCATGACCTCCCTGGTTTGCTCTGGTTTGGGTTTCTTTCTGCTCACTCTTATAAATCTTTTCTACCGAATGGCCCCAAAACTGTCCAAAAAACCAAACTGGAGAATGATTCATCTTTATCTCACTTTATGGGTTTGTTTAGGCACCAATTGCATCTCTAGATTTTTATATATTCAGGGGAACTGATCTATGTTTCTTTTCAAAAGTCAAGTAAACTTTCAATGAAGTACTAAGATATTGGGCAGAACTGTACAATTTGTATAAAATAATGTTAAAAACATAGATATGCATAGCATTAATTTATCAAAGGGTCATACCTGCATAGTTCTTCCATGCTGGGAATTTCTATCAATAGCAACATTGTTTCTTGTAGTTCTCTCAAGTAGTGATGTTTCTTAAGATACACTAAAGATTTGATTATTCACTTCAGACAGTTTTCCTTTCAAAACTAAGAGAAAGGTGCCCAAGGCTGTAGAGAAAATCTGTTGGAAACACTGCTGTTGTTGACTGGGGTGGAGTTAATTTTCTTCATAGTCACTTGTATGGGGCAGTGGTTTTGATTTGTGCTGTAAAGAGTGTTGGCAACAAAAGGATGTTTTGGTTGTGTTACTGCTGAGCAGTGCTTACACAGCATCAAGGCTGCACCACCAGTGATTGGGCTGGGAGTGCACAAGGAGCTGGGAGGGGGCACAGCCAGGACAGCTGACATCAGCTGACCCGAAGGGTATCCCAGACCATCTGCTGTCATGCTCAGTGCATAGAGCTGGGGAAAGAAGAAGGAGGAGGGGGAGATATCTGATGTGGTGGCTTTTGTCTTCCCAAGTCACTGTTGTGCATGATGGAACTCTGCTTTCTTGGCGATGGCTGAATACCTGCCTACCCACAGGAAGCAGTGAATGAATTATTTGCTTTGCTTTGCCTGTGTGTGCAGCTTTTGCTTTACCTATTAAACTGTCTCCATCTCAACCCACGAGTTTCCTCACTTTTAACTTTCCAATTGTCTCCCCAATCCTCCCAGGTGGGAAGGGAGTGAGCAGCTGCCTGGTGCTTAGCTGCCGGCTGCAGTTAAACCATAACAGAAGCCTACCAGCTGGGTATAGGCTTTTGCCATGTAAGTGACATCATAGTCTGCAGAAATTTATTATTAAATTTAGTGGAGGAAAGGAAGGAGAAAACCAATCTTTTAGCCTTTAAAATTCATCCTAGATTTCATTGTCAAGATCATTAATTATGTTTTTTCTTCTGAAAATAATTACATGGAACATTTTCATGCCTGTAACAAAAACTTCTGGGGGTATATGAAACTAAAAATTGCTCTGAAAATGTCTCATGATCCTTTGTGTCCTATCAACTTATAGTATGTAAGAATTACCTGTCTTTCTACATAAATTTCAGTGATTATGCTGCACAGCATACCCAAAAGCAGTTTTGTAAAGTGGTTTTCACACAGAAAAAGAGCAGAGTCTGCTGTGCAAAGAAATTTGTCTCTAGTAGAGCGGGACAGTTGTTTCAGACAGTATGAGGGCAAGCCTAGCTGGCTGCTTTCCACCTAATACTCTTCTACCATACTTCAGTGAAATGAGGAGTGTCTGACATTTAGTAGATTATATGTTTCCACATGGTCTCTTGACTGCAGACCTTGAAGAATTATTTTAAAAATTACAGGGTCAACACCTAGTTGCGTGACTTGAATGTGAGTGACTTTCAGTAGGTCATGGAACAGCTTACTATGTCACACAGACCGTCCATCTAAAACTCCTCATTGCCTTCACCAGCATTGGATGATTAGAGCTTGATCACTTGTAAACTGGCACTATGCCATGAAACAGATGGGAATGAGCACAGGCAGACCCGGGACCATGTAGTAGTTAGAAATATGTTTACTGAGGATGGTATTCCCAGCTGGGAACCTAGAGACATCTGTCTGCGCTGACCTAATGCTATGTGCCAATGGTAAAAGGGCTGTGCTATTTGTAAATTATCTGAACTCAAGTACAGAACTGGAATAACTATGATAAATACTATGCTTAGGAGAAAAAAATTGTCAGTCAAGACCTTAACTTTCTCTCAAAATGCCTGAAGGATTGCAGCAGAAGGGAATTTTCTCTCATTCTTTTGATTGCTGTAAAAACATTTGGATGATGTCTCAAACAATATTTAAGTGAAAGACTTAGATAATTCAGTTCATGAAACTAAAGATTCATCCAGCCTTCTCCAGAATACCAGATAGGAACAAAGCTCCTGCATGTATACATCAGGCTGAAATTTACAATGAATTTCATTTACTGTTCAGTTTCACAGGTGATGAATCTGCCTGTGTCCAACCTGTCCTTCTTCTGCACTTTGGGAGATTTTCGTTGTTTATTTCTGGTTTATGTCTGTTTTGTAATTTCCTCCGGAATGGAGAGCAGCCAGTATTCTCACTCCGATGAAATTTAGAGTACAATTCCCAAGCAAAGTTTGGAGGACATGTTGCATGGTTTGATTTCACAACTACCAACATTTCATGCTTTCTGCAGTTTGATGGCAATGGAGTTGGCTATAGGACCTACCATCTGTCATGGCATTTAAAAGATAAAAATGGAATCATAAATAGTGCCAACTCATTACAAAATCGAGCCAGCATGTCAAAATGGAGGACATTAGCATGTTCTTTTAGCATCCTGCTGCCAGCATCTGATGTCAGGTTGCTAATCACTTGAAGTCGTCTGTCCAAACAAGCACTGCCAAATCTTTCTTCCAGGCCAACAGCACCAAACAATACAGGTAAATTTATGTCTGAAGGAAGTACTTTAGTGGGAAGTAAAAATCTGGTCAGTTAATTCCTCCTCCTCCCATAATTACCCATATGATTAATTCCTTGTTGAAATAATAATACTATTCTGCCAGAATATTTATATGTCTACAGAAAACCAAATTATTTTCCAAACAATAACATCAAGGAACATAATTATTGTGATTGAAATAGTTATCAAACATCAACATTTAATAAAGCATCTTAACCTTACTTTTATAAGGCTGACTTTCTAGTTTGGTTCTTAGCCACTGGCCTAAACAGAAAACTTTGGGTTTATCCATATTTGCAATTTTCCTAGAATTGTTTGATCTGCTTTCTTTAATGTGATATGGAAGTCATACTGACGCAAGCCACTACACTACAGTGCCCAAACTACGGCTGACGTGACTGCAACCTTACTTGTGTAATCTAATTCTGGTTTCAGTAAAAGTGTTTCACTATTAAGAAACATAAAAACAGGGACTATTTGCTCACTTTTTCTGTAGGGGGTACAAGTGAATCAGACAAATCTTCCAACTAGAATTTCCACCACATTGAATGTAGTGGAACGGACAGTTAAAAATATTTCATCTGAGGAAACTTTCTGAATTACTTTTGGGTTAACTCTGGACAACGCTCTCTGAATCAGTATCATAGGGAGACTGATTTGATATCTCCATGCCCCACTTGCTTGAATTTCCTGCAAAAAGGTTCTCTAAAAGAGTGATGCCACATGTTCTTGGACTTCATCGTGCCTCACGGAAAAAGCCATTCAGACCAGGAATCTGTTCTAGGAGAGTGTAAAAAGAGGTCTTTTCTGAATTGCAGCTCTTAGGAGTTAAATCCTTAATATCTCTTAGCCACAAATGAAAAACAATAAGCTCTTGATTTTGAATTTTGCAGTAAGTCCATCTTCTGTCAAAAGCTGTTCTCAGAGAAAATTGCCAATATTAGCAAAAAGTAAGCATTCTTCCTTTAGAAACATTTTCTTTATTTTTGAGCTTTTTCTTTTCCCTGATTTTGATCTTTTTTACAAAACTATCCACAAGACTTTGAGCAATACATATGCTCTTTATCTGATAATAATTATTGCATCATTCTATTTTATCACCAAAGGGGCTTCATTTAAGGACAAAATAAGGAAACACTCACTTTCACCTAGTATAAGCTATTCTAAGAGGAGAATTTCAGAAACAGGTGAAAATAATTATCATTAGGCCGCTGAACTGGGCCTGTAGCTAAACCTATGGATTTATCCTGAAAATTCAAGTGTCTTCATGCATTTCTGAGCTATGGTAGTGTCAAAATAGATTAAGTGGACTGGTTTTCATTATATTGAGAATACTTAGGGATTCAAAAAAACCATAATCAAATTAACATGATAAACTATAACAGATAGGAAAATTGTTATTTAATACCTGAATCTATCAGTTTTACCACATCCAACTATAGCAAGAAATCAAAGGAAATTTCCACCAAGTGTATTCTTAGTCTTTCTCTCTCACTTAAATCTTAACAGCTTTTTATGCCTGGGTGCTATAATAATGTCAAAACTAGTATCATTGAGTAAATATGTCTCTGGCTATGTTTTCTGCATCAATGAGAAAATACATTTATTACCAAAGCATTCCCAGCTATATTTATTACAGTAGACATACACTTGCTATATAAATATTGAGAATTCACACAGAGCCTCCAGCTCTTTTTAATAATTTCTTTTGAGGCTTTTTGGGTGTTTTGTGTCAGGTTTTTTAAATACCCCAAAAATTCAAGGGGAAGAGTTTGGGGGGTGGGGAACTACGCCTTACCTGAACGTATCTTCAGGAACAACTGCCTTGGCTTTGTGAACGTAGCAGACGATCTGTCGTGCTACATCCATTTGGCTGAAGCTTGTAATGGGAATGCCAGGATAGCTGACATACTCTATTTGCCCATACTGGGGTGGGGAGGTTATCACATAAAGAAGCTCCTCTGGCTTGTCAGTACCGTCCAGTGCCAGGAGGACATCAGTTGTAATGTAGCTGTGATCTCCTTTCGGCACTCTAAGGAGTTTCATAAAAACAGCAATGTCTCCTGCAGAATAGACAAAACAACACTAAAATAATCATATTGAACTGGATGATCTCTTCTGCATTGTTTAGTCACAGGAAAGCCATCGCCAGCAGAAAAACTATAAGACTATAAGATTATATAGAGAAATTCAGCATGGAAGAGACTTCAGGATACCTTTAGTCTGACCTTCTGCTCAAAGCAGGGTCTGCCATGGGATCAACCATAGCCATGTGGCTTGGGGCTTATCCTACTGAAGCCTGAAAGCTATTATCCTACTGGGGCCAAGGATGGAGAGACCACAGCCTGTTTTGACAATTTTTCCAATCTTTTCCAAGTGTCAGGTTAGGTTTCTAACAGAGACGTAATAAGAAAAGAAAGACATAAGACTGTGGAATAACCTGGGAGACAGAGATGTCTCTGAACAGTCTTTTGCCTACCTTTTTACATATTTACCATTTTTCTGTGATGATTTACTCAGACATAAAACTAGTTTCAGAAAGATATTTTCAGCTCTATTTGAAAAGCATCTGGGAGTCCTGGGAGACAGTGCAACACACTGCATTTGGCAGAGCCTTTTCAAATCCCAGGACCTGGTCAACAGTGTAATCCAAGGAGTTAAACTTACAGGATCTGCAGGGAGACTTGCCAGGGCCTATATAGTGCTCAGGAGAGGATTGACATTGTAAAACATCAGGTTTAGTGGATCTTTACCCTTTTCCATATCCTTGATATTTATGTAGATGTCCACAGCTGGGGATCTGTTGTACCCATCCCAGAGGTAAAATGTGAAGCTGTCTTGTTTCTTGGACCCCACAGTTCCTGAATGGACATATCTCACAAGATTCATATCCAGCTCTTCCTGAGTGCACTTCATTCCAGTGCGGAGATTCACCCAGTCTTGTCGTACCTAGAAAGAATAAAAACAACCTTCATTAACTGATAATCACCCACGTATCCTCCCCAGTTAATTATGTTTCTTTTTAGTTATATAGACTGTTAGTGGCAGCTACCTGACTTCCTTTCTATAGGCTCTTTCCTCATAGTATGTTTTGAAGGACAGCAAATAACTGGAGCTTTTTTTCAGCAGATATAAGGCTGGAGAAGATACAATGAACATGAATAAAATAGAGTAATATGGAGTTTAGCCACTTTTACTCTAGGAAATAAATTTTTGCACACTTCTCATTTAGATACCAAGATGAAAATTAAATACCCAACTTATGTTTTCTATTCCTTAATTTCACAAATCTTCTCTTGGTTCTATCTGAAATCACAGCTAAAATGGTATCCGAAATAACTTCAGGGAAGCACAGAAATTTAGAGCCCCAGAGATCCTCAGCTGGAAAAAAAAAAAATTATACCATAAAATTTCTTGCTTTTCTGAGGATAGCCTAGTACCCTAAGTTGGACTGATCCATGTAGTTGACATTTAGCTGCAGTACAGCATCATTAGATTTGGAGCAAAGGTTATGAGGGACGGAGTGCTAAGATATACATGTGTACCCTACGTGTTTAAACTGACAGGTTCCAGTCAGCTGCTGTCTCTTGCTTCAGATTTAATTCACAAGTCTCATGTGATCCACAGATTGATGTTGAGATCCAATGTCAAAATACTTTCCAAGCTCACAAGTTTTAGAAACAGAATTTTATTTCTATTACCTATGCACACCATTTAAAAGAAGCATGTTTTTCTATCTTTGTTCCTTTGTCTTATTTTAGGTCAACAGATTATCATCCCTCCTTCTATTTCTAATCTTATTTTTTGCTATTCCTCTTAATAGATCCTTTCCATCATCTTCCTTTTCCCTTCCTTCCCCCTACACTTTTCTTCTAATTGATGAGGTATTGCTTACACTTTCACATGCAACTCCTTCCATGCTTTCTGAACCCTGAAGTAACCGATGTAAAGGCATTTTTTTTTAATCAAGGACTTTCCCTCCTCATTCCCTCCTAGCTTTGATGCTTGATTTTCCCCCTTTGTGGGATGATTATGTTATCAATTATCAATTTTCACCTCAGATGATCTGCCATGTGTTTTACCTTCCATCTTCTACTGTTCAGGATCTGGGTTTTAGTGCCAAAACCTCTGGGACAGCATCCTTGTTTGACTCAAACACTCCTTCAACAATCAAACTGGCCAACTTGTCTACTTCAAAATATGACAGACATTTGGGAGAAAAGGAAGATGAACTTCATTTTGCCCTAAAAAGAGAGAGTTCTTTGCATGCCTGCTTTTCGTTGAAGTACAAAGACTAACCTTGAGCTGAAGCTGACCATTTTCTGGAAGTCTTTCAAATAAGTAGTAAATTCTCTCCCTGGGGGTATCTTTATCTTCTGCTGACAGAATAGCACTAGAAATGATTTGAATTTCACCTATCTTCACCTCTATATCGTTCTTCCTGAAAAAATTAAAAGTCATGTATTGATGCAATAAAAGGAGCCTTTTCAACATGTTATATCTCTGCCAAAAATATGGATTAACCAAATGCTGACAGAAATTACAACTGCAGAAAGAATAGAAGGAGAGTACCTATTTCAGTCCAAAAGGAAAACCAAACAGTGCAGACAAGCTTCTCCTTACGATGGTGAGAAACAACATAGATAGCTAAAACAAACTGCGATTTAACACATCTCTCTTATTCCCCTGGACCCTATTCTGCTTACCTTCATACAATTTATAGGAAGAAGACAATGTAAGCAAATAGACTGCACTATTACTGCTACTACAGAACACAGCAACACTAGCTCTAATGAACTGATTGCTCATTTAGGAAAAGACTGTCTTTCAAATTACTAATCTTCAAGGCTCTCATTTATCTGTAAGAGACACAACAAAATCTAACTGGCTTCTTATCTATGGTCCTCCTAGCACCCACATCTCATTTTGGGAAGAAGCTCCTAAGGGGAATGTGTGAAGGCCTTATGTTCCCCAAGGGCACTCTCTGCGACAGGATGCAATCCAAGAGGTGACAGATTGAGGTTTTGGCAATCACTGTGAATAAGAGGCAATGTTTGCCAGCCAAAAACATCCCATCACAGGTTCTTCAGTCTGTTGACCGTAACTAATGGAGACAAGAGCTGAAAATCCCTGAGGTGGAAAGTGCCCCCAGATCAAAAAGTAAAGAACAGCTTACAGGTCCTGTCCAATATTCACCTGTAAAACACTGCACTGGCATAAGGAAGTTTGTACCCTACAGTGAAAATGGAGAGACTGAATTTGGCAGCTAAACCACCTCAGTGCCAAACTGAACACTTTTTTCAAAGCACTACTGCTTAAATACTGTCAGCACACCTCATCTAAGTGGAGGAGTAACCAGCAAGAGGCAGTTACTTCTTACAAAGATATAGCTATTTTGGGAGTAGATGTCTTACTCTATGCTATTGCTCACCACAGGAAAGACATGTGGTGGGACCTAGCATTGCCAGACAAGCCAGCAACAGTTTCTGGATCTAGATGGGCAAAGCTAAAAACACTTGGCTTCTTGCACTTCATCATCTTCTTTAAGAGAGGGGGTGGAAAATGGCTGATCAAGCTATAGCATGTGAGGAACAAATAAGCAATTATCAGTAATTATCAGTACATGATATATATGCATATATAAATTATATTCTTTATTCTAAGTAAAAATTGACATTCTCTCATGTTAGCATTATGTGGTCATTGAGAATCTTTTAACTAAGAAACTAACATTTGTTATTGCAGGAATCTCAACCTGGTTAAAAAAAAAATTAAAAATTCTTTGCAATGGGAAATGTAAGTCTAACCTGAAAGTAGGCCAAATACCCTGAGAGATCAGAAATTCCCTCTTTAGTGGCAGTCTGCTTAACAGGTTGTCAGTCTGAAATGCAAAGTTCAGAGGTTCAGAGCTATACTCCCCAAACCTTTGGGCTCTTAGCTTCCCATCTGCCTGTGTAGGGCTGAAAAACAGTCACAAGTATGGAGGTCCTGATGCTCTGTGACAAGCCATCAGCTGGAAATCCCAAAGGATGATCTCCTTTTTAGAACCTTGAGAAGGTTTGGCTCTCTTGCAGACAGCTGCCTATCTATAAATGGTCTGCCAGGCAATTTCTGATAATGTTTAATTCATTTGCTACTCCTAGCTTTGAAGAGAAAGGGAAGTTAGTGTATACCTCTTCAGAAGCTGAATTATGGCTGAGAAAAAGAGTTTTGGAATATAAAAGAAGATAATTGTAATCTGAAAGCTCTTCCCCTGTTTCAACCTTGTGGATTCTCTCATGCCAAAATCCAGAGCTGCTTTAGAGAGGTGTTTTAGGCAGGTGTTTGTCTCAGGGAAGGGGAAAACAGTACCATGGTGGTCAGTGTTCAGCAGAGGGGCAACACCTGGCAAATACCTGGAAGAAACTTGTGAAACAACCATGCTTCCCCACACACTTTTATTTCTACTCTGTTTGCTTAATATAGAGCATCACTAAGCATGGTCTTCCCTCAGTAAAAGTTTTTTGTTAAACAGGCTTATAGAGACCTACATAGAAACACCTTTACTGACATTACTCTGTTGCTATTTACGGCTTCCTCTTTGCATCAGACACCAAGGACATGGTTTGATGGTGATGGGATCATGGGATGCTAGGTTGATCATTGGACTCGACGATCTTAAAGGCCTTTTACAACCTTAACAATTGTATGATTCTAGGATTTGATGTTTTGCTCACTTTTCTATCATTTTGTCTGAACACATCCCACTGTCAGAAACAGGAACATGTGACTTACTTGCTCAGCACTGGTTTCTCATCATTAACTGGAATGACCTTTACTGAAATGGTTCTGAGGACTTTATGTTTTCCATCTGATAGCTGAATTTCAAAGCTGTCAGTGAGGTTTTCGGAGTCGTCATGCATGTACATCAGCTTCATTCCTATGTGAGGCAGGAAGGGGTTTAAAAATAGGAGAGAGGGAGAGGGAGAATGGGAGAGAGAAATGGAAAGAGCAACTTCATCTGGCTCCTGCAAAGTCCCTCACATCATTTCACTCTGCTTCAATCACCTTCCTTCCATCTTCCCCCTCCATATGATAGGGTAACCGTAGTAAATTTGCCTTAGCTATCAGAAGATGAGTTTGGTCAGCCACTCCTGTTCATTGACCTAACATACTATTGACTCAAGGTCACCAGCCTGACCTAAGTCCAAAAAAGGGGTCTCTGTCAGTCTGAAAATGGTACATTTCTTCTCCTCTCTTCATTCCATATCACTTTGATTGAGACCACAGAGTGGGTGAGACTACCAGGCAGTACTTTTCTGTGCTTTAAATAATCCTCAGGGAACTTTGGAGAAGTCTTTGGAAGGACAGCTGGCCTTGTATCTACAACCATGGACAATCAGAAGTTCTGGGCTGAAGGTGACTTGTTCACTGTTATGGATAACAAAAGGAAAAGGCCAAGAGAGTCAAAACCAAGACTTGGGAAGGCAGAAGAACTTGGAGTGGACACCTGATATTTCTGGAGATTCATATTAGACAGGAAGAAAGATTAAAAAGTCTTTCCTCACATTTTGAAGGCTGAACTGAAATGTGAGTGACAGTATTGAATTCATGTTCCTTTTTATACTGATATATTCCATGTTTCACTAAATAGCCACAGGCAGGAAGAATCCACCATATTCTCGGCAGAGTTAAATAGACTTTTTCATTACATGTACTTGAGATAGATTTGCTTCTTTAAAGCAGGCTGACTGATCATGCTAAGCTGTAGAGTCCCAGTTTGTACCTTTATTGCTAGACATGTGAAGGTATATTGCAGCCTTTCAATGTCTGAAGGAAGTTTATATTAGAGAGAGACTTTTTACCAACGCCTGTAGTGACGTAACAAGGGTAAGGAGTAGGTTTAGCTGGACTTAAGGAGAAAAGGTTTTACAGTAAGGGTGGCAAGACACTCAATTTGTCCAGAGTGGTTGTGGAATGCTGGAAGTGTTCAAGGTCAGGTTGAATGGGGCTTTGGGCAATTTGATACAGTGGAAGTTGTCCCTCCCCATGGCAGAGGAGATGGACTAGCTGACCCCTAAAGGTCCCCTGCAACCCAAAATATTCTATGATTCTGTGATCATTTGAAGAAATACATAACCACATGATCAGTTAATGTGTTTTCAAATCAGTCTTGTTGTCTCTCTATTCTAGGTACTGTCAAACATTTACAAATCTGTTTGATGATGCTACATTATTTCCTTTATTTTTTTCAGGGCAGATGATTTTCCTACTCATGTTACTACCCTTTTTGATGCAGAGGTCTTTCAGGATGATTTTATTGTCAGTTACTAAGATCAGCAGATGAGAATAGCATTAAATAGGACAATTTCCACTCCTAAACATTGTCTTCAAAATAGACATCAGGCAAGTGAATAAATAAATGATGAAGATTTCTTTAGTGTGCAACTTGCCTCATTAAAGGAATGAAAGACCAATGTCAGAAGAATGCTGCACCTACCCTTCTTCAGTAGCTCCATGGAAAACTCATGAACAAGCAACCCACGGCTGTGGTGATCACGGTTAATTAAGTCTTTATAGTGTAGGATATCGCTGCCGTGAACACCATTAATAAGGAACCCGTACGAGGGCCTCTGCACAACCCCAAATACCAGAGGGTCTGGAGGCACATCCAGATCAGCCGCATTGATAACAGACAGATCCAGCTCTTTCATCTCCCCTTCTTGAACCTGAACGTGAAAGAAAAAACATCAAATTCTGTTACATAAAAAGAAACTATAGAATTCTAGCATGATTTCATGAGCAGGGTATATTTGTGTACAAGTTTATCTCTTGTTTCCTCCACCCTTTTCCCAGTAACTTTTTAACTGATTACTGCTTTCAACCAGTTTAAGAGACATAAAGAAAGTAAATGGTTAGGGTTATGAAGAGAGGAGTTGAGATAAGGAGTTCACATTTGCCCAAATTAATAGAAAATACATTAAATAAGACAACGCCAAATCTAGTGCTCAAAAATGCACAAAGGAGAAAGCCTTTAAATACATAAAGCTATGAAAATATAGATGCATTTAAATTTATAAGTGCCCTTTTAACTTGACATTAAGAGTAAGTTTACACTCTCTCTGTGCTCACAGAGATATTTATATTAAAAACAGTCTGCAGAGAGGGGAGAAGCTATGCCAGAAATATAAAAAGTACTCTATAAAAAAATTGTGAAAGCTCTTGAGAATCAAGAAGAAGCATGGAGATCTCTCTGCTTTCTAAATGACTTACTTGTTTAAAGACTTGAGCCTTTCTTTTTACCTAACTGCAAATTTCCAAGAGCTATGCACTAATCCTATCCCCCTGAAGCTCTGTCTTATAGTTTTACATGGGATTTCACTGGGCTGTTTCCTGGAGTATGCTGAACTACACAAAGTAAGGGAAATATGCAGAGGAACGGGTATCAGGACCATGTTCTTATTTGTATTAGAGAGTGGTTTCTGGTTAAAGTAGTTCTATGACAAGCATTTTGCTTATTTCCTTACGGTGATATTCCTGGCTATGAATTCTGGAACTTCATCATTGGTTGGGCTGATTAGCACAAAAAATGGAGTCTCTGCTGAGCGATGAAGCCCATCAGTGACATAAAGTACAAAATTGTCTGCTGTTGGCTCCATTTGCGTGTGCCTGGCTTGAACATAGTTTATATTCATGGCTTTCAGGTGTTTCAGCTGAAATGAACCTACAGATTTTAAAGAGAAAATGAGTTAGTACAGTATTTTCATGCCTTCTAGTCTTATCTGTCATTAAAAAATTGAAACTATGTTTGTTTTCAAAGAATAAATAACTTGAATTTTTTAAGTTCTCTGTCATTTTTTGACTGTAAGAGTTACACTGCACATGTTACTGCAAAACACAAGCCCTTCCCCTGAAAATAAATGCATCTTTCTGGTTCTGATGGGATTTTGAATCTTCACACTTTTCAGTTTAGTCTGCAAAACTGAGCCTACATAGAACTAACACAAATAACAGGTAGGAAAATATCTGAGGTCCAAGATTTCTTGGTAGTGCTAGGTTAACAGCTGGACTTGATGTTTTTTTCCAAGCTAAATGATTCTATGATTATATGATTCTAATTACACTGTTATTTGACTGACAGACCATGAAAATGGGAACTTAAATACTCAGTGATTGCAGGTTTCCAGCTGGAGATGCTGGTAAAAGCTTGTAGCTTTGCAAAGCATGTCATAGTCTGTTCTGAGAGTGAAACTCCCTTACATAGATTGAAAGTGGACAAGTGAAGTCACCGTCTAAGTCAAACACCATCTCTGTAACCTCTGTAACTTTACCTTGGAAGCTAATATGGGACCCAGGTTACTGCATTTAACTGACAGATGTGTAGGTGAAGGGATGCTGCATCCTTTCATGGGGGACCAAAGAGGAAGGCAGGGAGAGCAGATTACTGTCTCATACCACGACTTCTAATAGATTGCAGCTGGAATGCATAAAGCAAGGGTTGCCTTGTTTACTTCAAGTGCCAATTCTTCTCATTTGCAGGGCCTCGGTCTCCCTTTGAACTCCTCCCGCAAAGCCCCACTGCTCTTCATTTGTGAGCACCTGTGTTCCTCAATAAGCCCATATTAATGCCCACACCTGCACCCACACCACCAGAGCCCACTACAGAGCCCTCCACGAGCCCCTGTATTTCATCTGCTTGGTTATCCTAAGTTGTTAAACTTACCTATGCTTATTCCAATGTTGCTCTTCTCAAACCCAGGAGAAGGCAGTATATTTTCAATGAAACCAAACTGGGGGGGAGAAACCAACACAAACTCTAAGTCATCTGCAGAGGTGTCTGCATCAGTGGCAAACAAATGGTCTGTAGTAAGGGCTGCTGAGGAGCCCTCCTCCACCACAAAGCTTGCACCTGTCCACGGAAAATATATTAAGCATTATTGGTCATAAGCTCATTTTACTGTTGTTTTTGCTAATAAGAATGAAAATAATAACTAAATGAGAAAATACAAAAAATTCTGAATTACTGAGGGGTTGTGTTTTAATGTTTTCTTCTGTGCTTTCACCAACATCTCTGTTTTGCCATGACAGAAGTAGAGAAGAAAGGGGTCATGAAATTATTTTACTGGTAATTTATTCGGTAAGGTTTATGTACTGCTCAAAAACAGTTGTTACCTCTGTTTGTCAGAGCATTAATTACATGAGAGCTGTTAAGAATTGCTCATAATGAACAATTTTTCATGCATCACTGTTTAATTTCCCTGCTGGGACAATGCTTCATTTCCAGAACATTACTTGGGTGAGCGCCTGCAAATTACAAAACTACTCGCACATATGCTTAAATATTCTCTGAGATACAGAACATATACCTGATACTTAAAAGCAAATGACATTGAAAGACACAAGCATATGGAAAATGTACTTTTAATATACATACCACAGACCACATCAAAAACCCAGGAAATCAATGGGAATTTCACACAATGGGCTGTAGTTAGACTACATGTGCATTACCAATTCTATTTCCATTTTAACTGAGCTTTTTAGATTCTGAAGGGTACTTGTGAAAATGTGGCTTCACATCTATTAATGAAAAGCCTTTGTCTTTATTAGCTAAAATAATTAAATATAGGATAATATAGGTAGGAATGATTCCCTCCCTTCACGGAGGGTCCAAATTTCTGTTTTGTACTCTACACACAAGGGTAAATAAATATCTATATTTATCTTTATGCTTTTGTGCTATATAAACCTGATGTCTGCTGGGCTGTAAGTTCAGTTCAGGGACAAGATACTGATCACTTTTACCTAGACATAGCTTACACAAGCAGCAATGGACACATAGAGATGGTGGGGAGCAGATGTGAGCACTCTCATTTATAACCACATGCTTTAAACATGCAGCTGAAGAGCAGCAAGCTCATACTTGCACTGGCAGCTGTGTTGGGTGTTTGCACCGTGCTAGGATGAGAAAATAAAATTGGTGGAAATTCTGATCCAAAACTTTTCTATGCTAATCTCAACTAAATATTTCTAATGCTAAAAATCAAACAACAGAAAAAAAGCCACACTGGGTGTTTAGCCACTGCAGTGCTGTGTGGCCCACGTTACGCTGCTGTAGTGAGAGGAAGCTTTCACCGGTTGTGATTGATGGAGGCTGGTTGTCCACTGGAAGCACAGTGATGTTGAGGTCATAGAGAGGAAATGGACCATGACGGGAAACTGGAGGAGGAGGAGGTCCATCATAACAGCAGTCTTTCACATCTAGGCCAGCCTCACCATCAGAGACAATTAAGGTTAAGATCTCAATGGAAGGAGTCAGGCCAATCTCCCCACCTGGGAAAAAATATTGAAGTTCAGAAGAAATGTTTTACCAAAACTTCATGAAAACTAATATTTATCCTGCAAGGAGAGACTTCAGTATCAAGTCTGAAGGAAAAGAAAGTAGCAGCAAAATTACTGGAATTCTTAATTTTGGCTGCTGGGGATGCTGATTGGTTAGAGATTTGGTTTGTTGTATAATTAATTTTAACCATCTCACTTCTATGCTATAATAATAGGGTGTAGAAAAGAGTGTTAGTATTGTTATAATAGTTACAATGTTATAGTTTGTTATAGATTATACAATGATATGATATTATATTACATCATAATAAAATGGCTAATAGTCCTCAAGATTCTGTTCTTTGTGCACTAAGGTATGTACGAAACATCTATTGTGTAGGAAAAGTGGTTTTTGCACTCGTTCTCAAGGAATGTAGGAAAACTTTTTTTTTATATATATGTTCCTCTATGAAAAATGGTAATATCCATGCTGTTCCAAAAGAAAACCCTTTTGTATAGTAAGTAATGCATGTATTCCTATATGCTTCTTATCCTTACAAAATTGACTATAAGAAGGGCTGCACTTTATTGCTGTACTTTATTACTGCACTGTATATTATCCTATATGCAATCACATTTAAAATGGGGGATGATACAGGACTGGGAACTGCCAGCCCTTTCAAAAAACATCTGTGACTCAGCGTATTCCAGCTGTCAGCACTTCTGGCAGCCTGTGTCATGCACTGCTGCAAGATATAATTAATAAGCTGCCTGCAAAAGAAAGGCAGAGACCCCCAGGCTCTCTTGCGATACCTACTGGCAGAACAATTAATGTGTAAAAATTTGGGAATGAAAAGCAGAAACACTACACACTTGAATGTAAATCTTCATTGCCCTGCAAAATATTGTCATTGAAATATAGTTTGTGATATTTTTAGAATGCAGAAGAGAAGTTTGTTATTGGTGGCCACTATTAAGTACTTCCTTTTCAAATACCAGCTGTTCATTTTAGAGGGTGCCAAGCTTGAAAATATCACATCTATTCTCCATGCTAACACAAAATTACAGAATAATTAAACAGAAAACCAGAACCTTTGGGGGAAAAAAAATACTAAAGCTGTCATTCAGAGATGTAGAAAGAGAAGCCCTGTAATCCAAATGAAAGGATAAAATTAAGTTAGGAAGGGGGTTAACCAGTCCTTAATTTCTGCCAGTAATTTTTAAAAAAGGTACTAACACTAAAACCACAAAATAACGTCTTTTTAACATTGTGTTTCTCATGAAGAAAATCAGAACTTCCTTTATCTTGTGGTATGGAAAGGCTGAACTGTCCAAAAGTAAATATTCTTCTAGATTGGAGAGGCAAGCAAGAAGTACCAAAGGGGTTTTTTACTGTCATGAAACAATACTCTAGTTTATAACTAACTTAATAAAAATTTTGTCAAAAAAGCCCAAGATATTTTATCAGCAATAGTGAAAGAGTTCCTCCAGGATTGTGATGCTTTCATGTACTTGTTCAAATACAATTATCAGTTCAAGCAAGGATTTGGAGAACATATTAAAATATTTGGTAATTGTCTGTCATCAGCCCTCTTTTTTAAAGCCAGTTTATTTATTTCCCTAATCACAGCATGTGCTTTCTCAGAAGTTCCTAATGGACTCCTGCAAAGGCATGAATTCAGGCTAATATTTTTTTAAAAATACTTGTCTGACCACCTTCCAGTCTAATCCTCAGCTCTAATCCTTAGCTCACTTACTAGTGTGCTTGTATGTGACTAAACCAGCAACGACATCAGCTTGGGAGAAACGATCCACAACAATGCCAGCTTTCCTCACTACCCCGTGGTAGGGCTGCCGGGCCAGCATGAACATCAGTCCCATGTCATTGCTGTCCGCATCTGTGGCATAAATGTACTCTGAGGAGAGGACCACTTCTTCACCCTCCGGGCAGTGGAGCACGGGAACAAGGCCTGTTCGCATGACAGGTAGCTCATCATTCACAGGCAACACCTAATCAGAAAAATAATTTAAGGTTTTCTCATTGTTCATTTCAGTGGAAACCAGTTGTTTCAATGCACTGCTTTGCAGCTCAAACTAACAGTATGGTGCCAGTGTCAGAGTACATTGAACTTTCTCTATGAGCAAAAAGACACCGGCTGAATTAAAAATAAAAAGACATAAGTAAACCAAACCAGTTAATTATAGTTTAAGTAAAAAGTGCCAGTCAAAGCTCCTCTCAAATTTGCCACACGAACCTGAAACCTAGGGATGAAATGGAAGCCTAACATAACCATTATCTTCCAGTTTCCAAGGTAAAGCAAGCTTTGAACCCTTTGCCTCTGCACAGACAATTACTCTCAGAAACATGCAACACACTGACCTTGACCTGCAAGATGAAATCTACAAAATGGATGCCATCTGTGGCTGCAAAGAAAACATCATCAGTGAGAGTCTCAGAGCCATCATGACGATATCTGTGAAAAAAGATTGTAGAGCTACACAAATTTTTCCCAGATAAAAAGAATCCATGCTTTCTGTCCATGTCCTACAATGTGTATCCCTCCCAGTACAAAAAGCTGCCCCCTGTGTAAGGGTGTCCACCTAACACTTCTGATTCAAGATCAGAGTTTTTCCAAAGGGTTTTTGGGTTCTCCTACAAGAAGAAAACCCTCAAGGTAAACCATTCATCAGTCAGGAAAAAGGTTTCCCTAAGGCTTTGTCATCTGTGTTGTGGCTGCTTGTGAGGTGTTTACGAGGCAGGTGTGTCATCACTGTGGTTAGTGCCCACTGTCTAACAGATGGAAATAGAGCCAAGGAGCCCTAAGTCTGCCCACATGTGTTGTGTCTTGTTCTTGCCACAAATAAAGAAGCAAAATTTTTATCTCTACATCACAAAATTTTTCTTGTAAACTAACCAAGCTTAATAAACACACAACTTCCTTTAAAGAAAGAAGCTGGCAACCACTGCCTTCTTTGCAGGAACTGCACAACCGCATACAGAATTTGTCTCCTCGGCAGCATGGGGCTGTGCTTTATAGAGAAAACTACAGCAGGCATGGCTGCTAACTCCCATTTCCTGGCTGCACAACAGCTTGTTCCATGGTGACATTGCAATCCCAAGGCTCAGACAGCAATCTTGTCCTGGAGCAGCTCTTTGGTGAACATTGCTAGCCTCTGCACCCTACACCTCTTCAAGCTTTAGCTCATTTGTCTGAGGGCTTCGGCCACCACGAAAAGACAGCCACCACCCTTCTAACCTGGCTGCCAGGGTACGCAGGTCCTCGCAGGAAAGCCGGTCACCTCCATTCATGGGAATGCCATCCAGCTCCACCACCCCATGCTGCGGCTGCCTCTGCAGGAGCAGGAAGAGATGCTCTCGTTTTGTGTCTGCGTCAGAGATGCGAATGTG
Organism: Vireo altiloquus; assembly: GCA_013396875.1. Taxonomy (NCBI): domain Eukaryota; kingdom Metazoa; phylum Chordata; class Aves; order Passeriformes; family Vireonidae; genus Vireo; species Vireo altiloquus. Next base: position 32,571 of record VZRF01005114.1, on the reverse strand, counting down.
TCCCTCTGTAACAGGGGTCATGCCACCCTCTTCCACTCTCAAATGGGTTGTAAAAACCTGCAGGGAGGAGAAATGCTGAGCTCTCTTTGCTGCTGCACCTCCAAACACACATCAAACAGCGTTATTCCTATTTGCTCTGCTATAAGGACGTGCGACACCTTAAAAAAACAAAATTCCAAAGGCTATACTCTTTTCTGCTGTGTTAAAAAAGCCTAAGAAAATTACCAACAATGGGTTGTAATATGTGCATCCTAGTTCTCATCCCATTCATGGAGGCTTCTGACCTCCACAGGCAATGAGCAACACAAAATATAGGGATGCAGTTTTGGTAACCAAGACCCGACATACATGCTTTTGAACAGATACATAGAAGTCAAAGGTAGTCCTCAGCTTACTTAGCACAAAAAATCACATTGCACACTCACCAGACTTCACCTTCTACTTCGATCCCAATGCAAGCTGTGTGCAAGACACTGAAACCCTGATCCCATGGAAAATTCATTTTTTATCACAGTAAAATCAAAAAATTTCTCTGCATTTCTGTTTCTACCCAAAGCAATTTACAAGTCCTTTTCTCACTTTCACCACTACCCTACCTCTGGGGCTTGATTGTCCACAGGAAGAATTGTAATATTGAAGCAGATCCCGTACAAAGTGCCTCCATGCTGATTGCTGACAGAAAAAATAAACTGGACTTGCTGAGGTTCAGGTCCGATGTCCTGCAGGGGTGGCATGTAAGCAATTTTCATATAGTTCACAGCATGCTGCAAAAAGAGAAGAGAGGTGCATGTAAGAGGAGATAAAGGGAGTATCCATAATCCATGACGTTAGGGACTTTCATCATCCCCTGTTTAGGTGTTATCCGGCCATCAAAATAAATTTCAGAAATTTTGCATGTGCTCTTTAGCTACTAGAAATACCTTGATTAAATACATCTTTAGCTAGAAATTAGGCGAGTACAAGTTCAAATATAAAAACCTGTAGCATAAAATACAGACATGGTTTTTAAGTGGTAACATAGTTGATGGCCTGATCTTCTTAATGTATCCTTTAAAAATGCCGGTCCTCTTGGTCATTTTCAAACTGTGTCTTTAAAATAAACAATTCATAAAAGCTAATATCTCCCACAGCAGCTGAATTTGCCCTCATAACTGTAAAGAGTAACTGCATGTCCTGTGTTCCATGGCAAGGACAGGCCAGTGATAGAAACATCAAAATCTTGTCTCCAGATATCCATATTGGGCACACATTTTAGGATATGTGGGCTCAGAGCTGTCATTATGGTCCTGCAATGATCATCATGCAATTTTAACCATACCGCAGGATATAAAACAAGACACTTTAGTAATACTTATTTGTCACACTACAAAAGCATGAAAACTGAACCACAAAATGTCTGTTCCAGCCTGTTTCATCTTCTAGTACATCCACTGGTGGAGACACTGAGAAGAAGCAGGACACTGTTCAAGGTCTCATTTCCACATTTTGTGGACTTTTTCCTTCTTCTTACATCATGTGAAGCCAGATACAGCTTACCTAAGCAGCTGTAGCCCCTGCTGGTTTTGGGATAGCTGTGTTTACATATTGCAAAACTGAAGCATGATAGAAATTTGTTTTAAAACCTGGTATTGGAATAGCAGAGTTTTTAGTTTCTTAAGCAGAGCTTATGATTATACTGCTCCTCAGTTTTCACATCTTGTTCTCCTGTAAAATAAAAGCCTGAGTACATAACAAACCTGAGTAAATGACCGCAGTGCAAGAGCAGCAGGATCCTTGACCAGTTTGGGGATGGTGTCCACCATAAACAGCTTCCCAGCATCTGAGAAGCTACACAAAAATATGTCATATCTTGGCTAGCAATATCAAAGAACAAGAAAAACAGCCATGTAGCTCAATGTTGCACTTCAAATTAACCCTACACGTCCAACTGCACTGTTACCCATTTAAACATTACTACAGAAAACTGACCAAGAGAAATACTTTTCAGGATGATCATGAAAAATCATCTGATAACTTATTAGCCAGCTCTGACATTGTTGCAATTGTGCCTCTACACACCCCAGATACCATTTACCCCACCTGCAAGTCTACTCCATCACATTCTTATTACTTGCACACCTACATTTATCTTTAAGTAGAAAAATAAATTATTTCTAGTTTCATGCATCTTATAAACTCTGAAATTAACCAGTTTCCAGCACCCCAGCTTTCCAACAGCAGTAACAGGCAAACTGGGTACCCACGTGGCTATTTGACTGATTAGGGAAACAGCTTTCTTCTCCAGCTACATACTGATCCTTTGCAGTTTGAGGTCAAAATTGAAACTGTTGATTGATCTTCAGCTTAAACCATACAATGCCTGAATTTAAAACTTTTCATTTAGCAAATTGTTGCTGATGCTTTAATTTACAGATTACAGCACCAGTGATGTAAACTGCTACTACAATCTTTCACTCCATACCTCCCTTGCTTCCACAGCCTGTTCTGCCTGTTTTCTGCTCCACAAGCTTCCTCCACAATCAGGAGTGCCTGATACATATTCTTGAAAAAGCTGCAGCACCTCCTCAGTCTGGGGCAGACACAGGTCAGCCCCATTTCAACAGTTAGGAGAGGGGCTGTGACTTGTGCTTGAAGCTGGACAGGATCCCACAAGTCAGTGTAAAACGGATATCCAACAAAAGGAAAGAAAATATTTCACATGATTTCTTGTTAAACTATGCATTACCTATTTTTTATTGCTCTGTGTATTACTGTGTTGCTTCAGACTCTAGCTTACCCTTAACCATCAAAAGGAGAACTGCATCCAGCTATTGTCACCTGCACTGTCAACAAACAGATGAAGAACTTGAGGCACAAGCATGTTACTGCCACTGAGGCTGCTCCTGTTACATGGGTTGTTACCCTGTCCCACCTGAAAGGTATGTCAGGTTGTACCTACCCATGGGTGCAAGAGAAAAATGGGGAAGTGGTTACGGTGTACGTGAGCTCCCTGTCTTGCTCTTCCACATCTATGAAGTGGAGATGTTTCTTAGTCAGGTGAGAAATCTCAGTCTCCTTAACAATCAGGTGACGGGTCACTCCTGGAGCTTCTCTGGGTAGCTGATCATCCATAGGGATAATATGAACCATCATCACCTGAAATTGGGGAGACAGTAGAATAGTCAGCCATTCCTCTTAGTAAGAGTCTCCCAAGTAGCTGTTTACCAACATGCTCACAGAAGGAAGTGGATCACTGAAGTACGAGATACAGGATGTGGCTCTCATGCCCCACCATCAACATATGAGTAATGGAGGTATATAACAATTAAATGCAAAGCTTTTGAATGTTAGCAGTTTCCCTTTAAATTAAATGCAAAATTAAATTCAGTATGTTGGACTCATGTGTGAAAAAAATAGTCTATTCTCAGTTGACTTCTGGAAGGTTGTTTAATTTGTTTGTACTGACTCCAAATACAATTTGTTTTCAACATTTCATTTTGTAGTATAGGGAAAAAGTCTTTTCAATGAACTCGTCTCTATTCAGCCCAGGAGAGAAATACCCCATTGAAAGCAAGAATAAGAAATAGCCCTGAACAACACTGTTTGTGCTGGTGACTGTCATCAGAAAAAATCTATACCAGTCTTATTTGAAAGCCAGTCAGAATGTGCAACATACCAGCCACTTGAAGAAAAAATTCAGGAGACTGCAAAGATGTTTCTGTTTCATACCTGTGGCTCTGAGAGGTTTGGAGGGTCATGGCTATCACACAGCACAAACTCAAGGGAATCTTCAAATATTTCTCCTCCCAAATGATGATAATAAATTATTCCATTAAATAGATCCCTCTGAAGAAAACTGTTGACAGAATACCCTGTTGAATTGAAGATTACATACTTGGTTGAACACTCCGTGATTTTAATTCTACATTAAAGTTATGCATTGTGCTGGTAACTGGGGAAGTATGTCTTCTTTTTCACACTAACTAGAGCAAGTCCTTCAATGTGTTATCTCTCATTGTCTTCCACGTTCTCTGAAGATCACCAACCTGTGATAGGTTGATCACAACCTATTTTCTGTGTCACTTAAAAATCATTTAAAAAATGAAGCAACACAGCAAACAGGCTGATAGCCCTGTTCAGAAGTCAGAAGAGAACGTGCAGGACTAGCAGTCTCTGCAGCCTAGCACAGGAATTTCTGGATTGTTACATGGAAGGAGAGCTTTCTCATGATTTGGCATAATTAGCATAATGTATTATCTCTGAATTTTTCACAGATCCTTCCATCTAAACTAACTCCTGACTAGCCCAACATTTTTTCCAGAGAAAAGTACAGTAGGAAAATAGACACAAAATGGAAGAAGTACAGGATAAATTGTGTACACAGGTACAGTTATCCTAGTGCAGAGACCAACATTAATTAGTGACGGGGTCTTACACTACAGTGAAAGAAGTCCAAATTTGCCATTATTTCTCCTGAGCCAAAATAAGATGTCTGACTATAACATTTAATGTATTTTAAAAAGGAGGGAACAAACAAAAGTGTCCTTTCATGGATGTGTTTCGTTACCTATCAAATTCGGTCCTGGTTTCTTCATGATTTCTCCAGCCTGTGATGGCTTGGTAATATTGAATAGTATGTAGTCATCACTGGAATCCATGTCAGAAGCATGAAGCATGGAGCCCTGAATCAGGATCGTCTGTCCCTCCTGAACTTCAATGACCACATTGCTGATCAGAAATGGAGGGCTGTCATCTTTAGGGAGGATATTTATTGGAAACTTATGGCGAATACTGTGAGAGCCATCAAAAATTCTAAATACCACAAAGTCCTTAGTAGAATCACTGTCATCATGCTGGTAGTGAACAACTCCAGCCTGAATGTCAGACACTGTGAACATGAATCCTTTCCCTCCTGTCAAAACAGTGAAAGAAAACACATCAAAAATGTATAATACAGCCCACAAAAGAAGATTATTGAGGGAGAGAAATGAGCAATGTATTTCTAAATAGAAAAATTGAATGTAACTTCACCTACCAAAAACAAGTTTGTAGGAGATGGAATAGCTAAAAAGAATGCAGAATTTGCAGCTGTGATAGCAGAGAAAATCTTCCAAATGTCATTAAAGGTAACTGGAGCCATCAAGGATTTTTAACTGCAATTGTTTCCACTTTCATTTCAACCTTTACTTTCTTACTTAGAACATTTTACGTGAATTTTAAGCATCAAAGAAAATAATTAAAGCTCACGATTTCATTGTAAGTAAAATATAATGATGTGGTGATTTTGGTGCGTTGAGGTTATTTTCTGTAATTAAGACAATTTTGTACCTCTGCGTCACCAGAAGTGTTATGCATACAAACAAATATTCAGGCAAGTTACACGATTCGAGAACTGCAAGCTTGTGCTAAAACATATGATATCCCCAGGGTCACCAAGAAAAAAAGTCAAGCGTTCCTCTAAGGTTTTACAAAAAAAAAAGGCAATTGCCAAAAATTGTGATTATGTTTTCCTATGCAGACAGATAAAAGACAATAAGGCACAGTCACTGAAGATGAAATATCCACCTCTGGCTGGTGCATGGCAGTCTGAGAAACCCTCAGAGTCAGCATGCAAGGACAGGAGTGCCACCGGAGATCGGCCCCGGCTGGTGGCACAGTCCCCTAGCACTGTCACTGGGACTGAGCCCACCTAGCACTGCTGACACCACACAGTTCTTGTCTGCAGCTTTGCAGGATGATGATCTTTCAGACACTGGACTACTTGCCAGGAATTCCCTGAATTTTCATTTACTGCTGAATAGTTTCTATGTTTGCTATATTCAAAACATCACCTTTCCCCTTTCTTTCAATAGCTGGTTTATGTATTCAGGTTATGCATTTTGCATGAACGCATTCAGTCATCAAAAAACTCAGCATTGATAGTGGCAACATGTTCCCACCCTGTCAAGAGCAGGGTGACTTCTATTACAAAACTTTTTTTCCAAAGGACCATGGCAACTCATGCGCTACAGAGTAAAACTGATAATATGGATAATGTAGAAGGCTAATGAGTTAGAAGTCTAATTTAATTTCCACTTTTTGAAATAAACCTTAAAGCTGCCAGTAACAACCATATCCAAATGTTGTCTGTATTTGCCAAGAAATCAAAATCACTTGGCATTCCTTAACATCTGCAAGCAAAAATTTAAGAATTATTCGCAAAATGTAAGAAAATTTACTGACTGTGTTTCTTTTCATATGCTTCTCAATGAAAGCATAGCTGATTTCTTTTAATCTCACCTTTTGAATGTAAATGTACATTAGGAAAGTAAAGTTTAAACAGTGGATTTTTGAACATTCCTGTTTCAACACCCATGCCTAGCACGGTTGTAGCAGGGGAAGGTGGTCAGCAGGGGGAGCAGAGCTGTCGTTTAATCACAGAGGAGATTTTTCCAGTCTCTGGAGCTGAAATGACCTACCTCTCACTGACAGCCGCCCGTGCTGTAAGCCGTCAACTGTGACCAAGCGAACATTTTGGATGTCATCGTTGTCTACAATTTGGAAGTGTTGCCATGTGATGGGTCGGGATTGCCCCTCTAGGAGGTTGAGGCCTGCAAAGAGCAGAGAGTTACATCACTGTCAGCATCTAACGCTTCTAAAGGTGTTTCCAATGAGGAAAAAAACCCAGGATATTTAATTCTATCTACATAGCTACCTGTGAAAGGCACGGTAGTGCCTATCAATGTGAAAGGCATTCCAGTGGAGGTTTAGATTGGATATTAGGAAAAATTTCTTCACTGAAAGGGTGATTTTTCTTTGGAACAAGCTCCACAGAGCAGTGGTGAAGTCACCATCCCTGGAAGCATTCAAAAAACAAGCAGACATTGTGCTTAATCATATATTTAGTGGGCATGGCGGTATTCAGATGAAGGTTGGACTTGATAATTTTGGAGGTATTTTTCAACCTTAATACTTCTGTAATATTATGATTCTAATGCCACCTAAAAATCTGATAACAGCTTCTGACATACTTGAATTAGTTTGCTGTCTTTAAGGAATCTTTTTCAGAGGAATAGCCAATTCTGATGTTGCAGAATGCACCTAGTTTAGGTAGTTTCATGTGCAAGCTGCACATTGTGCCCTGAATGGGGGTAAATATCTGGAGCCCCAGGCAAAGAACCATGAATGGGCATGGATGATTTGTGTAAAAAAGGGCACAGGGTGTGGCTGGTCACCCAAAGACTGCAGGACCTGATATGCAACAAGAACAAATATCACCACTGGAACAAGTGCACACAGACTATTGGGTTATAGTCCCTCCCTAGAGACACCAAGTTTGAGCAGTTTTTGTGTTGCTGCGCCACAGTTAAACTACATAAAGGAAGCAGAGATTTGGGATTCCAATATGGGAAATCCAGATTGAGCCAGTAAGAGAAAGTTGTCTGATAGTGTGCATGTGGTGAGTGTAGGAAGCCAAGAGGGACATCCATCAGGTCACTGGAGCCACCTGCTGTGAAGGGGCTTCAGTCCCAGGAGTGACTTGGTGGTGCAAGTGTGGCTCACAGAGAGGGGCATCTGAAAGGTCAAGCAGGAAAGTTTCCTTGACATCTGGTTTCCAATTATCTGGTAATCTAATGAGGCACATTTCTGGACGTTTGCACCAACAGGAGCATTGCACTTGAAATCTCACAATATCTGGACATTCAGCTTCTTTAGTGAGCCTGCATTTAAAAATATGTATTGATCTTCATGACAGACAGCTGTGTTCCTTCATTTTACTCAGTCATTTCAGGTGAGGTTTCTCTGAAAGACATCAGGGTACCTTCTTCTCAGCCCCTTTCCTATTCTATTTTTGGGAAACTGCATTTTCCCTGTTGTTGACTTCTAGACATGTTTGATCTTATACCTTTTCCTTTTGATGATTAGATATCAATGCACTCTAGATGAGAGACTCTGTTCCCTTTCCAGTGCAGGCATTATAAATCTGTTTGAATGAGCCTGAACCTTGTTAGGCTCTAATGTCTGGTGGTATATTGTGCCCTCTTTTCCTATTTGCTAGTTTTTGCACAATTCCAAATTTAACAATATGAGCAAGCCTTGGTCTTTCCCACATGCTACCCCACTATTCTTATTCCATCATATGTTTGCCCTTAATATTTATACTTTTTCATGTACAGTTCATGCTACAGGAAAATGCTGAAAAAATAAATCCTAGTTTTCCTGTAACTCCATTTTTTCTTTGTTTTACATTCCAATTAAGACATTAGATCCTTTTCAAGTTTTTATAACATGTTCCCTCCAATTATAGGGGAAAAATTTTATAGGGGAAAAATAGATTTATGCTCCTTTGGTTTAACAATTCTTAGACTCCAGGTGTAAATCTGAATTTTAGAGCTTTGTCAAGTATGTGTGTCTAAATGTTATGAATTCTGAGGCAAAATGAACTCAGCATAAGAGATCTCACCTGTATTCCATGAAACCCGAGGGGCATTTGTATCTGTTGTTCTGATAGAAAGATGCACAGTGATTGGTAAACTCCTTTCAAAGTAGAAGTCATGAACCTCAAACTCCACCTGTTGTGAAAACAGATAAAATGCTTATTGAAAACTGGAAACCAAATGTACTTCAAAACACATATAGTGCATTCTCTCCTGAGAGATCTTACAGACTTCTGATTGTATGTTAATAAATAAAACTTGATTTAGCGTCTAAAAAGAGGCATGGAAGTTCTACACAAAACTGAATATCTGCCTTTTTCACTCTTTGCAGTGAATTATGTTAAACTTAGTTTGTATTGTGTGGAATTTTCATTTTTTGTTTGTAGTACAGTTAACTCAGCAATTAATATAGAGCTTTTTTTAACTAGTAATAATAAAAAGGGAGGAGACATTTCCTGCTTTTTTAAGAGGTGTAGGACCAAAACCAGTATGATAGAAATGATATGCTGTATAGAATTTTTTTTTTTTTTTTTTTAATTCAAACTCTTGAGTTGTCAAACTCCAGAACTGTCAAATTCTTGAATCTGGACTCAAGCAGTGCTGAAAGCAAACAGAGATGAGGCACTCAAGGAGATGTTTTGGATGTCTGGTCCTCACACTACAGAAACAGAGAAAGGAAGTTCCTTTGAGAGCCAAGAAAAACAATGAGACAAGCCTTGTCAGCATCAGATGCCAGTTATTGTTACTGTTGTTCTGCTTTCCAGGAAACCCTTTCCTCAGCTTGCCTTGCTCTGATTTTCTGTTTCTTCAGTTTTATTGCTTTAGTACCAACAATTTTGCTTTGATTGGATAATTCCTTAAGCATATTATCAGACAGTTATTTTGTAACTTACTCAAGAACCTGCCGACAGAAGCTTGATCCCATTTATCATTTGCATCATGGTCTCTGTTTTAGTGACATGCTTTTATTATTCCCAGCAGGAACTGTTGGGAGTCCCTTTTTGTTATCCCTAAACCACCTTTAGGTAGGCTGTAGGGCCAAATAGCAATCCTGACCTTTAAGTGGTCCATCTTTCATGACTTTAGATATGTCACCTCTGCACAGGTCACAGGGATCAGTAACATCATGCAGGGACAAAAGCTGTGTGGAAAAGGCACCACTGATCTTTCCAAAGGCTCTTGGGTAGATCTACAAGTACTGTTATTTCACTATTGCTCTTATTTTAAAAAATTCAGTTTACATATTTTTCAGTCAGAGGGACAAAAAATTTTTCAGTGCAAAGAAATTGTTATGTAGTGAGCAATAAACACCTATTTTGTGTTAGATAGTTAAGCTGATGTGTCATAGGAGAAAGTGGTAAAAGATTTTACCTCTGCTCCTGCATTGCATATAGTTTTTAAAACTTTTTTTCTGAAAAATATCCATTACATATGATTACATTTATTTCCATCTCACTTAAGGAGGTGAAAAACACTGATGAACACAAATGTTCACACTGTTATGAGTGAAAACACCGCAGTGTTACCTCATAATTCCTCCTCTCTGTGTGGCTGTTATTTGGAGGCTGATAAGCTATGAGCATGTCATTGAGATCTTTCCATGTGAAGGAGCCAACAGGTTTTGTGTGGTCGGACAGGTGAGTGATAAAGCCCTGCAGAGGTGGCTTGGTAATGTTGAATACAAGCAGGGACTTAGGAGTTTCATTGTCTTCGGCATCAATGGTTGAGGTTGTAATAGGGGTTAAAATAAATTGGTCTACTTCCAGGACCAACTTTGCCATCGGGGCAGCTTTGGGTATTCGGTTGGGAACAGCACCTTTAATCCGAACAGGGAGCCATGCATACTCCGTCTACAACAGGAAAAAATGAGACAACTAAAAAGGCAAGATAAAACAAAAAAAAAAATCCAATTTCTTTTAGCTTCACATAGCAAATTGGGGTACATGTTAAAGCAATAATTATTTTGGAAAAAAAATTGAAACATTTTAATTAAAGAATGCCTAAAGTAAAGATTGAGACATCATGAGACTTTCAGGCTCACTAGTCTTATTTGTGTCCTTAATTTGGGGCTGAAACAACTTACTTTATTTGATGTGAGTTTAATAAATAACTTTATTTGACAGAAACATGCACAAGCCATTCATTATTATTAACTGAATCTGTTCACAGAGCTCTTAACTTATTAATTACTGTATATGCTGAAGTCAGTGCAGATCATACTGTATAAAAACTGTGAAATTATGCCAGAATTAATTTTTCTCTCAGGATAAATTACTTATGTCTGACAGTAATCAACCAGAGGTGTTTCTCTGTAGCCATAATGGTCAAATCATAGAGGCATGGAGATAATGCCTTTCATTTGCTTAGCTGGCAAAGTTCTAAGAACTGAAAAAATTAAAGAATGTCTATCTCTCTTCAAATGTGAAAAAGACAAAAAAGAAAAAACAAAAAAAACAAACAAAAGAATAGGATGACAATCAGATACTATAAACTTGCATAAAAATCTACCTTGTGCAGAGTTTTGCTCCTCCTGTCTGAGAGATCCAACCTCACAGGAATATAATCGGTGTCAGGTGAGTTGGGGTCAAGGTGTCGATACTGAATGCCCATCCTCAGAAATTCTTCACAGCTCATTTTTTTATTGTTAATGACTCCAAGTCCCAGCGTACAGCTCCCATTTCTGCACTGTTGGCCCAGGCTGTGCTCTGTAACCCAATAACAACAATAGTGAAACAGTGACCAGAGCAGAAACCTGCATGGGTAACCTGCCCATGTAGCTAAAGTAACCTTGATAGAGAGACAGTGTGTCGAGAAGTAGGGCTCCTTTCCTGACTTAATTTCTCCTACAGGACTTTGTTTTCAAATGACATCTTCCCTCTCCATCCTCCCTTGGTGTCTTGGTTAGGTGCTGCCTCCAACAACTACCTGTGTTGTTTCTACCGAGACTTGGCACTCACAAATCTGTCACATGGGTCCACATGTCTAGGAGCCAGAAACAGAATCCAGTCAAGGAATTATTGACCCAGATCTGTGATCTGCATTGTACCTCACAAAAAATTTCATGTCCCTTTCATGCCCAGGATAGCTCAAGCTGTTCATTAAACTTCACCACTCTTACACAGCACACCTGAAACAACTCACTGCTGCAGGCTTAATCTGCTGGGTCTCTTTGAACATGCTAGTACAAACAACTAAAGCACGTCATACTAGTGCCAGGGAAGAAGCTCCATGGCTGATCTCCGCGAAACTGCTCTTGCTGCACTTTCCTGGTGACAAGCTGGCCGTGAACAGGCAGGTGCGTTTCCGAAGAGATTATGGAAATGGTGCAATCCAGGTTTATCTTCCTGTCATAATCAAAGGTGAGGACATTCTTGTCAATCACCCTGGACAGACCGTGGTATTCAGGGACCTCCAAAGCATGGGAGCGCATTTTTATGATGTTACAGTCTGGCTCAAGTAACTGCACATGGAGGGTGAATGTTTCTACAAACGTTTCAGTTTCTGTAAACCTGCAAGTGACAGAAGAAAATTAGTTTTGCTTCATCCCATCTTCTGTTTTTTCGTGATTTGGGCATTGTCCTCACCTTCTAAACTGAATTACTTGACCCCTTTCTCTCTTATGTACACAAGCCTTGAATCACCAAAATCCAGACCCTGCTGCCCAAATCCCCATACTTGTAAGCAGGGTGTCTGTGTGAAGGAAGATGTTACTCACTGATATGCATGAGAGTGTTTGTCCCTATCAGCAGGACAGCAGGGAATATGCAGTACTCTGAAAGTACTGTTGTCCATAGCATAATGAAAAATCACTATTTTTCTATAATAAGCAAGCAATACATAATAAACATTAAATGAACATTATCTGTAATACATGGTGAAAAATGTTTCCGTAAACGGATGGTCACTTGCTGACTAATGATGTAGCTATTGGATCTAAGTAGTTACAACATGTACAGCAGAATATGCTTTAACTGTAAAAAATGTACTGCTTTCTCTTCCTGAGGTCAGCAGGGCTCCTGGTAACAGTGAAATGTCATCCCCTGCTGCTCCTTACCTGTACAGCCTAAGCATGACCATGTCTTCATCTAAAATTGGACATCCATTGTGGGTATATTTGACTTCATTAGGAAGGAAGTGACAGTCAAAAACCTATGAAGGAGAAAGAATAGACTTGATACCACACTGCCAAGGACGATAACATCACAGCATCTCTTCCACTTCTCTCTGAGTGCCTGGAATACATCAGACTGAGAAAATTTTTAATATGCAGTTCATTTCTATGAACAGGTATTCACCAGTTTCATAATCTCCCAGTGAGAGTCAGAGCAACCACTTAAATGTGGGGCTGCTAAGCTTCACAATTAGAAGGGCAGTGGACATATGGGATTGTTTCAGGCTGCCAAGCCCCAATACAACTGTCTTGGATGTAATTTTATGGCATATCCTATATCCTACATCATCTGATCATGCCCAGAAAAATGAACTTTATGTATTCTGTGCGTTTAAATTGAGCCTGAAAGGGAAAAAAAACCCCAACTTCTTTTGTTTACAATTGTCCAAGGCCCCGCTGCGACAGCAGAGGGGGGAGAGGCATTTTTCCTTTGCTTTTCAGCAGGCTCTGGGTTTTTTCTTTCTTCGGAGAGAGACTGAGTTTTTTTCCTCCTTAGACTTTGAGCTTCTTTTTTTGGTTTTTTCTTTTTTTTTTTCCCTCTTCTGGACCCGTTCAGAACATTGGAACATTGGCCCCCCTGAGAAGTTTCTTCATCAGCCAAAAACGTGGGGGGGGAGCCCCTTCCCCCTGGCGCCCCGGGAAGAGGGGAGACCACATCCACAGGGACTCCGACTTTGCCCAAGGTTTTCTTCTCTCTCTTTCTGCAGCGAGAGATTTTTGTTATTATTCAGAATTATTGTTCTTTTCCTGTGTGTTTTGTTGTTTTGTTAAATAAATAGGTTTTTTTTCTTCACTTTCCTCCGGGGACATCTTCTTCCCCGAACCTGGTGGGGGGAGTACACAGGTACCTCCAGCCTGCTTTCCATCCGCAGATATTCCTCCTCTGAATTTGTCTCAAACCAAGACAACAACAAATAATTTGACCTCATCTTGTTTACCACTGCAGCCTCTGGAGTTAAGGTTGCAGGTATATCCAGCAGTACATACAACTGCAGTGGTGCCAAAAATCCAGCAGTTGCAGCATTATAATGTGAGATTTATTGACTTTAAAGTTTCTCGTGGCAATAGCTTAACCATATAGTAAATCTTGCTTTATGGCTACTACAAATGGTCTACAAAAACATGACCCAGTGAAATTTTCCTCTTAGAAAGTTTTCTAACTCAGATTTGTTCCCTGTTTTTGTGATACTGACTCTGTACCAGTGGCTCTTTTCTAGATCAGATGTCATCTCTGTGCCATACCAACATCCAGCTCCAAAGTCAGTGTGATCCACTTCACAAAAGCAAGCAGTTATCTATGTTGTCCCTACCAGCTAATTCAAAATAGACTAATTATTACAACACACTGGATACAGGAAAGATTCATGGTCTGTCTTGCCACAGTTTAACCATCTAAGCCTGACTTATGTCAGGCAGATTGATTTATTTAATGGTTGGTTGACTTGTGAAAGCAAGGCAGTGAAGAAACCTGCCTGACGCAAATAGAAAAAAGTGTTCTCAAACACTACAATTTGCAAGACTGGCAAATTACAATGCCTGTGCAGTGGTGAAACACCAGCTGAAAGCTCCTAGCATTGATAAGACTCTATCTATGTTTTTTTTTGATAACAGAGAATCCCTGCATAGTGCATGGAGGATGGAGAATACTCATGTTTAGTAACTATAGAGAGTAAAGGCATATTCTAGCCAGCAAGAAACCAAAATCTCTGCATTTCCTAAGCACTTTACTATGAATGTTAATGTAGTTTTGATTGTATTCTTTAGGGGCAGTATTCACAAACGGTTATATGTACTTTCACAGATCAAAGTGAAACTTGTTCAGCATTCACTAACAGACCTAATGAGGCCATAACTAACAGCAATTAATATAAGTATATGGCTGACTGACTAACCACATTTTTTTTGAAAAAAAGAAGAGGTAATTTCTTAATGACAGTAATTTTTTAACATATGACAAAAGAATAATAAAAAAAAAATGCTTTTCTTGAATTGTCTTTGTTTCCCCAACTACTTTGGAGAAGTACTTCATTTCTTTCTAGCCATTACACAGAACAGAACTTACATCCTTCTATAATGGAATAGTTAGAGTTTCTCAGCTTCCATTATTAGTGAAAGGGTCCACTTCCACTGAAGTTATTCTCAGATTCTCAAGCAATGTGATAATTATTCTATATTCTTAGCAATTTGAAAATTTATTGCCTGCTTCTAACTTCCATCAAGAAGTGCATTGTACAAAGTTTTTCCTTTTTTTTCTGTTTGTTTTTTCAAATTATGAGTTATTTGATTTTCAGACATATATACATGGATTAACCTCTTGGAATAATCTGAAATATATGACATTAAGGAAAATATGCTTGATTTTATTTGTTGGGACTGCTTAGAAAGGAAGGACAAGAACAATTTGTGGAACACAAAATTGCTCTCATATGACGAAGGTTTTGACTATGTTGTGGCTGTTCTGTATTATTTTCAAATGCCATAGAAATGTATGCTCTGCTTTTTTTTCAAACAAAACCAACAAATATGTATTTTTCTTACTTAATGTCCTTTCTTTCTTGGTACAAACTAACAAAAAGGAACATGATAGTTAACTAATCAATTGGATGGTCTTATGTGACATTCTACGAAAATAGAAAATAAAGTTAAGAAGTAGCTATGTGGCATGTTATCTTAAAGAAAAAAAGTTTATCATATACAAAACCCACTCATATTGTAGTATCAGAAGCTTAATGTTATACACAACATTGAAAGTAAGATTTTTCACTGACATAAATCAGTGTAGATCCCTTAAAGTCAATAGGATTTTGGTTAGAGAAGGGTGTTGTGGGGTACCATGACAAAGGCTTTACCAAAGTCCAGATAAATGACATCCATAGCCCTTCTGATGTAATCACACCATCACAGAAAGCCAATGGGTTGGTTGGGCAGGATTTGCCCTTGGTGAAGCCTTGCTGGGTGTCTCAAATCACCTTCCATGTCCTCCCTAGCACAGCTTCTAGGAGGATCTGTTCCATGACCTTCCCATGCATGGAGGGCAGGCTGATGGGTCAATAATCACCAGGAAAGATCCACCCCTTTTTCAAGGATGGGTATTGTATTTCCCTTTTCCCAGTCTGGAAACTGGGATTTCACCTGACCACCACAACTTTCCAAATATTGTGGAATGTGTCTTTGTAACTACATCAGCCAGTCCCCTCAGGACTCTGGGATGTATCTCGCTGGGCCAAATCATATCAAAGAATTAATGTCTTTATTTTTAAGACATCATTAATTCCACATCTTAATTGATAACAAGGGGGTGGAAAATTGAGAACCTTTCCACAAAGCTTTGTTAATGCTGACTGACAGTCAGTTTATATGTGTATTGAGATGCAATCTGCTTTGCAAAAAGAAACATCTGGTTTATGTTCCCTGATATGTTTTCCTTTTGTATGAACAGGCAACTCTAATTGTCTATAAATTCAGTGGGTAAGACAAAAGAAATCTAAATCTTTTCCTAATTACTGTTGAGCTTTGTTTTTTTCCACTTCAACTGCTTTTCAATTACAATTTATAATTAAATCGTCATACATTCCTAGAACATTACTCACTTTAATGGTAGTAAACCAGATCATACCAGAGACATTTTCTGTCTGCAGAATTTCCTAGAGAAAGATCATGAGTGGCACAAGGAGATCTGATTTCAGGAATGGTGAAAGCTCAGGCGCCACTAGCAGGCACAGCCTAGGGCAACCTGCCCAACAGAGCTCTTCTCTCTACATGAGCGCCTGCAGCTTCCATGAGCCACACTCAACTGCCTGGGCACACATTCAGGGCCATGAAAGAATGGGTGCTTAACAAAAGTGGGGCTGGGAGAGGGGAAGTCATCTGGAAAACAAGGTATAGTGAACGCACGTCTCCTGGGATCTCTTGAAAAGGGCCTCTAACTACGTGCTTGAAACATGTTGGGTTACACAGGACAAAACAGCTATTTCAAAATACCTGGATCCTACTGCAGACAGAGGCTGAGGCAGAAACTGAAAGCAAAATCACTCCTCAGCCAGACAGATTGCCTACAGAAGAGGCTTGCCATAGGTTTCACATGTAAGTCCCTCTTTATCTCCTCTCCTTTAGATTGGATATTAGGAAGAATTTCTTTACTGAAAGTTTGTTCAGGCATTAAAACAGATTCTCCAAAAGAGTGTTGGAATCACTATACCTGGAAACATTCAAAAATTCTATATATGCAGGACTTAGGGACGTGGTTTAGTAGTGGACCTAGCCAGTGCTGGGTTAGTGGTTGGACACAATATTCTTTGAGGTCTTTCCAGCCTTAACGATTCTATGTTCATATGAATCAAGGACCAACCTACACTAGGGAAATAGAGGTGAGGTGAGGTCAGTGTCCCTGTGCTGGCAGAAAACAAGCCCTGGGGCAGCTTCAGCAGATGCACTACATTTCTTGGGGCCAGTCTCTAGGAAAGATCACTCATTGTCCTGTCCGTCACCTCCTGTTTTCCCGGGCATTACTCTGCTCCTTAGGACTGCTGATTCAGTTAAAGTACTTGTCAATGGTCTGCAAAAATAATACTGATGACCAAGACAGAAGTTTTGAAAAATATATTGATGCTGGTGCTCCTTCACCTATCCTCACAGAAGCCACCAAAACCCCTGCAGACTAGGTTTAAAACTACATTCATATACAAACACACAGAAGCGTGTGCTGTAGCACAAACCAGAATTTTTCAAAAAGCCAAAACCTGCTTGGCTATTGTTCATCAAAACCATTCATCTTCTGTCTATAATATTACATCTTCATAACAAAAACTTTCAATTCCTTCTGGCTATAACTCAGGTGGGGTAATTTGTAAAGTAGATGAGTAGCAGAATGGTAATATGTGAAATACATTTCATTATTCCTACAAGCTTGACATTTGAACAGAAAACAGGGGAGTTATAATGTATTTGCCATCTGCTAACAATTTGGCTGTAGCAGAGCAGAACAAACAGTGGTGTACACAATGTGCTTATTGTACGTGATTATTTTTTTCTTAATTGCTTCTTAAGTAGTGGCTCCGTGACTAAAATGTAAAATGCTGTAGTGGGCTATGCATTACCCAAGGGGCACTGATTACTCTCACAGGAGAAAAAATAAGCAGCTGAGAGACTGGAGAATATCTCCTAACTGAAAGTTTTGAAATACCAATTCTTCACTTGTGAAAGGAGACTCTGAACAGACTCACTTCTGTGCACTCATGCTACTGAGATCAGCTTTTGGATTTCAGGGTTGCAGTTCCCTGACAGCTGTCTATTTAAGCAAAAGGCTGAATCTCACAGACCATTCAGTTTCATGCCTTTTACTCACTACCCACAAGAAAAACAAAAATCAATAAAGCAGCTCTTTTTAGTCTCTCCAGACCTGCACACACAAACACCCACAGCAGCAAAACAGAGCCCAAATACCTGTGGAGTTAGTTTCCCAACCCTCTGCGTTATTGGCTCATTAATCACAACTTCTACTTTGCAGACATCCTTCTCTCTGGGGATGGAAAACTTGAGGTCTTCTTCTGACAGGAAGACAGACTGTCCCTTCATCACTTTCATCCCAAGGTTCAAACTAATAAAGGAGGAGTACACAACTTTTAACATGACAGGCAGCAGTAGAAACAACCAGCTTTTCTCAAAGGGCTTCATATTATAAGGGGTGGCCAGCCTTTTTCACCAGTGAAAAAACTTCTTAACAAAAGGAGTTTTCTTTCTCCACCAGCAGTGTTTCACCATATAATGAAGGCATTATTAGTCACAGATAAAAATATATGATGTGTTTTCTATTAATAGGCCCTCCTTTGACTGAAATTTGGGCAGGACTCTTTCAAAATATCCTTAGGTTTTTATAAAATTCGTTGGTCAAGCCTGACAAAATGATGAATGTGTTCTCAGAGTCCTTTCAAGGTTTGTTAATCCTGGAAAAAAAAAAAAAAATTGCTATAAGGCATTGAGCAACTATAGGAATAAAAAAACAACAAACAGACACAAAAAATCTTCCACCATTTCTGACAATTGCAGTTCATTTCAAGCAGTAGGTTGGCTTCACCTTTGAATATCATTCTGTGCACACATGCTCATAAAATTAGCTATCTACCAATGAGGGTTCTCCCTCAACAGGTCCGCTCTCCAAGTGAATTGCAGGCAATAAAGAAGAAAATACAATATGGGAAATAAATTAAACAAGTTTCTTGTGCTCCTAGTTAGGTTAATCTTCATCTTTCATGTTTATAACCTCATAAGAAAAGAAATTTTTTTCTGACACTAAACAACCTCTATTGAAATCCTTTTAAGAGCCTAATTTCTACAATCTTCCAAAGTAATTGAATCTACGGCCCAAAGAATAGGAAGTGATATTGATTTAACTAAATTTGAGAAGATCATAAGAATTCCAAGACAGTAAAATGTCAACATTCCTTTAGATTTGCAAATTTTTAATGCCCTGACTACTTATTTGCCAAAACATTATGACCAATAGTGAATTTTCTTGAAAATGAATAAAAAAAAATCCTTGTATTTCTTTATTTTCTTTGTTGATTTTAACAGGTAAGTGTTTCCTCCACTGTTTCTGTTGGAGCCCAGGAAAGCCAGAAAACTTCTCCTGACCCTGTGGGGATTCATTTTATCCCTAGAGCTCCCCAAAATAGCTTAGCTGTTGACCTAAGCCAATGGGAGAAACTCCCCTCACTTCTCGATGAGCTGAGAGCACCAAAGAAATGAAATTTTTTTTGTTCAGTGTACCACAGAGTGGGCATTTGTAGTTTTAGATTTTGCTCTATGTACTATATAGAGACAACATGGAGAATTCAGGGTGTCGTCTTCTCCTTGTTTTTCTTCTTCTTCTTCTTCTTCTTCTTCTTCTTCTTCGTCTTCTTCTTCTTCGTCTTCTTCTTCTTCTTCTTCTTCCTCCTTTCTTCTCTGACCTAAGTTCCTGTGATTTAGTAATTGGTGGAATAGGTTTGAGGTCGAAGAAACATTTTAGAAAGATTTGGTAGTTATTGGTACAAAATGGAAAATATAATACGTTGTGGTTAATTATTGGATAAAAATGTTTTAAAAATATGCTGCACACAAGACCTAGCAGCCATTGTTGCTCTGAAACTACAGTGACAAGCCAGGCAGGGCTGAGCTGTGAAATTGATAAGAAAACTAATAAACAACCCAAGAAACTGAGCAAGAATGCTTCGACTCCTTTCTTTATCTGGTATTGGACTTAGATAACAGAGAGAAAACTTCATGCCCAGAAGCCCAGGGCTTTTTCAGTTTCCAGCAGAATGACCCTCTGAATAGCCTATAATGGAATGCACATATCCACTCAGTTTTCAATTTCACTGGAAAACAACTGGCAGTTCAGAAATTCTGTAAAATTATTCACTTCCTAAAGTTAAACAAGACAGATTCACTCACTTCACCACAGATTTAAGGTTGAATACACCGAGAGTCACATATATGTAAAGTTAGATATATATTCACTATGTAGTCTGGGACGCAAATTTTAAGTCTAATTTTCTAGGTATTTATCTGAAAGTCTTTCCATTTTAGATTAAATTATTGAAGCCACCTGTCTCAAGAAAATCTGAGAGAAAATTTAGAAGTGTAGCTGGTGGAAAAGGCATGAAATCTATGGTTGAATATTCAGATAAGAAAATAATTTGAAATTTTAGATTCAGACTAGGATCTGGCAAAGTCCTAAGAGGCAGTTAATGACTCTGACAGATAGACCCCATGGTTTTCATCTCATGACAG
Organism: Vireo altiloquus; assembly: GCA_013396875.1. NCBI lineage: Eukaryota > Metazoa > Chordata > Aves > Passeriformes > Vireonidae > Vireo > Vireo altiloquus. The sequence goes on along the minus strand of VZRF01005114.1, from coordinate 12,234 downwards.
TGCCAGTAAATCTCTGCTCCATAATAGCAGGCTGAGGCATAGATTTATGGTGCAAAATAAATGCACTTTATTCACAGGTCTTTTCTTACAGGGCACCTCACCAGAAACTGTAAAATTAAAGCCTGGATAGTTTTGACTTTCTCTACTCCCACATGGATAGCTACCACAAAACCATGTTATAGTTGAGGGATAGCCTCATCACCAATCCAGTAATGGCACTCATTCAGAGATGTCAGCATCTTGACTCTGTTACAGCCCAGGCTCATCTGTTACTGGTACCTGCCCCATAAATCCCAGCATGGAGTGCATCTATTAACCTCAGGTGCAGGCAGAGGTTTCTATGCTGCCCTTTCTTACCCTGCATCAAAAACAGAACAGAAAGTCTCCAAGAGGAATCAGGACCATTTTGATCAATTTCATGGTGGGTGTATGAGACATTCTCTGCTGCAAATTTTGTCCTGCTCTCACTGTGTATTACAGTCTTCCTTTGACTATTTTAACATCCAGACACAGCTCCTCTATCACTATTTATATGTTTGCCCCATGTGTTCCAGCCACTGGCTTCTACTTGGATGCTGTAGGACTGTCTCCTTAGGTGGCCAAGTGAAGATTTTGGGAAGTATAACCTCACTTTCTCAATCACTTATCCAATCATAACAACATGAAACAGCAAGGGATCCTTTCAGCACATAATGAGCATAAAAATGAGAAGGTTTTGGGGTGAGTGCCATGATATTACCATCCTCCCTATTTGTAAAAAGTCATTGTGTCAGTGAAGTCGTGTGTGTGCTACATGGTACTTATGCTAATTGGCAGAGACAGTATGCTGCTCTTCAGCAGATATACAACTGCTGCTGATGCCACTGTCACATTTTGTGGCCACTTTGAACTTTCTTACAATCTCCTTACTTCTCTGCCCTTAATATCACAGCTGAACCTGATTCACCCCTTGGCATGTCACCTGTGTATCCAGAGTGGACACACAGCTAAGGCACTGTTTAATTCCAAATGCACCACAATATTTCAGATATACTTAATGGCCTAATGAAATAATGGTATTCCTCAACAACACAGAATCTATATTGCAAAATTAAGTTGTTTTCTCATCAACTTTCTAAGGGTCTGTCTATATGCCAAAACATCTGAAACAACTCCAGGTGCACTGGGTGAATATAAGTGATGCCTTGGGTTTTAACTTTTATATTTTTCAAATCCTGTACTGCTAGTGTGTAACTCTGAAGTTTCTTGTAGCCTTTTAACTTCTGCTCTCTCATGCTAGGTAGACATAACAAAGCCTCTACAGGCTTCCTCTTCAAGGACAGCCAGACTGTCCCAAAAAAGTGTAAACCAAAAGCTGCTGAAGGGGAGGCAAGCTTGGAGAAATTGCATCATTAACTGAAGATTTAATTGGAGAATTAACCCTGATATGCAAATGAACCAAACTTATAAAAGTGTGAAGAACTCATGATCTGGAGTCCATCTTGGCAGTAGCCTCTGGACTCCCCAGGGTGTACCTTTGAAGGCCTTTGAGATAAATACCTACCTTTATTCCCTTATTCCTGTCTAGTCTCCGTTATTTAGGTGGCCACTTCAGGCATCACAAACCCACAGAAAGCTACCAGCTTTGGTCCCAGAAGTAAAACAGTCATGTCAGTTCAGTGATACATCATATACTAGTTGTTCCCCCTCAGTGGGGATGGAGCACATGATTTATGAGCAGAGGCAGCACACAGCTGGGTTTGTTCAGCCTGAAGAGGAGAGGGCTTTTTGCTTATGTTTAGACTTCTAACAGAAGAGTGCCTGGGGCACAGGGAAGAGACATGCAAACACACTAAAGGAGCAACAAGGGAAATTCACATTAGTTATTAAAAAAGAAAGAAAAAAAAGATATTAAGAACATAGGCAGTAGAATGGGTTTCATGGAGTCCTCTCAGATATATTTAATAAACTAATGAGGACTGGAGTTCCTTGATGTAACTTTGAAGCCAGACTTGCCATAAAACAGGCTTTTCTTGGAGAAAGAGGTAGGAGCAGGTACCTTCAGAGGTCCTTCTCACCCTAAATCACTGCTGACTCTAAGCTGAGAAGACAGAGCCATCTGACTGCTAGGATATATGTTAATTAACCTGGTGTATTTTTGCAAAACACTGCATTATACCCTGCCAACTGATCGGTAATTCCCCTGAGATCCAATATAAACCAATACTGGTATAAAAAATGTGGTAATGAGTAAAGAGACCTCCCTTCCCATGTTGATTGACCAAGCTGACTCTGAGATTTGGAAGCCTGGAAAATAAGTCCTGAAGATGTGCCTAAGGCATTGAACAAGGGACACGCAGCAAGGGGAACTTTAAGGAGCTCCTCATCTGCTGGCAGCTCCTGCCCACTCTGCAGACAAACCTGGGGGCAAGGCAGAGGGAGAAGTGGCCTCTGAAGAGGCAGTGAATGTGACTCTGTAGAGCTGAGAGAGGAACATACCAAACTGGGGACAATGCAGAGGAGGGTTTCTGTGAACTTTAGATGTGGTTTGTTAAAAAATTCCTCCAAGTTCCAGAAAGAGTTTTCCTTCAAGGCTGCTGGTGCACATGTGAGAAATGATGCAATGGTTAATTACAAACATAACAACTAGTGGGTCTGATTCTGAGGAGAGCTAAATTGATGTAACTAAAAGATTATTCCATATTGTTTAGATAGCTATCTACCAACACAAAACAATTGACAATAAAACCTGAAACAGCACCAATAAATTTCAGCTTTAATACCTAAAACTTGACTGAAGAACCTAGTCTTAGTGACCTCTAGCACTAGTGACCTTGAGCCAATGACATCCAAAGCCTTCACTGGGATTTGGATGAGACTTCTAGTGTTTCTCTGTATGTAAAAAAATCTCTGATTGCCTGGGATATTTCCCTGAACAGATGGATCAAAATTGTCCCATTCTTTTCCAAAGTTGCAAGGGGATAATGGAGAATGACTATTGTGGGTTGGAAGTTGGATTGATGTGCTTTAATGAATACCAGAAAAAGTTTTCAAGACACAGAAAGGACATACAAATTTTTTGGAGGACGGTTTGAAAGAAAGTAAGAGCTTTCCATGATTTCTAGGAAACAAGATGAATATTATTACAGCAATTAAAATCTAGCCCAGGACTATGAAAGGATCATGAGCTATTAAATTAGGATGTTTTCAATTCAGAATGTGCGCTTAACACATTCACCCCTTGGACTGTTTGCAATTAAATGATTTTGTTCCATGCACTACAAACAAAGATTACAGGTCACCAAGAAACTAAGTATTTGGCAAGGTATTTGCTGAGTTAAGGAATGGCAGATAACACCCTGTATGCAGTTACACCTTGGACATATGTCAATAGCAAAGATGCATTTTACCTGAGTTAAAGTGCAATCCTGAGGTAGCTGAGATTATGACTAGTAGAATTCTCTGACTTGTAAAAATGTAACTTGAAAAATCCACTTTTAATAACCATTTAAAGACATAGTGTATCATTATCTGCAGAATTTGTTGGAAGGTCACAGTAAAACACAGTGACAACCACTTATCTCTAAAAGGTGATGATTCCAGATAAATACATAGAAATCAGCAGGAAATGTAAAACATTTGTAAGCACACATGTGTTAAGGAACACACATTATTTTTTATGCATACATATGACTAATCTGCCTAATTCAGATTAACTGAGTCAGCTGTCTGAATGTACATGAAAATGTAAAAATGTTGACAGACTTGTGTAGCAAAATAAGTGTACAATTTTAAAACATGCATTTGAAAAACAAGTCATCCAGCTAAATGAAATATATCCTTTTTAAAGACTTACTTGTATCAAAAGTTTTTGTCATATATTTCAGTGCCTTTTATCACATTTCTTCTAGTCTGTCTCATTAATAAGAGAATTCTAAGCAAAGAAATCTTATTTAGTTCTTTCAAGATTTATAAAAGGTAAAGCCACAAGGTTTTATTAGATCTGATGGAAAAAACCCAGCACAGTTGAGAAATCTATATCAACTTGAATATTAGAATAAAGTAACTTGTTTAGAATCTAAACTTTCAAGTTAACTCCTACTAAACCACTAGCAAAACCCAGTGCCTGCTTTCCTTGAAGTTAGAACTGAGCTTTCATCCATGTCGAGCTCAAAAATTACTGTCTGGCTGCTCTGCTGCAGCATTCAGCAGCAAACAGAACTCTGCAAGCTGTTAAGCACTATTACGACCACAAACACAACAGCATTCAGCGTGCACAACAAACTTGAATTGATACTTACAGGTTGTAGTGTTTCTGCTGGAGGCTGAACGCGAGATCAGGAAAAGAAGGAAAAGAAGAAAATGTATGTCACTGACCCAGTAATTTCTGTTTTAAAAGGCTGGCAGAGAAAGAAATCCAATGAGTGAGCGACAGAGAGAAAGCAGAGAGGGGGAGGGGAGAGAGAGAGATAGATGAAATTCCAGTCTTTCTGGTCAGCTTTGCTGTAGTTTTCTCCGTACAGAAAATCCACAATAAACACTCCTTGCTTGCAAGACTGCTTCTGACTGCAGAGTTACAAATTACTTTCAGGCTCCATATGATAACAGCACTCAGAGATGCCTTGTAGTGTTTACACTCAGCAATGCTTCTCTGGCAGCCAGCCCCAGATCCTCTTTTCCCCTTCTGCTAGTTAAGTCTTTTGGGACTAAAAATTGAGCTGCTGTTATTAAGGTTTGCTCTTTTTTTTTTTTTTTCCCCCACTTTTGCTATTTTATTTCTTTTGAAACACACACACACCCCCCACCACAGTAGTACTAAATTTTAATTTTCTTTTTTCCCATTCAGAACAGAAAGAAAGACAAAAAGTATAGGCAAAATCCTACCAATTATTAAATATCTCATGGGATCCAAGAGATATCTTCCAGTTTATCTCTCCACCCTTCTTTCATGAGATACACATCAGATGTGACCAGCTAGTGAGATTCTAGTAAAATTTGCTAGCACACAGCGGCTCATGGATTCACCCCGAGGACTAAACCTGACAGCCCAAGTTTTCAGAGCACAGAGTCTGTATTGCAAAGTCACAATACAGGGACAGACCATCCTATGTCCACATCAGCATAGGGACCAAGAGAGTTTTTAAGTATAAGGGACAAAATGATTTTCAGCCCAGCCACAGGACATTGTGACAAGGGCAGGAGGGGCAGCATGGGGAAGAGCTGACTTCCAGGTTACTTGTGGAAACAATAGTCAAATCCAGCACAACCATAATGCAACCATAATGTAACATGTTGTCTCCCCTTGCCCTTCTCTGAACCAGCAAGCTGACTTTGATCCTCATATGTAAACAAAACCGCAACATAAAAATGCAAAACTGAAGTCAGTAAGAAGAAGGAGAAGAACCAGTAGATGTTCCTGTGGCACGACTTATGTACAGATGAAGAAAACAGATGACTGTTAAAAATTAAAATGAACTCGAAGCTACACAATGTGTAATATGATAAAATCTGGCCTATATTTCCCTCAGAAAAAAACACCATGCAAAAAGTTATTTCCTTGAGGTACATTACTGGTATTAGAATGGTATATTGTCCTGGATTTCAGACCACATATTTTATCAGGTTTCAAAAAAACTTGAAATAATTATTTGTCTCCTCTGAGTTGTGTAGATGTCTGTGTGTGAGCCTGTGTGTTTGTGTTTTTGTTTGCTGAAACATAGCTTCTAATTCATTGTGATGAATGGCCCGTCTGCCTTGTACAGTGGTCTGATTAAGAGTTTCAGCATAAATGTCCTTGCAGACTGCTTAAAATAGTGGCAGCTTATTTTAAAATCTGTGGCACATTAATCAATAATATAATTGCAGAAGCTGTCTTCAAACCAGTTTTATTACTGCAGCAATGAACTTAGCGTCTCATTTCTTATTGTATTCTTTAACTACAATTAATTTTTGCAATCTATCAAAGTCACATTACCTAAAGGATGGAGCAAAATTACCCAGGCTTTTCTTGATAAATGTCAGAGCACTGAAGACAAGCCTTTTGTACAATATTCAGTCTTTCCATTTCAATGTTTGCCCACACAGGAAAGAGTGTAGTTCTGTTTCCCATAGGTGAAACTTAAGAACAGTATATATTTTTCACCAATTACTAGTAAAATCATACAGTCTGGGTGGTTGATATGAAGGTAATAAGTTAAAAGTTTTTTGCAAGCTTTCGTTAAGATATAGTCAAAATCAACCTCTTTCTTTACAGGTTTTTATTTGAAAAAAAAAAAAGATCGCACTTGAGGCACAAAGCAGATAAAAATACACACACACACACATATCCACAGGCACCTCACACACAGCCTCATCTCTCCTCTTCCATTTAGACTTACTTGATAAGCAATGGCCTAAACCCACACTGTCTGATACCTGCACATTCAGTCAACACTCTTGTAAAGACAATGAGCTTCTCAAGTAACAAAAGACTTGTCCCTGTCCTAACCTGGATGCTGTACAAGAGGAAGATCTGCTGCAGTGTGGGAGAGAGAAGATACAATTCTTTTCAGGTATTTTTTACGTGAAGTAAAATTTCTTGTGTGAGCAAAAATGCCTGGTTGCAGCAGTTCACTCTTCAGCCCCTAACAGAACACGAGAAGGACAGGGTGAAAGATCCTGTTTAAGAGGGGAAGTGTTAAATCTACCACCTTCTTCCTCGTCTCCAGCCCACATGTATTCTTTCCATAAAGATCCACTGTGGGAAGGCCATTGAGATCACTATGTACTTCCTAAACATAAAACTGCAAGATTAGCAACACAAGGTCTGACTGTGAGCACTAAGGTGAGGTAAATTTGTTGACGGAGAGCTGACCGTGCAAGTGGCCATCAATCTGCTCAGCTTCCTTGGGAACTTGCCTAGTGGTTCCCAAGACCAAATTCATAAAAACGCAATAATCTTTCCATCAAAGAAACGCAGCACGCTTTCCATAGAAGGATAATCTGGGGCTACTGCATGCTTGTGGCTGGAGTCACCAGCTGTGTTTCTTTGCCCGGCTGTATATTGCCACCACAATTAGGAGGGTTACACAGCTGCACCAGCCTGTCATTTTCAACCACAATAACCCAGGGTTCACAAACACAAAGCCAATAACAAAATTCAAAACCAAACACACTGCTGGTTATTTTCCCTCTTTACCCAAAAGTTTTGCGGAACATTACCAAGGAAGAGTTATACAAGGTATTCTTTGGGGTTTTCTCCTAGGTTGTTGAGGACCTGTTGGTTCTCACGTACAGCCAAAAAGAAACATGCTCAGTTTCCCCAGTACGATGCAATTAATGTATATAACACAACAAAGGAGATGGTCCTTGCTGAAGGGGGTGCATCCATTTCCTCTTCCAGTTCAGAGGCACTGAAAAGCTTCATCCAAGACAAAGACATCAGAAAGAGCTTCTCTGCTTGGTCAAACCCTCACCCACCCACAGTCACCAAGTGATGGTCTGGAAAAGTTGCTGCAGTAGAGAATTGAACAGAGAGATGCCTACACAGAAATATTACAATCTGCAGACTCTGCAGCTCATGTCCTGCATATCATCGTTGTTCAGAACATGGTCCTGGGTGTCTTTGGTGACTTTGATAAAGAGCGCAATAGTTTGGGGCCCAGAAATCAGAAGATCTGGATTCAGGTGACAACACTCTTACAAGCATGGAGATCAGACAACAAATCAGCCTTTGAGATCTGATAGTAGAGCTGCATGAGGTAAGAGCCTTCATTCTGGCTGTGTTCCACACTATCACTCTTGTCCTTGGGAAAGAAAAAGTCTGGAATTATATTTAGCCATTGCTACTGGGTTTTGTGTGACATGAGTTAAACTCTTCCTGTAATCAAAAACAAGAGCGTCAAGAGACATTCTAAATGTGGCAGAGGTTTCCGTGCTAATGAGTTCAAAATGATAAGACATTAATTACACTGTTGAGTTTCTCTCCTTATAACTACCAGAAAACATTCTTTTCAAATGACTGTTGTCAAATAAACTTGCCAGCAGTTAAAGAATCTCTCAGACACCTAACCTTTAGGGAGATATTTTCAGCTCCAAAGAAAATTGATCCCTTAATTTATGAACCATGACATGGTTGTGTTGTCTGAAAAAAGAAACTGTGATCTGAAAGGAGTTTTAAACTACAGAAACCTCCAATAAAATGCTAGAAAGGCAAGATATTAAACTTCAGGGAATGAGAGATGTCACCCGGATCCAACCACTGACAACATCCAAGGATTCACTTACTAAATACAATCCACTTACTAAATATGAGGAAGACTGTACTTACCTTCTGTATTTATCTACTGCAGATAAATAGCCTCAAACTAGCAGAAAAAGTACTGCTTTTATTCAGGTTGCACTTAGAGGTTTAGTTTACGTTAAGTAGCAGGGGAAATCTTTCCACAAGGACATCTGCCCTTCAGTTTCTAACAGGTTAAGAACTTGGCAGAGGCATGTCAAGATGCTCACTGGACTGAGAATAATACCTGAAGTTAAAACTTCTGGATTACTGGTTTCAACTCAAAAGCTGTAGTCGAGGTTCCTGGAAAGTATTTCATATCTCAGTTTTCCTACAAAATGAAAATTCCACTCACTTCAGTTAATGTTAAATGACCTGACCCATTGACAGCCAATTTGAATCAAAGCTATTTGAAGTCCTGGTTGGTCATGAGGAGCCAAGATGCATATTTGTAAACTGCTGAGGTTCTCAACTAGAAGATATTATTGAGACTAACAATGCTATCTATTTCACATATCATGGAAAATTTTTATTTACATTTAGTAAGTCTGATTTCTAAAATAATATAGTCTTTTTATTAAAACAGTGTAGCCTTCTGGCAAAAACAAACACCACTACCACCACCACAACAGCAGCAAAACCAACAGCAACAAAACCCAAACCAAACAAACAACTCAAAAAACAAAACCATAAACAAACGAAAACCACCAAATAAAATATCCCCCTCCAAAAAAAAGGAGAGAAAGCCAAGTTGCTATTTTTGTCTAAGTTACAGCAAATAAAACTGGGGTTTTTATAAATCTGGAAATCTAGATGAATCATTTTTTGGATAAAGGCAAAAATTCTACAAAATCTGATTTATACTTCAAAGCCTTCTCTAACATTCCCTATAACTGTGTTCTCATCATCTAAGACTATTACAGGAGGCCTGATAGAGGACATAACTCATCTTTACAGTAAGTTGCACATGATCAAATGAAGATACATTGTTTGCTTTTGTGGCATTTCTTCTAAAATTATATGCCATATAAATGGCACAATTAACATTTCTCCTCCTTTTGTGCAGATAAGTTCATTAGGAACTCTTTCTGTATTTGTTTAATACCACAGAATCACAGAATTATTTAAGTTGGAAGTGACCTTCAAAGGTCACCTAGTCCGATATTCACTGCACCATTGTAATTACTCATCAAGAGTATTAAGTCTCATAGACAGTCACTGTAATGGAGTCTCCTACAGGCCGTGTCCCTATTTTCAAATTCTTAGCAATGCAAGCAGTTGCTGTGTTGTTCTCTTTGCTTTTCCGTAATTAAAAATGGAGCATAGCTCCAAAATGGGGCCCTGGAGACAAGAGGGCTGGGAATTGTGATCGCTTATTAGGTGTTCAGATACAGTAGAAAAGGGCATGAGTAATGAAAATCAAGGGCATGGTGCTTCCTTAGTCAGTATTTTTTGTCATTTTTTTAAGTCTTCTCTATTTATAGTAACTGCGTTCCTACGTACATGTTCTATGTGCTTGTGGAAAAGGGTGGTCTGATATTTCAGTTAAAGGCTAACAAAGCATTGTGTCACAGGTGATACTCTTAACTGAGCCTCATAACTGCTGCATACAAAGCAGACAAGTCTTCTCTCCAGGCCCTTCAGGGCAGCCTCCCTGAGGCATGCATGGCCACTGGGGTTGTGGGATTATGTGACCGGAGAGGCTTGTCCCTCCCTGGACCAGGATAGTAGAGACACATAACAATTTGGTAGGAAGAGAAACTCAGCTACCACCCTTCTGCAGGACACTTTCTGCAGCACTAAAAGACATGCTTGTCTGTGTAAGCTCCATCGCAGAATTTCAGATCTAGAAATTGAGTATTTGTACTTGTGCTCCCAGCACCTATAAAGGTATTGATTCTTAGTCTTCAAAGCTGCTGCCATATCCTTCTCATCTGCAGTAAAAAGATAAAGGTTAGGCTTTCCAAATCTTTTGGCAGCATGGTACAAAATGGGTGGCAGCAGCTAGGACGACCATCAGCATTTCTAGCTTTTGAGGGCAGCTAGCATCTGCTCTGCCACACTGGAGTCACACATGAGGTCAGGATGAGCCCTTTCCTACCCCTTCCTGGTCACAGAGATCCTAGACAGGTTGAGTGCCACAAAAGTCACCAATTTGGTACCAATGGAGAGCTTGGAGGAATGGCAATATCCCTATGGTAGGGGAAATAATTATATTCCCACTTGCAATGAGCTGGCCTTTTCTTTAATGCAGCTAACAAGGGATAGAAAAAGCAATTTTTCACACATCGAGAAGCATAGGAGAGAAAGGGTAAACACTATGTGTTCAAAATATAGGCTAAAACAAGGCTAAAAATAATCCCAAAAAACATGAAGGATTGTCTCATGCTGGCAGTCTGCCCGCTTCTTGGAGCAGAAATGGGCTTCAAAATACACATTCAAAATGCCCATGTTTTCCCTCTCTTTCTTTAAAGTCCGTTGTTCCACATCCAATCATTTCACCAAAACCCACAGATCATGTGTCCTCATTAATGCAAAAGGGGAATCGTTCTCATAATTAAACTACTATTGAATTTACTTCAGACTGAAAGAGTTTTAGGAATATTACCTTATTGCCATTAAAGTAATTTGCACTCAGGAAAGGTTCCTTAGTTGTTTTAAATGAAATCAATCAAAGTGAATTTAATGAGACTCTGGAGATTTTTATCCAAAGTCTTTGAAAACTGAGCCTTTTGTGGGGCAGTGCTTTTATTTTGGCTTTAGACCACATATGGATTTAGACCACAGCTGATCCAAGTGGATTTTCATCTCAGTTAATGCTCCTACAGTTTCACTGAATTTATTTAGCTCACACTGCCACTGATTATGAAAGGTCTGCAAAAAGATTTTTCCAAACAATGTAATAGATTATATTTTTGTATTCTGCAGGAGGGTGTAAGTTCTGCAAAGGCAGAATACTTCTCAGAAGTAGAGTATGGTAGGACTAACACACAGCAGATAATGCTCCTGACCTCAAGCAGTAGGTCCAGAAAACCCACAATTTTTGGAATGTGGAAAACATCCTATGCTTATCCTTGCACATGCTATACAGAGCATTAAGACTGAAAACCAGGAACACTAATCATGAGAATTTCCCTCACTTCTGAAGTCTACATTTTTACCTACAGCAGTGCTTTAATTGTGATGACATATTCCCAAAACTATTGCAATCCCTAACTCTTCAGAAGATATGCAGAAGTCTTTAAGCACAAGAATAGTGCTTTAATCTGCTATAATCCTCTAGAAAGATTACTTCTCAAGAATTTTCATATTTTAGCATTCAGCTAAGGTATTATTAAGATGAGAGGTTAACTGAAGAAAATTTAAGGAGCCTTCTGAGACAGAAGAAGAAAAGAAACCCCACTTGTTTTCACCCTCTGAGGACAGCTTAGGGAATTCTAGGAAGATGTTTTATTTTAATTCTAACAGCACGAGATCCAATTCTTACTTGTAATGAATGAAACACAGCACCTGGAAAAGTGAAGACCTCCAGAAATTCCCCACTGTGTATGTGGGAATTCCTGTCATTTTTCAACTATCAAAGCCCAGCCGCGGTACAAGCAGTCCTCACTGTTATCTGAGCAGACACAGACCTAAGGAAGGTAGGACAGAACAGGCAACGTCAGAGGTTTGAGAGATAAAAGAAAAGCAAAGAAGATGAGGGCCCAACAAAGACTGCCTTGGAAAAGAGAGCCTGCAACCCAGGCACCAGCTACGGCCACAGCCTCATCTCACACAGCCCAAGGCACACCTTTGTTTCAACACACCATTTGTTTTCAACAGTGGCACCCAAGAGTGTTACTTCCTTGTGAAGTCAGTGTTAGAGGACATACACTAAATGGATGCATGGATGCACATGCATGGTCTAAACAGTCAGTAAGAGAAGGTTTGGATGGCTTTGAAAAGTGTTTGGATGGCTTTTCCTGTAAACTTTATTGTGGTAGTGTGGAAAGTTT